>VDFB02195886.1:8471-340094 GCA_007258455.2 Sequoia sempervirens | reverse complement strand
GGGTTATTTTTTTGATTTGGTGGGGCTCCTATAAAAAAATGATTTTCAAACCCTCTTTAGGAAACCTTTTACTTGCAAAATCAAACTCACAAGGACAAGCATTAGAAGACAAGCATTAAAAGTAAAGATTCACGTTGGGTTCACCAAAATGTATGCATGTAAAATGATATAAAAATGAAATATGCATCAAATATAGCTTAAATCAAACCAAATACATGCAAACCTCAAAATGATTAAATGTAGTATGTTGATAGATTGAAGACTT
The DNA here is from genome assembly GCA_007258455.2 of Sequoia sempervirens. Taxonomy (NCBI): domain Eukaryota; kingdom Viridiplantae; phylum Streptophyta; class Pinopsida; order Cupressales; family Cupressaceae; genus Sequoia; species Sequoia sempervirens. Next base: position 339,829 of record VDFB02195886.1, on the reverse strand, counting down.
GGACGTGATTGCCCATGATTTCTATAGCATAAGAGTATGATGAATGAGGATTGATAAAAGTGAGAGCAAAAGCCTCAATTTATAGATTTTTGATGGATGAAATCCATGACTTAGATGCATTGACTAAATGGAGGGTCAAGATTGAATGAGATGACATAGGCTTAGCCTTGTGACAAGTGTCACAAGAGGAAAGGAGGTGTAAGAGCAAGATGTGAGCACATATCAGAGAGAACATGAAAGAGACATGTCTATGACATGTGTAAGAGGTAGGGTGGCTTGGGAAAGTGACATCTCTGACATATGTAAGAGGTAGGGTGGCTTGGAAAAGTGATATGTTTATGACATGTGTAAAAGGTAGGGTGGCTTCACATGTGTGAGCAAGGGGTAGGATAGGTAGGTTATGACACTTTTCACATGGTGACAAGTTTAGATCTTGATCCATGTAGATGGATTCAAGGGCTAGGATTGAGTGGACAAAGATTGAGGGATAAAGTGAAATTAAATATTGGAAGAAAAGGTGGTGGGGATTTATTGACCTAAATTAATTAATTTAGTTGAAGGATTTTGGGATAAGGATATAATTAATTAAATAAATATTAAATTTATTTGATTAAAGGTGGTGGATGAGGGTAATGGATAAATTAATTGAATATGTAATAAATATTTATTTAATTAGAATAACGGAAAAGGTGAAATTAATTAAATAAATAATAAATATTTAATTAATTGAATATTAGGATAGGTAAAGTCAAGTGTGGTTAGGTTAAGGTCACATTTCAGGTGTCTACACAAAGAAAACAATAATTTGTCACAACTAAGATTAGTGAGAAAAAAGAGTCTTTGACAAGTGCAACTTGCACCAAATATGTTAGTAGTTTTGAAGATTACTCCTAGATAGGCATAAACTGTTGAAACACTTGGTTAGATTCATAGGTTAGAAAAGAGAGTTACAACAAAAATTAAGAAAAAAAGGAGAATAAAAAATGCAAAAGCGACTATACACAAAGCATAAATGTTGAAACAATGAAAGTGAGGGAAATAGATGAAGGAAACAAACCATGCTAATATCGATAAGCACCAGTGAGTTGAAAAACTATAGAGGCATTCATCTATGAAAGTGTTGATTTGCAGACACACTAATATGTGAATGGGTTGATATGCATATGTGTTGATTTGTATAAGCACTAGATCAGGAACCAAAAGAGAACAACAAGTAGATTCTAGTAATTTTTCTTTAAAAATATCAAGGATCTATAAAAAAAAATGTTAGAAATGGTGAAAAATGACAAAAAAGCATATTAGAAAACAAACAAAAGCTAAACATTAAAAAGATAAAAACACAAAATGATAAAAAATAATTAAAAACACCCTAGGCGCAAAAGCATTGAATGACAAGGTGGAATTGTTGATTTACATGTATGTGTTGCTTTATAGAGTAAAAATATGTTAAAAAACATGTTATAATGTAACTAGGGGGTAAGAAAATGATGAAAGTAATGAAATAACACAAAGACCTTACACACTAAATGATAAAAATTTAGAAAACCAATAGAAAAATGTTAGAAATGAGACATAAAAGTCCAAAAGAATAGAAAATGTGCAAGTCTATAATATGTGAAAGTGCCAATTTGGAAGCATACGAGCTGAAACACAAGGCAAAGATGTTAAACCATGAACCTGCATGTAAAAGTTTCACATGAAACTCAAATGAAAATTAGTGATAGGGATGTGAGTCCCATTGGGTGTGGTATAATGAAGAAGGGAACCAAACAAAGGTAGTCTTTCCTTACTCCTTTGATTGAGCTAAAGGAAGAGTTGCACCATATACTCTCTTGAAGTGCTCACAAGATGAAGTGGACACATGTTATGTAGGTTGCTTGGTAAAATAGTAGCATAACTTTGGGATGAAGTTGATTGATTAAAAAAATTGATAGAATGATGATAGTCTGTGAATGGATTTTAGGAGATCAAATGGACATCATGATAATATGATAGAATGTATTGTTGTTAATTGAAGGTAAATCAAGGGCCAAGATGTTATGTTAATGGAGGGCTAGACATTGAGGAAGATGAAGGCATGGATTGAAGATGTAGTCATGTGATAAGTGTCACAAGAGGGAATAAAATATTTAATGAGTATAAGATGAGATAGAGACATGTGTAAGATGAAATGGAGGCTACACATGTGTGAGGAGCATGCTCACACATGTGTGAGCAAGGTAGTGGGCCTAAGCCAAATGCCAAAGATAAGGTGTAGGCTTGGGGGATTTTAAGCTTACAAGTTTGCATGCTCACACATGCGTGAGAAAGGAGTGAGGTGAGGGGACACATGACAAATTATAGTGGATTAAGATTTTAATCCATGTGAGGAGATTAAATGACTAGGATTGAAAGTTGGAAGATTAGGGTGATGTGAAATTTAAAAATTGTAGAAAGTGTTAATGGGGGTTAATTAGCCTCAATTATATATCATAGATTAACTAATTAATTTAGTTGGAGGAATTAGGAGCTAAAGTGTTTAATTAAATTGGTTTGATTAATTAAACTTAGGGAAGAAGTGAAAATTAATAGCAAAGGATAATTAATTTAAATATTTATTTAATTAATTATGAGAATATGATAAAGTGGTAGATTATGTGAATAGTTAATTAAATAATTAAAGGGAAATTAGTTAAATAATTAATGGAAATTAGTAAGATGAGAGTTAGTGGTGAATTTGGGGTATCCAAAATTCCATAGATTTAAATAAATGTATGTAAATACTTAGCTGTAGGCTTGATGTAGAATAGCCAATAGTGGCATGGTGTGATGGTTGAGGTGTTGTGTTGTTATTCTTGCCATCAAGGTTCAAACCCCATTGGGGTGTAATTGTTGAGAATTTATATTGGGGATGAGGTCCCCCATTTGTGACCTCACGGTTCATAGCTCCAGGTCAAAAGCGTTTACCCCTCTAATTAAAAAAAGGCTTGATGTAGAATATAATTTTGCTAAGTGCACTTTGTCATTGTTGCAAAAAATTAGGGCGAGTTAGATGAATGAATCTAAATTTGTAAAATCCCATTCTCTTATTAGGGTCATTTATGTGACTATGAAATTGATCTTGAAAGGACAAAATGTTAACCAAATATGCCAATTTGATCTCTACTTATGGATCTAATCTTTGTTGGTTATCAAAATTTTACTTTTGTCTTGTCTCCTAATGCCTTGAAGCAATTTGTCATTGTTGCAAAAAATTAGGGCGAGTTAGATGAATGAATCTAAATTTGTAAAATCCCATTCTCTTATTAGGTTCAGTTATGTTACTATGAAATTGATCTTGAAAGGACAAAATGTTAACCAAATATGCAAATTTGATCTCTACTTATGGATCTAATCTTTGTTGGTTATCAAAAAAATTCTTTCGTCTTGTCTCAAATTAATTTGTTTGTTCTTACATAAAAACTTGTTATTGTGCTTCTTGGTTTGCACATTGCTATGCTAAGTACCCCCTTTTGTCAAACCATATAAGGATATTGAGTGAACATTTTTTTAATAAAATTGATGGCAAAAAAAGTCATGTGGGCATATGCCCTACAATTTTGATATAGTGTTGGTACCACTAGATGATTTTTTTAGGCTCTTGATATATACTAGAAGGTGTTCAATTCATTTGTTATGTAAATGTTCTAAATGCATAAGGGTTTGTCCTTAAATATAACATCATAACATGCAATTTAATTATTTCATACTTCATGTTCATTTATGAAAATAATTCGGCCTAATTTTGAATTTTATTTTTTAAACAAAAGGATTGAATTTCTATGAGCAACAATACATATGATCTTGGACATGAAATGAAGAAATTGAAGATCAAATCTAACAAAATGTAAGATCAAGTTATTTACCAACTTTTAAACAAAAACCATTATTTAACACATTAATTATACAACCTTTCCCTCCATATACTTTTAGATTGAATGAATAAGCCCTAACCTTAAAAGTTTACATTTTAAAATTTCCCCCTTTAAATAAATTTACATTTTAAAATTTCCCCCCTTAAAAAAAATTTAAACTTGAAGTAGGTAGATTCCACAATCTTATCCACATTAATTTGGGGAGGGTAGTTATAATACTTAGTTTCACATGGGAAAACTAAATTTAAAATTTCCTTGGTATTAGATACACAATCATTGCCTCGAGGTTTGCATGTACCTGTCTTTTTCAGGTTCGTGAATTATGCAGAAGCGTTGCCTGTGATAACGCCACACATGAGCGATATATTGGTTTTCCCATGAAAACGGAACAGACAATTCCAATACAACCGAATTCCTTGCAAATAACAACATCTTCACTAAATTCAAATTAACAGCCGATGATAACTACAACTTAAACCGACAGATTTTATTTTACTAACCAACAGATTTTATTTTACTGAGATCATGAATTAAACGTTCATTAAATTCATAATTTACACAAATTAGGGAAGCAATTCATATATGCTGGTAATCTACAGTGGGGAGTAGAGTGGGTGTGGGTACAAAATTTTAACTCAATTCAAATTTCAGCCCAGAAAATAACAATTAATGGCGGGACTTTATAGTGTCATCAAACCTTCTATTTATAGTATACAAATAGAGGTGGTATGGAAATATAAATGATTAGGTAGCTCTTTTCTAGTCTCTGTACATAAAAGGATTTATCAGAGCTGACGTTTAGTTGATCTTTCTTGCATTTTTCTTTGAGAATTTTATACCCAGCTAGGCAATTGTTCTACGTATGTGTTAGAATTTCAATTTAGCGTCAGTTTTTCATGGGGTACAATGGCTGCAGAGCAAGAGAATTCATCATCAAATCAAAAAAGAAGATACCCTAAAACAGAATGTTGATCATACTGCTGATGGGATTGATTATAATCAACCAGAGCTGAGCACGTATTGTGCGAAGGCCATGAAAATTACTATTAAGAAGAGGCGGCGGAGGAGAAGGTCATGGAGATTGACATTAATGGGCTTTCTAGGTGGAAGAAAACGAGCAGTCAAGAAGTTTGAGGGATGCAAACCAGAAGATATAGAAAAGGCTGAGGATTTGTGCTCTTTGAATTCATCTTCTAGATTTGTTTTGGGCGGCTCACAGCTGGATTGGGAGTTGCTCAGTGGAGAAACTTGTGTCTTGCCTGCGCTGGAAGGGTTGATCATATTTAAGTATGGTGAACTTAGTGCTGCCACTTCTAATTTCTCTCAAGGTACAATGCTATATTTTTCATAATCATTTTATTTTTGTTTTTGCCAGGTTTTCGCAGTCCTGGCATGGGTGGGTTGGTAACACCCAGTTTGGTGTTGAGTCTGGTCAAGAAGTCCTCGCAGTGCAACATTTTTAACAGTAGCTTAGTTTTCAAAAAGTAGCTCTCAGACCCTGCCTATGTTTATGTATTCCAGGTGTAGGTGGATTGGTAAGGTCCAGTTTGCGACCCGTTTTTTAATATAGTCCTCAACGCTGGTGTAGGTGGAGTCCTCAAGCAATGTTTAACACTCATGTTTTAGGTTCTCTATACTTTAGTTGTCGGGAGAGTGGCAAGGACGAGTTGATGTCCAATGTTTGATTTACACTTTACGTCAGGTGGATTTTTAAGGTCACATTTAGAATTTACGTTTCATGTACCCAATTTGGGCGGATTGGCAAAGTTCAGTTTACTACCAGTGCCCAGTTTAAAATCTACAAGTTATGTGCTCCTACTGTAGGTGGATTAATAAGTCCTAGTTTATGATTAATGTTGTATTTACTCAACCCCAGGCAGATTGACAGGCTTAGTTTGCAATCTATGCTTTATGTACCTATGTAGGTAGATTGGAAAGGTCAATCTTACCATGTTGCATCTACTCCTAGTGTAGGTGGATTGCCAACGATCGGCTCACATCCTATGTTCTATGTACTGGGTTTAGATGGATTGGACAAGTTTTGATTTAGGTGGATTTGGAAGGCCCCTGTTTAGGTGGATTCAGAGGGCCCTGGTTTAGGTGGATTAGTAAGGCTAAGTTTAGTCCCCAGCACCAAATGCGCTTCCCAGTTAGGCCATGACCTAAAATCACCATTACAGGCACCCTATTGAAATTAATCATGTAAACAATTATATTTACCTTGAACAGTTAAATTAGCATTAGCATACTAGTTATTCTGTGACTTTCATGCTTACCCTACTGATACCAATCTTCTAAAAAAGTAAAAATATTTTGGTAGGTTGTATGGTCTAATTTGGTTTAATGGATTTTAAATTCATCTCTCTTTGAATAGTTATGATGTTGCTGTAGACAGGGTACAAGACCCAGTCTACTATGGAGTATGGAGTGCCAAACTGGTGTGTTGGATAGGCTGCCACCTTAAAAGACATCATCACTGTTACCATACTTAAGTCACCATAATAGTTACAAGTCACTTCTGTCTAAATGGTTATATTGTCTTTGTAGACAGTGCAAGATCCAGTTTAGTTTGGAGCTCTAAATCGGTATCCTTGCTATGCTATGACCTTAAAAAGTCACTATTACTGGTGACAGATTGAAATTAATCGTCTTAATATTCACTTTGATGGGTCCTACAGATTAATTTGTCTAGAAAATGTTAAATGTAATCTCCTTAAATGTTTTTGTTGCCTTTTTAGACATAGTGCATGATACCATTACCTTATTGATATTAATGAAATTAATCTTCTGAATAAATATATTTACATTTATACGTCCTACAGACTGAATTTGTCCTGATGGAGGTTAAAAATTAAAAGTCACTCTCTCAGTGATTGTTATGATATCTTTGCAGAGAGGGTGCTGGGGAGGGGAGCTCAAAGTTGCGTGTATAGAGGTAGGCTGGGGTTTGGAAAATTGATTGCTGTAAAGAGTTTGGATATGAGTAACAAGGACGCTTGCAAGGTATTCTGCAGAGAACTGCACATTGCTAGCAGCTTGAAAAATCGGCATGTGGTTCCTCTGCTTGGATTCTGCATTGATTCTCGGGGGCTTTTCTTGGTCTACAAATTCATCTCTGGAGGAGATTTAGAATACCATCTTTATGGTACAGAAAACCATATAAATATCTTTTGTTTATTTCCTCTACATTATCAAAAAGATTTATATGCTTGGTAACATTTTAGGAACATGCAGATAAGAAAGAGGACTCTCTGTCCTGGTCCACAAGGCTTCGAGTCGCCATAGGAATTGCCAAGGCAGTTCATTACATGCATCACGGTACCAAGACGTGTGTTGTGCACAGGGATATCAAACCCTCCAATGTTCTTCTATCCTCTAGGAAAACAGCCAAGGTAATATAGAAATTGAAATGAATGTCATTATTTGCCTTCTTTGGAGACCCGCTAAATTACAGTTACAACATATGCTACACAAAAATTATGTAAAGTGAAAGTAGCTTAGCTGCCATTTACACCAATGCTATCTCTGTACCATAATTAAGTATCAATACTCATGTTTTTCACTGCTCAAAAACATTTGCCCTACGTGTATATATGTATACAGTATATGTAACACCATCTTGAACTGAGTATGCTTCATAAGATATTCTTGTGGGGATATTGCTCTGTTTAGGTGATCAATAGAATGATCTAATGTTGATACAATCTTGTCTTCCCTCAAAGATCATGTCGGAGCTTCTCTTTTACTTTAAGGCTTATTTTGTACTAATTCTCAAATACAATCATTTTGTCAGGCAAGTTAATGCAGAGCTCTGTTTTCTAATACCCTCTTCCACTGAATGCTATATTTTCCTAAGACCCTCATCCACTGATTGCTCTGTTTTTACCAGACACACTTTGAATTTGTCAAGCCGCTTTCAGTCTACATCAGACAGTTTGCAGGACTACTTGTATCTCCATTCTCAACCTGCAGCTTTCAATGCAATCCTAAAAGCAAAAAATTAAGAAAGATAGTATATGTTATGTTTCAGATCACAAATTTGAAAAGACAGCTGAAATATATCAGAACTTTGATTTGAATTCATAATGGCAAAAATTACATTCCCAGTCCTAGACTGTGAACTCAGGTGTCACTTGAGGAAAGTTCACTAAAACCAAAATATTTATAAAGCATTAGATTTTCCTGGTCTGTTTGAGTGTAATTTTCAAGGTTTTTGGAAAAGAATGTGTACAAACTTTTACATTAGTACTTTGGATCACACTCAGTTTTCCATCAGGATAACTTCAGCAAATATGTCTAAGTTATCCAGATGATGGATCATGGAGTGTGATCTGAAATATTGATGTAAAAATTGTTACAAAGTACTTTCCCAGGAACCTAAAAAATTACAATAAAATATTTTCTTTGATACTCTCAGTTTTTGCTTCTTTTTCAACCATTTATGGATCTCCAAGATTTATACCCTACACTAGCTCACCCTTTACTCCTAATTACTAAAAAACATATTCTAAATTTGGAATCATAAAACAATGTGGAGGAAAGTATGCCATTAAACTCAACTGAATCATTTTGCTGGCAAGCTGTGTGTCCTGAAACTCCAGTATTCTGTAAGCCTTCCTGGTATCCCATAGATTGTGGTCTACATGACAAACCTATCAATTTCCCATCTTTTAATCTATTCTGTCCTGATATCATTCTGCCATCAATGATCATAGTGCCAAGTTGCCAACCCTTGTATTGAATTGCAATCATTGCTTGACACGGTAGCTCGTTTGCATGTTGCAAATTGAGATAATGCTTCTTCTAATGTGCTATCTTGTTTCTGCTAAAATGTAAACAGTAAGGTCTTTGAATATTCAATCCTAGTTTTTTAGTTATACAGAATATGAGAAGGTTGCAATATCTCTTATTTCTTGATTTCCTTGAAAGATAACCTAATAAATAATTTTTTTAATGTATTGTGGTGCAGTTGTGCGATTTTGGGCTGGCAACCCAAACACTGGGACCTTCAGTGCCCTTCTTCTGCAATACAGTGTCAGGAACTTTTGGGTAAAACAAAAACTATTTAGTTAACAAATGTCATTCTTTCTAATTCAATATTTCAGTGCCCTTAAAATGTGAAGAGGTCATTCAATCTAAATCAGTAACTTCTATCAATATGTGATTGCATTACAGGTATCTAGCTCCAGAATATTTTGAGTATGGGAAGGTCTCCGAGAAAACTGACATCTATGCTTTTGGGGTGGTTTTGCTGGAGTTGCTTACAGGGCAGAAGATAACCTCCTCCGTAGGCTATCTTTGTTAGTTCAAATTTTCAACTTTTTTTAGTTTTCTTCTATAACTCATTAGAGATGTACTGAGCACTTCTCTTATCTATTCTAAGCTAGTATAGTTTTACCGGCATACGGCAAATTCATCGCCAGCAATTCACCGCGGAAAATTCACCGCCATGACAATTCACCGTGCGAAAAATTAATTGCATGAATTTTTGGCGGTTAATTTTCCATGGCGGTGAATTGCTAGTGGTGTGAATTTTCTCACGGTGAATTTTCCATCAGTGAATTGCTGGCGGTGAATTTTCCTAGAGTCACTTTTACCGTCCCACTGACCTACATCGGTCATATGTGGACATCTTATATAATTTCTCTCAATTCTTTCTGTATTCCATTGGGACTCAAAATCAAGGAAAGAAGTGGGGTTGTTTCTGTAACAGGCAAGGTCATTTCTTAATGTGGAGATGTCCAAAGAAAAGTTAGTAGATCCTCAGCTGAAATCATGCGATAAGGCTAAGAAGAAGAAGAAGAAGCACAAAGAAGTGGAAAGATTGATGCGAGCTGCAGCAGTTTGCCTTCACCCGATGGAGTCACGAAGATTGTGCATGAGTCAAATTCTGAGGATTCTCCAAGGTCAGGAAGACTCCAAACTCCTCCAACATGCCCAACTTGCAATGCTCAACTTCAATGCAGAACATGTTCGTAGGAAAGAGAAGGAAACACTCATCGACCATCTCACACTGGCTGTGGTTGGAATGAATCTAGATGGAGACAGCAAAATGCCTGATTACGGAGATGACATAATACCCAAGTATAAGCTTTCCCGTTAACAGTTCCTCTTGGCATAGATGGATCAACATCTTGTTGCAGATGGATTGGCAAGTCCTAGTTTACTTGGACTTGGCAATGAGGTAGAAACCTATGAGAAAGCAACTTAAATATATACAATATAAAGCGGAAAGGTCCTTTTGTTCTCAAAAGGGGAATGAATACACTAAATTGTGAAGTGAAAAATCATCTCAAAATTTTTGTAGGCAGATCTAATATGTAATTTTCAAGATATTTCCGAAGTTTGTTCCAAAGGCGATCAAATAGAAGGGAAACAACTACACGTCACATGTGCACTAAATTATATTTTTCTAAATTCTTTTTATTCACAATACAAATGCTGCAATGTAGAGAAAATGTTTGCAATTGAGATTGAGAGTTATTTACAAGATGACTCCATAACAGACTACAAGTAAAAATTTTGTAGCCAGTATTTTATACTCATGGAAGAGGATGGGTATATTAGCTGAGAAACTGAGGGCACCAATGGATAAGAGTAAGCACTGTAAATTGTTCTGTAAAAGCTTTAAACAAGAGATTCCTCATGAACATAGAGAACTGATTGTTCATGCTTTTGATGAAATTGTAGAGCTTATTGTGCAAGCCTGATGCCTAAAGGTTTAAAAGATTGATCAAGTGATTGGACGAAATTGAAGGCTGTACACAGGAAATGCCTATTTCTATATGTTGCAAATACATTGCTTAACACGCTACTATAATTATGCAGATACATGATAAATACATTGTGGATCATAAAGTATAATTTTTCAAATGAATTATTCATGGAAGTTTCCTTTTTCTATAACCAAAAATATTGGCAATGTCTTCCTGAAGGTCAAGTCCTGGTTGCAATGAGGAACACATACTTGCTATTGTCATCCTTTTCGGGAGGGATCCAAAAAAGCAAAATGTGAACACCTAGATGTAGCCCTAAAATCCATCCTTGGGATGATATTCGAATGGAGAAATTTTCTTGGGGATGGAGATTGGGTTATGGGGATGCCTAACAACTATAATAAACTTAGTACCAAAACTAACTTCTAAGCTCCTATGGAGCCACACTACAACAATTCACACTTGTATTTATGACATCTAGTTGGGAAGTCCAAAACATTTATCGTGCTCATATTTGACACCAACCTGATTATTCATTATTGTCATCAGCAATGTGTAATTTTTTTTTTTGATGGCTACTGTCCAAGATTTCACTTAATGTTGTGGTATGTTTATAAACATAGTCTACAACTTATGATTAAACTATTATACATTGCAACAGCAACAATGGCTGACAAAGGACATTGAAACCTCATCTCCATACTCATGGGGAGGAATATGATGTTGGGACTTGGGTGACATTCATCTACATAGAGTCCTTGTATGAAGAGTTTGTCTACATATTTGATTGCAATGCAGTGAAGTTGCAAATTTTGTGGTACAACATAGTGGTTTACATATGATAATGATGTTTTAGGTGGTGGTGTACATCATATATGTTGGTTCATGTGTGTTGGCGCTATGACAACAATCACAAGGCATTTTTTTGGAGAATTCACAACTGCATAAATCTAAATACATAAGATGAATTGGGGAAACAAAAGCATAAATTTAAATACATAAGATGAAATGAGAATAGGTGATATACAAAAACATGACATAAATAAAGGGCCAAAGTGTAAGGATGCACAAGGTGAATGGATACAAATTTAAGGGAGATCAAAATGCATATGGAATATGAAAAGGCCAAAGTATAAATGATAAAAATCACAAGGGAAAAAGTGATAATGAAAACACAACACATGTTCAAAGTCACATGTGTCAACATCTTGACTGGGAACATGGACACATAAGTCAAAAGCATAAAAGGTGACAAGTATTATGAAATATACATGCAAGTAGTTATAGTCAGTTCTACATATGCTATCTATCTACATGGGTACATAAAAAGGGAAATATATGCTATCTTTTTACAAGGATTATATTACATGTAGAACCTTGTTAAAAGAACATGTTCTATCTCTCTATAAGTTTTGAGTGAAGCCTTGATGGAAAACCGACTAGAAATTATCAAAACCCTAGAAAATTTTACAAACTTTTTGTGAAAACATGAAATGACCAACCAACCCTTTTTCATTGAATAACATGTATATATACTTCAAAAAATGGGTCATGAATCACGAAGAAATAAATGTGTGAATTTGGAGTTGTAGAGATTTGTCATGCCCTAGCTAATATGCTCATCAATTCCCTACTAAAAATATCATTTGAAGGTCTATCAAACTAAGAAATACCATGAAATTATTAAAATAATTAATTAATTATGTGTTTAGAGTGTTGGATCAATGAAACACACAAAATCCACTAAAATAGTGCTCATGGAGATAACATGGAGGTTAGGGTTTGGTGGCCTAAACCACCATAATAAATTTTGTATAGAATTTTTTTGCAATGATGAAGACAAAGGTGAGGTCAACAAACATGCCAACTAATATAAGAAAATAACCATAGAATTTTTCATTAAAACTATTCACTAGTCATGTCACACAATCCAACCATAAAATGTAGGAGATTCACTAAAAACATTTTGAACAATGTTGGAATCAGTATTTTAAGGAATATGGTTAGATTCAATGAATTTGACATGGTCATCACATTTTTCGACAATAAATTTGATGCTCCAAGTGAAAACAAACTATTCTAGTAAGTGCATAGTCAAAATAGAAAAAATAGAAACCGTATAGCTACTTTTTAACAAACCACCAATTAAAACACTTGAAACATGTGCCAAACCATGCTCAAAATCCCTTGGGCAATGAAAATACGGCACTTTTCATTGTTAGTATCTGAAAGGAAATAGAAAAGAGCAATGGAAAGTACTAATGAATGAGCAATTGTTTGAAGGAAAGAGATTACCAAATAGATTGAAGTAGCCAAACCAAGCACCACCAAAGCAAGAGAGACACAAGAATTTGTTAAGGGGAAAAAACAAGAAAAAACCCCAATATTATGAATGGAGGCAAAATGCCTAAAGAATAATACAAAGAGAGAGAGCTTCAGCCTTAGCTTGCTTGCATGAATCTTGAAGAATGAGAGGAGAGGCACCTCAATAAGTAGAGGTGAGAATAAGGAGTTAGAATGTAACTCCCAACTCAATGAATGCCACCATTCATCTATGTGTGTGCAAAGTGTCACCTCTTAAGGAGGTGGTTACAAATATTCCTTAATAAAGGAATTAAAATAAGCCATCCTCACACATGTGTGAGATGACAAAAAAAGACAAAAGACTTGTAGGGATTCCTTTGGAATATTCCACAAGTTAATAAATAATTACAATTAAAGAATAACCTTTACCAAGTAAAGATTAATCTTCTAACATCCCCTTAAGCTTTACTTGGGAGGTTACATCAAACCCTTCAATGGGTTGTAATCCAAGATTTTTACAATGAAAGAAATTTATCTTTACAAAGAGCTTTGGTGAGAATATCTGCAACTTGATCTTCACCTTTACAATACAAAAGAGAAATTTGCTTGTCTTCAATTTGCTCTCTAATGAAGTGATGTTGAAGAACAATGTGCTTGGTCCTTGCATGAAAAATTGGATTCTTTGCCAAAGCAATATCACTTTGATTATCACAATATAAAGGAGTAGGATCCTTTTAAGGTAGACCCAAGTCTTCAAGTAATCTTCTTAACCATAATGCCTCGTTAGATGCATTTGTACAACCTTTATATTCAGCTTTTGTAGAACAAAGAGAAGTAGATTGTTGTTTCTTACTATTCCATGAGATTGCACCTGATCCAACAAAGAAACAACAACCACAAGTGGATCTCCCATCATTGGGATCACCTCCTAAATCTGAATCAGTATAACCTTTTAAAGAAAAATCACAATTTGCATCATAAAAGAGACCAAGATTAAGAGTGCCTTTAACATATCTTAAAATTCTTTTTACAACTTTAAAATGAGTTTGTTGTGGTTTAGACATAAATCTAGAAACCAATCCAACACTATAAGAAATATCAGGTCTAGTAAGAGTTAGATAATTTAAACTTCCTACTAATTGCCTATATAAAGTAGGATCAACAAAAGGAGTTTCCATATCAACCATTAATTTAGTTCCTAATTCACAAGGAGTAGAAACACACTTTGCATCATTCATTTTAAATCTATCTAAGAGATCTTGAGCATATTTATGTTGAGAAAGAAAAATACCTTTAGGTGTTTGCCAAATTTGCATACCCAAAAAATAATGTAATAGGCCTAAATCAGTCATTTGAAATTGTTGATTGAGTTGAGACTTAACATCACTAATCAAATTGTTAGAACTAGAAGTGATAATTAAATCATCAACATATAAAATAATAATCACAATATCATCTTCACTATGCTTAATATATAAATTTGGATCATTTTTACTTCTAATGAAACCTTGAGATAAAAAGAAAGCATTGATCTTTGAATACCATTCTCTAGGAGATTGCTTTAAACCATATATTGATTTCTTCAATTTGCAAACAAGATTTTCATTACCTTCCTTAATGAAACCCAAAGGTTGAGACATATAAATTTCTTCATGTAAATCACCATTTAAAAATGCACTTTTAACATCCATTTGATGAATAGGCCAATGCATATGAGAAGCTAAAGCAAGAACTAATTTAATAGTGGGCATCTTAGCTACTGGAGCAAAAGTTTCATTATAATCTAAGCCTTCAATTTGAGAAAAGCCCCTAGCAACTAATCTAGCTTTAAACTTGCTAACTTCATTATTTGCATTAACCTTAGTTTTATACAACCATTTGCATGAAACAAGATTCTTACCTTGAGGTAATGGAACTAAATCCCAAGTATTATTAGCAATTAAAGTATCATATTCTTCTTGCATAGCCTTTTGCCAATGAGGTTGATCTTTAGCTTGTTCATAAGTTTGAGGATCATTTGAATTCATAATGTTAGACATCAAAGCATGATTACAATAATTTGCCTTTCTTCTTTTAGGTGGATTTTTAGCTAAATAATCCTCACTTTCTTGCAACAAATTTTTAAACCATTTTGGCATTCTTTTAGATGTAGGAGTATCATCACTAGAAGAAGAATCATGAGGAGAAATTTCAACATTTTCATCATCACTATCACTATGAGTAAGAGATGCATTAGGAGGGTTAAGAGGAGTTTCAACTTGAGGAGTATCCTCCACAACAATAACTTTATTTTGAGAAGAATCAATATTATGCACTTTAGAACAATCATGAACACCATTTTCAGCAATGCATACATCTCTAGCAACTTTAACTTTGTTAGTAAGAGGATTATAAACTCTATAAGCTTTAGAATGTTCATCATAACCAACAAAAATATGATAAGAAGATTTAGCATCTAATTTTTGCCTCTTTTGTTTAGGTTTGTGAACATAAGCAATTGAACCAAAAATCCTTAAATGCTTAAGATTGGGCTTCCTACCAGACCAAGCTTCTTCAGGAGTTATATCCTTTAAAGCTTTAGTAGGAGTCCTATTGATAATGTAAGTAGCACAAAACATAGCTTCTGCCCAAAATTTATAAGACATATTTTTAGCATGTAACATACATCTAGCCATTTCAACAATAGTTCTATGCTTCCTTTCCGCTACACCATTTTGTTGAGGTGTATAGGGAATAGTTAGCTCATGCTTAATACCAAATGATTTCAAATAACTATTAAAAGCATTGTTCACATATTCTTTTCCATTATCAGTTCTAAGAATTTTAAGTTTAAAACCAGATTGCCTTTCAACAAATTTATGAAATTCAGAAAATATATCAAGAACTTGATCCTTACTATGAAGAAAATAGATCCAAGTTCTTCTAGAAAAATCATCAACAAAAGTAAGTGCATACCTTGATCCTTGGATGGAGTTATTCTCCATGGGTCCCAAAAGGTCACTATGAACTAGGTGCAACTTATGAGTTGCCCTCCATGATTGACCATGTGGAAAGGGCTCCCTATGCATCTTACCACTCATGCATCCTGTGCATACAATTTTAGATGGAACAATACTAGGCAATCCATCTACCATATTAAGCTTTTGCATTAAAGCAATATTGTTAGCATTTATATGACCAAGTCTTTCATGCCAAACATTGAAATCAATGGTAGATATTAAAGAGCATCTAGATTGAGCAAACTCATAAAATTTGAACAAATTATCATTGTCTAATTTAGCATTAGCAATGACCTTGTTTTGTTTTGGATCAATAACATAGCACATATCTTTGTAAAATTCTATTTTATAATCTTGACAAAGCTTAGCAACTGAAAGTAAGTTAGTCTTTAATTCAGGAACATATAAAACATCATGCAATTTACCATTAGGAACATTCACATCTCCAATTGCTTCTACTTTACAAGTATGATTATTAGCAAGTTGAAGAGGAACATTAGATATATCAGGTTGCATAGACTCAAAAACTTCTTTATGTGAAGTAACATGTTGAGATGCACCTGAATCAATAACCCATTCAAGAGGTTGAGAAACATTAGAACTACAAGTAAAAGCACGTCTAGATTGATTTGCATTATTTTGAAACTTATTATTATTAGGTTTATTTTGTTGTTGATTATTTTGCTTCATAGGCTTTTTCTCATTTTGCTTTTTAAAACAAGTATTTTGCCAATGACCATCCTTATTACAATAAGTGCAATGTGGTTTCTTAGAAGAGTTAAACTTTCTAGGATCATTGCCATTATTATAATGAGGTTTGGAATTATAATGTTGTTGTTTAGAATGAGGTTTAAAATTTTGCTTATGATTAGATAAGAAAGCATGTTCATTAGACTTAAGAGTACCAAATTGAATTAACTTAGCCTCTTCTTGTCTTAATAAATCACGAAAAATATCATAAGTTAATTGAGTAGCTAAAGAAGGAATAGCTAATTGAGCATGAATATTAGTAATGAATTGTTGAAATTGTCTAGGAAGACACTTTTTAAGAATAAGATGAATTAATCTAAGATTATCTAATTTAACTCCTAAACCATCCAATTGACTATTTAAAGCATCAAATTTCAATAAAAATTCATCCATAGATTTAAAATCAAATACCTCAAATCTTCAAGTTGATCTTGAATTTGAATTTTTCTTGATTCATTTGTACTATCATAAATTGTTTTGAGTTTGTCCCATGCTTCATAGGCAGTTGTACATGTCCCAATGTGAACATAAAGTTCGGGTGACATGGAGATACCTATGAGGCCAAGGGCTTCTTCATTTTTGAGATTCCATTTTTTGATTTCATCTTTGGATGCAGACGAACCTGGTTTAGATTTAGGATCTGTAGCTACATCTAAAAGATGTTTAAAACGAAAAATGAAACAAATATGAGTCTTCCAAGAATGATAGTTAGAACTAGTTAATTTAATTTCAGGGATTAAAGTTGACATGATTGTAATAAAAAATTCACAATAACTATTGTAAATATTTGCTTTTAAAAAAAAAATACTTCCCCTTTTGATTGAATTAATTATTTGTGTAAAAAATGAAAATTAAATGCATTACTTTTACAAAATGATCAATCTAAAAAAAACTATATAATTAAATAATTATAAGATAAATTATAAAAAATAATTATAAAAAATTAATAAATTTATGTGAATTTAAATTTGGAATAAAAGTACATGAGAAAAGTATTAAAGTTATATAATATTAGTTTTTTTTTTAAAAGGTTGATAATTTAATAGTGAATATTAAAAGCTAAAAAAATTATATTAAAGTGATTTTAAAAACTAAAGACTTTAAGACTCCAAACTTTTAGTGAAAACCTTTTAAGCTTTAAAGGAAAAACACATTTTTCAGAAAAAGAAGCTTTTACTTCTACGTGGGAGGGAAAGATTTTTCATTTAAAATGAAACTTTTTTTAAAAGAGCTTTTACCTCTTTTCCCTCTGCTATTTTTGAAAGGAAATAGAAAAGAGGCAAGTAAGAGGTGAAGTGTGAGGAGTGTAAGAAGGTGTCAAGTTTGAAAAAGAAAGATTTATTTGATTTATTTGAAAAGATCTCTAAACTAGGGTTAGAGCTTAAAAAAAAATGATTTTTTACAGAAATTCGAACATGCAAAGATGCAAATATGCAGAATATAGAGATTTTTTTTTTTTTGGAGATTTGCAAAAAGCAGATTAGCCTTTTTAAAAAAAAAAAATTGGAACTAGGGTTAGATCCCTAAAAAAAAAAAAATTATTTACAGAAATTGATTGTTTTTACAGAAATTTGAACATGCAAATTATGACATACAAAAATAAAAGATTTTTTTTAAAAAGACTGAACTATAATCCTTTATTTGAGGGTTTCTAAAAATCTGCAAAAAAATAAACATGCATGCAAATTATAATGGATTTTTTTTACAGATCTAATATACAGATTTGCAAAAAAAATAGATTAGCTTTTTTTCTAAAAATAATTTCTGAACTAGAGTTAGAGCCCCTAAAAAAAATTGATTTTTTACAAAAAATTGAACATGCAAAAAAAAAAGGATTTTTAACTTTTTATGCAAAAATAAATAAATAAATCATGCATGCAAAATATATTGCACAAATTTGAAATTTGAAAAACTTAGAAATATTTAGATAAGAAATCCTGCACAAGGGTTAGAAAAATATATCAAACAAAAAATAAGATTAGACTTTTGGCTCTTTTTTTCTTTTTGAGTGCCTCTAATGGTGTGCTGAAAAATTTGGTAAATCGTCAACAATGTAGCTCACAAAATATTAGTAATACCAAGCTATGATACCATGAAAGGAAATAGAAAAGAGCAATGGAAAGTACTAATGAATGAGCAATTGTTTGAAGGAAAGAGATTACCAAATAGATTGAAGTAGCCAAACCAAGCACCACCAAAGCAAGAGAGACACAAGAATTTGTTAAGGGGAAAAAACAAGAAAAAACCCCAATATTATGAATGGAAGCAAAATGCTTAAGAATAATACAAAGAGAGAGAGAGCTTCAGCCTTAGCTTGCTTGCATGAGTCTTGAAGAATGAGAGGAGAGGCACCTCAATAAGTAGAGGTAAGAAGGAGTTAGAATGTAACTCCTAACTCAATGAATGCCACCATTCATCTATGTGTGTGCAAAGTGTCACCTCTTAAGGAGGTGGTTACAAATATTCCTTAATAAAGGAAATAAAAATAAGCCATCCTCACACATGTGTGAGATGACAAAAAAGACAAAAGACTTGTAGGGATTCCTTTGGAATATTCCCACAAGTTAATAAATAATTACAATTAAAGAATAACCTTTACCAAGTAAAGATTAATCTTCTAACAGTATCCTATCATGTCAAGTACTTTTTGGAAAACACATAGTCATTTGGGTTGCTCCAATGAGTTGAAGGGAAAACTAAAAAAAATTGGCAAGCTTATTGGACTTCAAAGTGTAGGAGGAACTCATGCCAAAAAATTGTATTTAAAAATTTAAAATTGCATAGCTTGGAGGTGACAAGTGTTTCAAATCACTAGTGAATAGAAGAGAAGGGAAGTCTAATCGAGGAAGTATAAAGTGGATGAGCAATAGAGAATGTCAAAGATTGGGGATAGAAAAAAGGGTCATACCACTAAGGCATGATGGGGAGGGAAGTCCAAAATCCCAACTTTGAAAGACATTTAGGAAAAAATTGGGTCAATTTGGGGGAGTAAAAGTTGCACAAGAACACATGTAATTCCAAACTCTAAAAGATATACAATTTTTAGCCTAGGAAATAATGAGGTTTAGAAAGAAGATAGTTTTGGAGATAGAGGATTCTAAAGGCCCAATAGAGGAAAGTGAAGAAAAAGTAAGTTGGACATCACGATAGGGTGGGAAAGTTCAATATACCAAGAGGAACAAAGAGAAGCAAGGAAGCACATTTGATATGGAAACATCAACAACTCGAACATTTAGCATAAACTTGAACATTTTCAACTAGCAACCTAGACACTACACATCCTTTAGAAATTTGGCACTTGTAACATAATATAAGCACATGGGGAAAATAGAGAACCAATCATATATAATTTTGACCAATACAAGCCCATGCAAGACTTCCCAAATTGATTATAGATGGAAAACAATCAGAGTCAAAACACAAAAAAGTGAAGGGGACTTAAGAAAAATACAAGAGGCAAAATTGAGTCACAACATGCCTAAGGATTGACTTAAAAAAAAATACAAGAGGCAAAATTGAGACAACATGCCTAAGGATTGTACAATATCTCTTTTATAGGATTTAAAAAAATATATTTTCTCATAATTATATGCACCTTTTTAGATGGGTCATATCACTAATGAGGTAGTTCACATAAGATGAAATATGATTCTCAATATGTCCCATATACATATGTGCATGTTAATGATGTGTAATAGTGGGAGAGAATGTAGAATATGTATTATCAACTAAGGGAACACTATCCCTATATTGTTATTTACCCTCATGCATATCTAAGCTATATATTTTTCAATATAAGGTGTATATGAGTGTATTTCACAATTATTGATATAGAATAAGAAAAAAATGAAAAATTCCAAGGAGTCTCTATTAAAAGTTGTATATCATCATGATGCATAGAAAATTCCATGTGATCCACTAAGGAAAGGAAATGAGAAGGGGAAGAATCAAAATCTTATTTAAAACATGTTCTAGGGAAAATAGTAAAGTAATATATAAAATAATATGAAAATCCATGTAAGTATCTATAATAAGTATGGCATGAATTAGACCATTATTTAGCTCTATCAACCAAGGTATCATCAAACATATCCATCAAAGTACTATCAATATGTCTAAGAGAATAATATGAAGACACAAATAATCTAACATGTGACTTTTTATCTTCATCAACACTAAATGACATCATCATCACAAGTGTATTAGAATAATATGCATTATAAATCACATCATCATGAAAAGGATTCACCAATGACATCATGATGAGATAAAGAATAGTAACTATGCTCATCACTTAGCATATCATCAATAGACCATAATATAAATATATACAAGTGATAACGACATCATGTGAAGGTAAAACATGTGTATCAACATCATTAGGATCTTCAAGGAAATATGAAACAAGAGAATCACAAGTACAAGAATCTATAGGTGAATAAGGAAAAATAACATGAGAAGTATGAAGTATATGCTAACTAGGTAGATCATTATCAAATTAGGAAGATCCCTTGATGTATCGTGAGAGGTAAGGGTTGAATTATCACCAATTTTAACTAAAGCATGGGAACTAAAAGGTTCTTAAATTCAACACATCATCATGTTCATTCATATCATTAATCACATGAATAGTATACGAATCATAAAGCTCATATACAAGTAAAGTAAGTGTATCTAAACTAGAAGGATGTGCTATAACAAACTATATTAAGGAGGATATATCAAAGAACATGGAAAAATAATACCTCCAAAGAAGATATATCCCTCTCCTTAGGATAAAAATTCATAAAATCATCAAGGATGAGACAATCAAATAAAATAAGGTATGAAAATACCTCAAATATCTAAGACATGCATGAATAGAAGCTAAGAACAACAAACTACAATATTTAATGATAAAAACATAGAAATGAAGCACAAATCAATGGTGGGCGCATCAATATCAAAGATATTATATAATAAATACCAAACAGTAATAGAGATGGACAAATGCGATATGAATGAGGTGAGAACTAATATAGATTAAAAAAATTAATAATAATATCTAAAAATAAAATCCTAGAGGTATCATAAGGTTGGGTAGGGTGAGTAAATAGGTGTAATACTCTGTATGTAAAAAAATCTAATCAATATTTGATAAGTAATGGCAAACAAAAGTATTTTTAAACCCTAGGTAAATTTATAATAAAATAATATGATCATAAAATTGTGTCTAAAATAAAATTATATGGGTTACATTAGAGATAGGTAGTGAGATTGAAAATAATATCACAATGTGAACCACAAATTCTAGAAATATATAAGGCCATGAATAGTGAAATGATAAAGGAGAAACAATCTTAAATATGTTTAAATAAAATAAAGAATTAAAAAAATAACTCATATTTGAAACCCTAATTTAGAAGGTAAAATACTAAGGGAAAGCCCTAGGTTGCATATAAGAATATGTTAGATTCATCAAAATGCAAAGAAAAAAATGGTTACATAAATAATCTAGGATAATTAAATAAGTGCAAATAATGAATACACAATTTAACTTGGATTAATTTAGTTGGGTCAATAACTGAAATGAATGATTAAAAATTGAAGGTTAGGGATACTTAGCTTTAGAATTGATCAAAAAATAACGTTGCTAATGATGTGTAGAATCAATTTGATGTCTCTAAAAAATTAATTTCCTAAAATGATGGTTGTCTTAGAATCAAATCAGACATAGAAAATCCTATTGTTCAATCCCAAGCACTAGAAGATCAATCTTCTTTTTCATGGATTTGAATCTTAGTGCATGCATCTAAACTAGTGAAATATAGACTTCTAAAACTTGTGTTAGTGAAGCCTAATTATCTTCCTGGAGTTGTTATGATCAATCTCAAAGTGGGAAATTTTTTGTTATGGAGCTTGATCTTGTTGGTTCTGGAGCCCATTTCATTGTGGGGGGATGTAGGGGGTACCCCCCAGTGGGGTCTAAAGGGGATGACCCTCCTCCCCACTGTCGAGAAGTCCAAATTTACAATACAAATTTTGATTGTTCATCATTATGTCATAAATTTGACGGTAAAGATTAATGTAGCTTTTCTTTCCCTAGAAGGAAACCCCTTTTATGAGGGTATTATACTATTATGGTTGTGTGTTGGATTCTATTGTGTGTGGATACTATGAGAGAGCAACAAGGAAGTTGCAGTGGATTTGTTGTAGGTAGTATCCCTTCATTTTTCTATACAAAATAAAGGATTGGTTGTTTCTTCGTGGACATAGCCCATATTAGGTGAACCACATATAT
This sequence comes from Sequoia sempervirens, assembly GCA_007258455.2. NCBI lineage: Eukaryota > Viridiplantae > Streptophyta > Pinopsida > Cupressales > Cupressaceae > Sequoia > Sequoia sempervirens. Next base: position 316,887 of record VDFB02195886.1, on the reverse strand, counting down.
TTGTGTCTATGTTTTTTATATTTTATTTCAGCAGTTATTTTATTATATATTGCTTTATGATCCTATTCCTAACAACTTGTTCACCTTGATCTCTCATGTGTAGTAAGCTTGTTAGGACTACAATGTCTATAAATACTATTGAGGAATATGTCAAATTGGTAGGGTCAAGTTCTCCTAGGTCAAAACTTTGGATGGGTCATATTTATGGCTTAGAGTGAAGATTCCAAAAGGTCATGCACTAACATGCAAGTGGATTATATGTAGGTGAGGTTCTTTGTACCTTTTAAAAAATTGAAGTATTCCCTAGATGTTCTTTTCATTTCCCAAAAGCTAACATGTGAATTATTAATATGTTGAATGTCTTCAAATAGCATGATATAGTAGCATGTCATGCAAATGTGTGCCAAGTCAACTTATAATGGCTAGTAGAAGGGGGTAAGAAAGTCATAATTGAAATTTAAAGTTTTGAATTTTGGGTTCATTCCTACACATTGTGAGATTGATTCGAAGTATTCCTATACCATTCATAAATGAATCATGAGGCTACAATAGTAATTTTGAGGCACATAATGAATATTTGAAAGTAAGTACAAATGTAATTGGATAAATGACAAGTAAATGATGAATGTGTAGAAATAAGTGTAAATGGAAATATAATAGGTACAATAAAAATTGAACTATAAACCAAACCTGATAGAAAAATATATCACTTGTCAATATGTTATTGCATTTGAAACATTTCGTCAAAATAAACAAAAAACTAAATAAATAATAATGAAAATAAACAAATTTCACCATATAATCATACATAAAATATTAACTAAAAAATTATATAAAATTATAAATTTCTCCAACATTGAACAAATGTGAATAAGAGCTTTTCAACTAATATTAAATTATAATATGTGTTCTTATATTTTTAATTGAAAATAACTATTATATATTTTAGTGTAAAATATAATCCATCAAATATATTGTTTGTAATCAAATAAATTCTAGAAAACAAAAAACCAATATCCTAAGATTATATTTAAAAAGCTAAAAAAAAGTACTTAAAAATCTATACATTGCATGTTCTAAGTTTGTTGGGAAGTACAAAATAATAACCTTTGCAAAATCTTGGGTTTGGTGACCTTTCACATGGTGTTGCTTGTACCCCTAAAATTTCTCTCTAATTTTTTTTTGGGGTATGGTGAAGCGTGGACTACCTTAAAATTTTAAATATTTAACAATATTGACACTCATTGGGGCTAGGTTATTTATTGTTAGTATTTCAGAATTAGGTAAAGTTGTCAGGTTTATAAATAATTTATTAGTATAGCTTATTTGTGAAGTTAGTTATTCAAAAAATAATAATTAGAATCAAATTTTGAATGAAAATTATTATATGGTTTCATTTTAAAATATTTAAAATACACATTATTCAAGTATATGAGTATTTGACTTTAATAATTAATTAATATAGATATCATGAATACGTTTATTTAAGATCGTGTAAGGGTGTGTCTTTTATCAGTCATATTTTTTTAATTTAAATAATGTAATATTTTCTTCTTTATTTTATAAAAGATTTTGTCTTAAGACGATTAATGTATAAGTGTTGAAATTCTTTCATAAACTTCTTTTACCTTTAATCAAAATATATATAGTCATTATTCATTACAAAAATCAATTTATATAATTTATTAATTTATCTACATAGCCACTTAACAAATCCTTCACTTCCTTCAATATGTCATGAGTTTATACCACAACATCCTCTATGAACTCGACTACAAGTGCATTACCTAACTTATCTATTTTCAAAGCATTTAAAAACTCTTTTCTATGACTAACATCACTTGAGAGTTTTAAAAACTCTTTTATATGACCATCACTTTGAGAGTTTTAAAAACTCTTTTATATGACCAATATCACTTGAGAGTTACTTTCCTTCTTCAACTTGTTTCTTTAATGAATTTGAGATATGCTTATTGTCATCCTTGAAAAACATATAAGTACTCACATAACCATCATGCACAACCTTCATATTATTTATTTTTAAACTCTTCTTAATAGAAGATGGCATATATTTGTTAGTGTAATAGCACAACACACTTTATCCTCTATGACCCATTGTTGAGACTAGGCAAATATTATTTCTTCACTACAACTTGATGGCCTTTTCACAAATATGACACCTTATATGGATTTTTATGCAAATAAACTGCACACAGTTAAATCCAAAAAACAACACTTTCATCTTTACAAATACCAAATTATATTTTCTCTTACTATCAACAATGAATTTGCAACACTTACCTCATCATTTATAAATTGTTTAGAAAAATCTCTTTCATTATACCAATTCATTAGTCTACTTTGTTCGCTTCAACATGGCCATCTTCATTATGCAAATTTCTCCAAGCTCTAGGTTTTTTACTTGTTATGGTTATGCATCTGACTCTTCATGGACTTGCATAATGTGGGTGCTTTCTTTTTTCCTACCATGTCCTTCAAATTTAATGTAAGAATACTTACAATCCCAATAACCCATATCGTCACAATTGAATTAAGTTCCTTGGAATCATCTTTCTCTTTTTTTCTATCTATCTAGCTCTCTAGATGATTTTTTTATGTGATCATAAATTAAATTTAAGAAGTATTATCTTCCCCTTGTCCATATTGAATTATTCCAATAATGAATTGACTTCTCCCTCTTTCTTTTTTTTTCTTTGTTTTCTTTTGGATAATTTTAATTCTATCTCAAAGAATGTGGGTATATGTCTTCTATGATTTGAAGCCTAATAAAATCATCTCATCTTGCATATTAATACTTATCCCATTTAGGTATATTATCACCTTCTCTTGGTCAAACTCATGGTGACCTAACCAAACCATTAGCTTGTAAAAATATTCAATGCACTCCATTGCACTTAGCTCCATTTTTCTCATATTATGGATTTTCTTCAATAGATATAACTAGTAATCAATAAGTAGAAAATTTCCTCTCAATTTGTAAGCCATCCTATCCCACCATAAACATGTTTCTAAGTTAGTTCATTTTAGGACTTCGTTAAGAATATAAGCATGTGTGCAAAGTGGTGTAAAAAAAGGGAAAAAATATTAGGATATGCACCTTTTTTACCCTACAACATTATATAACAAAAGTATGTTATTGTAAGGAAATAAATCACTTCACATTAATAATCTAGGCTAGATAAATAAATCAAGTATTTTTATAATAATTAATCTAGACTAAAGAGAGTCACATCAAGGATTAAGATCTATAAGAAACTAATCATGAAATAGAAGACACAATATTATAAAATAAATAACTTGAATATAAATTATATACTACACAAAAATTTATGTGTGAGGAGATTATGATTAAAAACCCCTCAAAGGCATCATTCTTAATATTGAAGAAAACTTTGCAATGCCTATCAATCAAACTCAAGAACCTATCTTTTAGAACCTCTCTTCCCTTACTTCTAATACCTTAATAACTCTTCCAAATATGGAAAATACTCTCATGCATCCAATGATATATTGGCTGATATGTTTCTCAACCTTTTGTGCAAGACTTAAAGTGACTTTTCATCAAATAATCAAATAATGTTATTTAATTTAATTATTAAAATTAGTATTTGTAGAACTTCATTATCTCTAACTTGATGGGACCTTTGTTGTAGTTTAAATTGTAATTCTAAACATTTATTTATAATGGAGTCTTATTGATATTATTAGGACAACTTATAAATAAGTTCACAACCCCTTGATAAATATCATGCTCTAACAAGTTGGCATTGGGATAATAGATACATTATTAAATAAATCAAATCTTATACTTAATGTGAATTCCAAATGGAGAAATTTGCCACCAAACATATTTGAAATTAGTTCAAAGTTGTACTATAATTTTAGGTTCTTGTTGGAGGAATGCTTTTAATATAGAAAATGAGTTTATCTTTTGTGGATCATATCTATACTTACAAAAGTGGTATTTGTGAGTGCAAATATGATCTACCATGTGTAATTGAAAAAAATTAATTGGAAAGGATATGATAACTAAGAAAACTTATCCTCATGTCATTTTATATGTTTCTACAATGAAGTCTCCCTAAAAATTGTTTGGGAATTTGCTAAGAAGGACCTATTTTCTCCTTATTCAAGCCCCTAGGATGACCAATTTAACAACATAGAATAGTGAACAAAGACATCAAGCAAGCATTCAAGGATACCTAAGATGATGTATGCAATTATATACTTAATATTATTATGTAATATATAATTATATAATACTAGAATTATTAAATTATATATATAAATTAATTTATATAATTTGTTTAATTTATGCACATACTCACTCAATAAATCTTTCACTTCCCTCAACATATCATGGATTTATAACATGGCTTCCTTTATGAGCTCAACTACAAGTGTATAATATAAATTCTATATTTTCAAAGTATTCAAAAATCTTTTCATATTATCAACATCACTTGAGAGTTTCTTTCTTCAACTTTCTCCTTCAATGGAGTTATGATATACTTATTTCTATCCTTGCCAAAGGCATATGTATTCACACAACATCATGCAAAACCTTCCTATTAAAATTTTAGATTATTCCTAATAGAATATGGCATGCATTCATTAGTGTAATAAAAAAATTATCCTTATATGACTCAATGTTGAGACTAATTAGACTTTTCTTCATTACAACTTGATGGCCTCTTTTCAAACATGATGCCTTATATAAAATGGAAGTGCTAATCTCTTCAACCCTATCCTATTAAATATCTTTATATGTGCTAGATTATTTGTTCTTCTACTATCAACAACAAATTCGTAACACTTACCTCCAAATTTATAAATAGTTTAGAAGAAACTCCTTCATTATACCAATTCATTAGTTTATTTTGATGGCTATAACAAGACCATTCAATTGAACACCCATAATATTGAGAGGGGGGTGAATCAATATTCTTTGAAACCACTTAAACATTTAAGCATTCATTCCGCTTATCATATTCAATTTGCAATAAGGAAAAACCCATGAAAACAACCATTAAAGAATATAACACATGAACACTAGATTTTTATGTGGAAAACCTAAAAAGGGGAAAACCACGGTGAGGATTAGCTCACAATATATTATAACCAGTTATAAGATATTATAGAAAGGCTCACTGCTAGGTGGACTCATTGTCTGCAAAACAAGAAGATTTGAAACTCACGTCCATAGCAACTCCAGTTTGACCGCACCCAGGCTTTTCAACAATAGGAATCTCCAACTCAGAAGAGGATGAGGAGAAACACAAAAGAAAAGGAGCCTTAGGGGCCGCTTTCTCACACGGGCATGCATTCTCTAAAAACAGGGGCACACACCACTTACCATCAGCCAAAGAACCATCTGGCATCACCCTACCATCAACAAAATGTCTACCATTAATGCCAACCGCTACACTAGGACTTCCCACCTTCACCGAATTTGAAAAAAACGGCACCACCACCACCTGAGGAGAGCTCCATGTTTACTTCATATTTTTTGTTGGTATAATGACTATTGTTGCTAATAGTCTCCCAATTGATAAAAATGAATAGTACAACCTAAAAATACATTAATACCATGTTAGAAATTGGAATCTTAGGTTACCAATAATTACAAATAAATATAAAATAAATAAAGAATCACAAGATACACATATTAAACACATTACACAATATTGACATGGAGAAAACCCTTTTGAATAAAAAACCTCATAAAATGTCATTCTATTATAAAACACATATATAATGGTCTATTAAAAATGGACCATACCTAAGATATAACTTATCTTCACTTCCACATGATCAATAATGCCTCTTGTACATAGTATTAGGATTCACTATCAATGTGCGAGAACCTCTTTAAATATAGAAGGGGCAACAAAACACTTGAAGGATTATTAATCACACTTATACAAACCTATCATTTGTAAATAATTAATAATCTAATAGATTGACTATTATTATTTTAAATGGTATATGCTTAATAAAGCCTATAATATATATAAAGTTTTATAACCTAATATTAGAGCAATAATTAAATGTTATAAAAGTATGATCCCTAATAACATAATTTTGAATATCTCATCCTTACCAAAATAATATCATTTCAAGCAAATCAACATTATTCTAAGTGAGATTTGATGACATAGGATTTATTGCACCAATTTAAAGTTAGTGAAATAAAAGCAATATTTTTTTTGCATTTCATTGGTCAATGCAAGAAAATGATAAAAAATTAATTAAAATAGATTTGAAAGAAGACAAAAAATTGTCACTTCATTCAACTTACCAAATAAGACATGAGAGAAATCACTCATATTGCTATTTTTCAAAATATTAATAATAGAACATATTTTCCAAATTTTAAACAAAGAATAATACATTCATTTGATTGGTTAGTTGATCTAATTCCAAAATCATATCAGTTGTTATAGTATCATTGCCTTGGGAGGGACTTATAAGATGTGTGCACATAGTAACATAAAATCAATAGTTTACATATACAATAGATATAATGAGAAATCATAACATCTATAAATAATTTTTCACACAAGTTGACTAATTTAATGACATAAGTAATTTTCATATTAATTTATAATGCCACCTCACAAAAGAAAAAAGACTATGGTGCTAGCAATAAAAGTTTTCAATGTCATTATTTCAAATATATGCGATAGGATGAAAAATCATAATGACTATATAAGTTTTGTAGTTGGTAAAAAAGTTACATCATATGATTGATTGTTTAAAATAATGAATTGGAATTAAATGAAAAATAGAAGAAAACATTAGATTGTTTTTTTATTAGCTCATATTGCTAATTTTAATAATATTAACATTAGAAGATATTATCAAAACTTTAGAAGACAAAAAAATACAAGATATAATTAGTTCGTTGACTTTAATTCTTGTTCACATCAATTACAATAAAACCCTAAAATCAACAAAAACACCAAATCAATCAAAATCCTATAGTAAAACCATATACTTAAGACACGCAAACAAAATAAAGCAAAACAAAAAAAGTTAAAATGTAAGTTAAATATCATTATCATTATCACCAAATTCCTCTTTATAGAAGATAGTAAGGACAAGGAGGATAAAGAGATAATAAGGACAAGGAGACCTTAAAGAGAGCATCATATATGTGGTTGTTGCCTAAGCATATCAAAAAGTATTTGAGCACATGTAGAAGCAGCTAATATTAAGGATGGCCACCCAATATAAAAGGCCCCATCAACCCTTAGCTAGGACCATAAACTTACTGTCACTAAGTCCCCCCTCCACCCAAATGTGGGGCCCTCCTAAAAATGTCTGCACTAGGGAGTTCGTCATGTTACCACATCACATTGTTTGGCCCGTATTGAATGCATGCTTGGGAAATGTGTACGTGGGCATAAGTGTAGTTAGTGTCTTTAACGAGGGTAGGCCCCACCCTTGTGCTCACTTTGTTGTTTGTTTTGTATTATAATAACTATTTTCCTTCAATTTTTAATTCAATATTATATATGTCTATTTATATAAAAAGAAAAGAAAATATAATTTTTTAATAAAGTTTTTTAACCGACTTCTTTAAAATATCAGAACATATTTAATAATTTTTTATCGTGTCATAATTACTATATTTTATTTGATTAAATTATTAAGAGATCTAATATTCTAGAATTTAATAGTATATTATAGATGTTTCCAGATTAAATTGTGTATATTTTTATATCAGCATTTTAGACCATATGTTTCTAGAATCTATAATAGTGTATTATAGATGTTTCTAGATTAAATTGTGTGTATTTCTATATCATCAACATTGTGGACCATATGTTTCTAGAATCTATAATAGTGTATTTTAGATGTTTCTAGATTAAATTGTGTGTATTTTTATATCATCAACATTTTGGATCATACTACAATGATTCATCATCACGATGAAGAGAGCATGACTAAATTATTGATATTTTTTATTTTATTTTAATTGAACACTTCATTATATTATATATAAAATTGAATACTAATTATTTAAAAATTGTGTTGGTTTTATTTAACACTATAATATAAGTCATGTTATTTTATTCATTTTTTATTAGTAAGTTGAGGGTTTTATTATAGTTCTTATCCATAAAATAGATATTTTCTAAACACATAATAGTGACAATAACAAAGCACCATAACATTGTGAGAAAATTGTATTGATTTTATTTAACACTTATAAAGTCATATTATTTTATTCACTTTTTTATTAGTAAGTTGAGGGTTTTATTATAGTTATTATCCATAAAATAGATATTTTCTAAACACATAATAGTGACAATAACAAAGCACAATAACATTGTAAGAAAGAAGAGAAGTCTCTTGGAAAGACCGAAGTGACAAAGACTAAGAACAGTGAGAGTAATGAGAGGTGGATGGATGATGTGGTCGAGCTTCAAGGAACTGGAGTCTTATTAAGGACTCTTAATGTTTTTTGCTTTTCTCTATGTTTCAATTTTGTTTCAAAGACTCTGGCCAGAGGGCCTGCTTAAGTATGGCTATATGCTTAGATGTTTTAGTGATAGATTGATTAATCTTATCTACTTTTAATGGTTTTACTATGACTTTTAATTATGTTTTTAAGCACTTTTTGGATAACTCTTAATGGCATGTGGCGTCTTGCTAGTGTAGTTGTGAATAATGTTTTTGGTGATGATAAGTGGCTTGCATGTCCTGATGGTAAAACTATTTCTGGCCTGCGTGCCTATACTTGATGATCTTTTTGGGTTGATTATGTTGGTTTAGTCTGGGTCATGTAGTGTTTTGGCTGGTTGTTATTTTGTCAGCCTGTTTCATTGGATTGTTTTTTCTTTGTTGTGCGCTTTTGTAATTGGATTAGGGCCCTTCCCTACTTATCTAATAAAAAACATTGCGAGAAAATGAAATATTAAATATAATGATTTGGTTCTAAAGTTTTTTGGAAGATAAATTATCTTAGTGAAAAATGGGTTTATAGATTATGTACATGCAAATAAGAAATAAAAGTAATCCTAACAAATAATTGAGGAGTGGAATACTTTTAGCAATAAAATTTACTTTTATTCAAAACAAAAATTAATAGGTATGTTGAATGTTACATCTAGCAAGGCTAGGAATGAGAATACCCACAAACAAAAAGGGATAAAAGCATCAAGTTGGTTTTTCTAAACTATTTAATTTCTTGACCTCCAATACACGGGATCAAATGCACACACACAAAAACCCAACATGGTTAAAACACAAGTTTTGAAGATGAAATAGATCATGACCCAAACTACTATAACTTCCAACTACTTGGAGATTGAACTTCCTTGATAGTTAGCATTCCATTCCCATAATTTGTGAAGATGCTTGATGAAGGCATCATGTTTGAAGGAATGTTGATTGTAAATTTATCTAGGTTTTGCGTGAAAATATGATGTCATGTGCAAAGACATATAACCAAAGAGTGGCTTGCATAGGGTTATATGTAGTGGCATGTGATGATACAATGATGTGTGTAGGGCACATGTATTTCTGAAGCTCACATGCTAGTGTTGAATGCTATTGAGGCATGCATGTTAATGCAAAAGCCAATCATGGTACACACAAGGTTCATCAAGGTTTTCATAACTATGCATTAATCATTCACCCTTTTTAAAAAATGGTGGTCCCCATTACTAGTGAGCTATGGAAACTAAACACAGAGTTGTTGATGATTGTACTATTTCACCTTATTTGCATATTCCCCTTCCTTAGCCACTTTTAATAGATTATGTGAACCTTGGAAGCTGTGTGTTGTGGTTGTTTGTATTATCTCATCTTGTGCAACTAGACACAAGTGTAAGGTTAAAAATTGTCTACTTTACAATATATCCACTTTGTGTTTTTGCACTCATTTTGGTGTCAACCCCTAAACATTTATTAGGACCATTTCACTTATTTTGAGCTATTTTGTGATCGCAAAAATATAATTCAAGGAGACTTGGCCTTAGGAACACTCTACCTATCAACCCTGAAAGTTTGAACTATTGACTCCTCAAGGTCACATATGTTGACCCAATACTAGTGTCTAGACCTCTATTCTAACAACCACTAGTTTTTGTAATCACATTTTCTTAATGGTAACTTACCCTAAAACATAATATAAACCTAATTTTGACTCCCATTTTGCAATAAGGACACTCACAAGAAGGAACTAGAAAAATTAGTATCAATTCTATCTCTACACTCATAGATGATTTGCAAGGACTCCATCATGGAGCATGAGAGCAACCTAAATAAGTCCAAAGTTTAAAAAATTGAATTCTTTATGTGTATTGAAAGCTATGGAATCTTAGAAATATCCTTCCTCTTTCATGCATTCTTCCATCCAATATCTTATTCTCCCTATAGTAGTCCATAGGAAACATTTTCCCGTTGCTCCACCTAAGTAATGTGCAAACCTTATCCATTAGCCTTCCTAATAAAATCTAAACAAAATCGCATCCTTTCCTCTAATTTGTATCTCTCTTTGTGATCTTCATCACCCCTTTGTGTCTTCATCACATCACAAACCACTTGTGCATAGCTTCCCTCCTAAGGTTTTATCTTTATGAACACCATATTTTACATATATCATCACTAGGTCTACAAACACTATTTGTGTGTGCTTTGTTGAGGTTGAAATACACTATATTAAATAGGCTAGACCAACATAGCTTTTGTTATTTATTTATACAATAATATGTTTTATGTCATTATAAGTACAAAATAATGGAAATAGGTTATTTATTAAGTAAAATATTTAGTAGTAGACCATTTTTGTTCTTCCAACAAGTGCTTAGGATCCTATTTTTGAAGTATGTTGCATTTATGATGTGTCAAGAAGAGGAGGGAAGTATGGCTTGAGAAGTCACACATAATACTAGATGAAGACCTAACTAATAAAAGAGATCAAGAACAAAAACATTCTCAATAATTGTGCATAAAATAGTATAAGGACCATAACATATGAGCTTGTTATTTTGATGTGGACTCTTGAAGTGCTCTTCTAAATACACAACCATGTTTTGTCATCAACCTTGAATAGTATGTGATAAGAATAATAATAATATTTCACTATATTATTATGTACATGTGTTGTACATGAGGTGGTCCTCGATAGGGTATGTCCAATGGTGTTGTAGGATAAAATCTAAAACATGTCTAGAATGGATAATACCATATAGAACTATGTAGATCTATATTCTAGGCATGTTGAATATTAAGTAAGTTGTCTTCCCAAGTGTATAGATGTACATGGTTATATATGTGCAATAATGTGAGGTTTATCATTAAAGAAAACTATATAGATCATACACTAATATAAACATAGAAGCAATGTTAATAATAATAAATCTAATGAAAAGTAATGGACTAATCAAAAGAGACACAAAATATACCTTAGGAAAACCATTTAAAGGGAAAAAATCAAGCTTCAAAAGGCACTCAATGTATTATTCTTCAAGATATAAGTGTAATTCATTCAAAAAGTCTTAGTGCTTCAATTAAGATAAACACTCTAAATCTTGGAGGAAATATGATAGCATAACCCTACATAAAACTAACCATAAAATATATATCCTAAGTCTCAATTGTTAGATGGAGACCCAAGATGCCACCAATAGATTCTCAAAACCATGACCCAAACATTGATCAAACTAATCCAAGTTAGACCCATGTGCCCCTATCCAAAAGTAAAGCCTCCACAATTAGGATGTAACTACCTATTTGTTCCCCTATGACAAAGCAAGTCACTCCCAAGCACTCCATGTGGGTGTATTAATAATTCTTACACATATCTTACATATAAGTATTTCTAGCTAGTCAAAGATGCTAATGATAGTCCACTACTAACTCCCTTTTTAATGACTTATTACAAATATCATATTGTAACAATCTAACTCATACAATACAATACAATAAATACTTTGGTTTTTAGCCTTAAAGTAAATAATTGCATTTTCATAAAAATAGGGATGCAAATTCTTTTCTTTTCCAAAATTATTTATTGCATATTTTGAATATGAAATAATATCACATTTCAACTTGTAAAAGAGATACATCTTTCTAATACAATTTCACACATGAATAACAATCAAGTAAATAGATTTATAATTTACAATTTAGTTTAAAGTTCAAGTCTTCCATAACTGGATAAATCTTATGTTTCACAAGCCTTGATATTGTTATTTGCAAGAGGGGGAGCATCACCCAAGCACTTTATCTCCAACCATAGACTGGCGGTCCCCCACACACCTTCTGACTGGAAGTGACCTTGCCCTTCAACAAAGAGTATAAACTAAGGAACCCCTAGTACACCATCCAAGTCTCTAATGTTGTGTACTACATAACCAATTGGTCATACAAATATAGACTTCTCTAACTAAGTATGACACTACTTACTGGTTATACAATTTTGGATCACAGTGAACCAACAAGTGCAAGCACAAACTTTTGCACTACTTTGGCAAAATTTTGAAAATAATTCAACCACTTCCTTAAAAAGTGGAGTTGTATATTTACCCACCTCTAACTCGACTTGGAAACCTTCATGACCTAAGGTTTAACTCAACCTAACTATTTAATCAAGCAGTTTGACTTTTCAAAAGGTACTCATTATTAATGTGATGACTCACTAAGTCAATATACAACTAGGTTTTTTTTTTGACTTTGAACACCCTTGTTACATTCTCGTAGCATCTTTGGTCTCGACAAAAACCACTCATTCAAGTCCTTACTTTGAATTGTAAAAGTAACTATTCTCCTATTTTTATGCACCATTGGTTGATATTAATGATGCAATGTCATCAACTCAACAAATTTGGTCTCAATAGAAAGTACTAACAATATGTCAAATAAGTATCATAAAATAATATTAAACTTAAATAGAAGACTACTACTTATTAAGGTTTCAAACTTTTCAATGTTAAAACTTATGGTTCTCTTCAATAAGAACACCCTAAATCTCTAGTAAATATAAAGTATAAAATACCATTGTATTTAATTCGAAGGTTACTTACTATATTCAAGTATTTAATAACTTCTCAATAAATCACTTTATGTTCTTCATTGATAGGTTTGATACAGGGAGCTTGATTGTAGTTTATGGGTTGCATATGTTCTTGGCACGAGTTTACTGATGTATACCTTGGTGGTATGGCTGGTTGGATGTATTAGCATGTGTTGTGGATGCTATTCTTGATCATGTGGGTTCTTAAATTGGCAATAGCTTGTTTAGAGCCTTTGTTATCACTTGGATTTGATGCTTGTGCTTGTGGATTGGTGCATCTTCACCTTGGAATGTTTCTTTTCTTTCATATGTGGCACATTGGAGGATAAGAGGAGTTCTTTCTTGAGATGGTGCTCACTTTGTTCTTATTGCAAGTATCTTGATGAAGCACAAGAGCATGTTGGAGATTCATGTGGTTTTATGTGTGGCTATGATGATGTATATCATGTATTGATCCCTTATGCAATGTATACAACAAGTGGGAGAATGTTAGGATATGGTGTTGTAAACTATTACATAAATTGATTTATTATAATGTTGTAATTAAATAATTATTTAGTTGTGATGCACCTAGGTGGTGTGGTTAATCACACTAGGCAATTATTTGGGGGACCACTTGATGTTGTATTGTAACATTATATTATTATTTAATGTGTGGGAGACATGTGATAATAATTTAATATTGGGGAAATATTAAATAAAGTGAAAACTTAGTACCCAATATTAAATAATGGGTTAGTGGTTTTGTATTGACATGGTTTTATCTTACCACTAGTTGTATTTGTGTGAGCTTATATCTATAAAATCAAGCACATGTTTAGTGGTTAAGGTTGGCTGAGTGGTTTGGCTGTCATTATCAAGTCTTTATGAGGAATGCATATGTGAAGCATGGCATGGGATGTGTGGATTCATTCTTAGACACATGAGGATGCATTGAGAGGCTTGATGCTTCATAAGTGCTCAAATTGTAACTTTTGTATGGATTTATTGTTGATTAATATGATGGAGTATGGATGCTTTTGGAGGCAGAGTTTTTCCCTCTTGAGGGTTTTCCCATGGTATATCTTATGTCATCTTTGATGGGTATGTTGTCTATTCTCTTGCACATGGATTTTGAGTACTTATTTGCATGAATTTCTCTTTTGGGTTATGTGGAAATTGTCATTAGATGACTGCAAGTTTCCTTATAGGACAAGTGTAATGAACATGATATATTTTTATATTACCATCACTTCTCCAAAACTTCTTCTGCATAATTTTGGAAATGTAAATATTCTAGAGTTGCTACCACTTCGGAGTTGCTTAAGACATGGAATTTATTCTCACTTCTAATTTTTTTCTTCTAAAGCATCTTCTATTACCTTGTCACAAAAGAAATGAATCCTTTCAACAAGATTATTAGCATTGATTTTTTTTTTTAACATAGAACATGAAAACACGAATACATACATTATAAATAACCAATATAGATAATAATTTATCATATAATTAGATTAATACCATTATGACAAGGTTTTTAGGTGGTAAAGGAAAGGTAATTTCATTCAAATTACAAGGCCAATATATGCCTCATCACTCCACAAGCAGCCAAGTAGAAAATATATGTAAAAGAGAGTGTGATCCTAAACTAGGTGCATCTAGGACTAAGAATAGTGACAAATAAATAAAATATATTTGTGAGTATTAAATCCTTAGTCTATAGGGAATAACACCCCAATGTGTAGGAGATTCAATGAAAAGAGAGGAAGTATATTCATGAGTAGGACTAAGAATAACAACCCAATGTGTAGGACTAAGAATAGTAACAGATAAATAAAATATATTCATGAGTATTAAATCCTTGGTCTATAGGGAATAACACCCCAATGATCATGAGTATTAAATCCTTGGTCTATAGGAAATAACACCCCAATGTGTAGGAGAATCAATGAAAAGAAAGGAAGTATAGTAACCAAGATATTTTCTAAGGAAAATAGAAATGAATGATAAATAAATAAAGTTGAAATATAACCAAAATAACATTTAAAATTGAAATCATATCACCTGCAACCAAGTGATGGAGAAAAGGAGAGAGAGAGCTTTGGAAATGTACATTGGTAACACAACAACTTCAAAATTTTAGCAAGCTTCATCAATGGAGTCTTTTTACAACCAAGATCCAAGAGAGGAGAGAGGGAAGAGAGCTAGTACTTACGATATTTTATAATTACTTTTTGGACTATTGTAATAGAAATCTAAAGGGTCAAATTTAGACACAAAAGGTGTTTTTGTAAAAAATGAGAATTACAACACTTGATCGTAGGTAGTTTGGTGAGAAACTAAAATTTTAAATTTTAAAAGCTTATGTGATGCTAACACATCATGTGGACATTTTCATATTGTGCTTGTGTCCTAGGGGATCTTTCTCAAATTTGACATGTGGTCTCAAGTCAATGGGTAGACTATGAATAAGATGAATAAATTTGGTAATCTAGTGAGGGAACACTAGGCCAAGGATAGGTTGGAGTTATCCATGAAACATACTAGGGGAGTGGATTTCAAAGCATATTCAAAATTTATAATGCGTCATTATGAGGGTATGCAATTTTTTATGTTATAATTATAATTCTTGATCTTACTTTTAACATTTTAAGGATTTCTAGCAATCTTGAGCATCATTGTCCCTTTGATATCAATCTCCCATAATTATGCAAATTTCAACTCAAACTTTGGGTGGTGGAGCTACATTTTTTCAACCTTAAGGGGAATCCCTCCTTTTCTTGTATTCTATATTCAATAGAAGAGGGTTTCAATCTGAGCCAAGTTTGGGAAGAGTAGATAAAAAAAAAGAATAATAGAACAACTTAAGATAAATTAGGACCCAATCTAATTTAACTTAAATAATATTATCACCCACCTTCTTATTGGACCAATTGAAATTCATCCCCCTTAGCTCAACATCTAATAGTCTACAAGAAGAGATGAAATTAACCAAGTCCTCCATATTGTTCACAAATTCCATTAACCCTCCTTTCTTCTTAGACTTGGATAAAGGGGTGTTAAAGTCACCATCCACTAGCCATTCATGTCTATAAGAGCCTTCCTAAGCTCAACAAGTTCCTTCCAAAGATTTTGAAACCTTAATAGGAGTTAGGAGTGTAGATATTGGACAAAATATAGATATAGCTATCTGATTTATCAGAGAAGAGGGCAACCAAGTGATGAACATTTGACACCAATTGAATACCATCAACAAGAGGATTCCATAAAGTGTAGTGTAGGAAATTGTATACCCTTTACAATTTGAGTTAACACCACATAAAGAACCATCCTTCCACTCTATTCTTAACATTTAAGTATAGTGTAGGAAATTGTATACCGTTTACAATTTCACACTTTGTTGGGTCGCTTGATTTATTGGACTTAATTAAGCTTCTATTTTGCTAAATTATGCATTCCAAAGCCTTATTATTCCCATTTTCTGAAAGGGAAACCGATAATTAATTAATGCAATTAATATTTTAATCACCTTGGAATGTGAATGTCCTAGACTTTTGGGCTAGGACCCATTCACCCAAGGGAAAATAGGTCCCCTTTAAGTCCTAGAACCCATTTTTAATATGTTTTTGGCAGTATTTTAATGATTCAAATTCAATATGGGGTGCCGGTCCCAGCTCAGTTGGTTAAGGTGTTCCCTGTCGCAGGGCGCCCACCATGGGTTCGACTCTCCGGCGCTCCCGTGGTACTGGTTGGTGTGTCCCGCCAGCACTACCGGTCATGGTAAAAATTTTACCGGCGGTGGGGGGTTATATGGGGGGCCGTGCTACACCCGATTCCCCTCATTAAAAAATAAATTAAAAAAATGATTCAAATTCAATATGCAATTGTCGGCTTTTGGAATCTATTTTTTCAAGAAATTAGATAAACACCTATAAATACATAGTATTTTTATCAATTCAAATGAAACACACTTTTTGGAGACTTCATATGAGCAAATATTACTATCAAGAGCATTCAAGAGAAAATTTATTAGTCATTTGTTGCAGCATTCAAGATCCTATCATCTTGTTCAAGCTTATGTGTGTTCATGTCATCTTGTGAAGGCTAATATGCATTATTGATCCTAAAGCATCCAAGCATTATCAAATGTCCAAATTGATCAAGCAAAGTAAGTTCAATTTCCTTGGAGTGATGTGTTTTTCTTTAGTCCTCTAAGGGAGGCCATTGAAGGTTTGGTGAATTTGTAGCAAGCAAGTGTTCATTCATCATTTCCTTCTCCATTGTCATTATCTTTCTATCAAGGTTTAATTACCAAACATGGGGTTTGAATAAGGAAAACCCCCATTCAAACAGAAAAAAATTCCCCTCTCTTTGTGTATGTACAAGTTATAGGTTGAAGAAGGATTGAAGATCTTGAAGAGCAATTTTGCATTGTTGCATAAGTTGTCATCATTGTTTTCAAGCGACGAAAACTCAATTACAAATTTTATTTCTGATTTTTTGATAGTGGAACCTGTGCAAAATGGAACCTAAGATCCATCATCAAAGGACTGCCAAAAGTATTTTCAGAAGCCCTAACTAGGACCCATTTTCCCTAGGGTGAACATGTCCTTTAGTAGAGCTCAAAATCAACTTTTAGTGACTGGTACATGTGTCCTAACCCTTCTCAAATTTACCTACAAACTATGATTGTAGTTTCTATACTTCCAGGAATTTACATTTCATGTTCTAGGTCATATTGTTCATTTAGTTTGAGCATTGCAAATCATTTCAATTTGGTTTCAGATCTGTCCTATTGTCTTAAGGATTGAGATCCAGGTTTGATTGACTCACCATTGAGGTTGAAATTCAATCTTTACATCTTGTGATCTCTTTCCTAATGAAATACCTTAGGGAAATGTTCAAATAGAGAAAACACCCCCTTAACATTAAGGAACCCCTTTCCCAACATTTCATTAAGAAACAATCTACTTATATTAACTACATGAAAGATCAAAAAACAAGACATATTCTCCCTTTTAAAATTACAAAGAGACCTTGCTTGTGTGAGATATTACGCCCTCTTAGATTTTAGGAGATGGGATTCATAATGTGTTTTACTTATGGGTTTGGGTCAACTCATTTCAAGAGTACTCTAGTTTCCATTAGCGGTTCTCTTTGGTATTTTCCCTAACCTAGATTTCCTCTTGGTCAAGTTTTCCTTTTGTAAACTTCATCCTAATGTTTGTCAACTTCTTTGAATTTCTCATCATTCTAAAACAAGAATTTTCCATAGAGTCATCCCCTCTATATCTAGGGAAAACCCCTATCTTTTCTTCCATAGGATTCAACAAGTAAGACACAAATTCATTAACTAGCTTAGTTTTTGTTAGAGGTGACATGATAGGAGTGGTCTTGCTAGGCCCCAATGCTTCATTTCTAGATTTACCTTTCCAATTCTATTTTTGATAATTAATAGCCTTTGTATTCTTCAAATGAATAAACTCACCATACTCAACAATTGTCTCTATTTCGTTTATAGGGATAACCTTTATGACGTCTAGGGGCTCTACTAGTAGTGACACCTCATCCCTTATGTATCCTTACTAGAAGAGACTCAAACTATACCTTGTTGGGAGTACTATTCATATGAAAAATATTACCATCTAGAGGCTTGGGAGCATCAACATCACAAACCTCAAGACAACCTCCACCTTTCCAAGAGCTTCTTTTTCTTTCAAAACTAACCCTTACTTGTATTCTAGTTTATTGTAATTTGGCTTTCTTACTCCATTCCTTTTGCTCAACTTTTTGTTAGGACATTTTTTTGCAAAGGGACCCAATTTACTATAAATAAAATAGACAAAGGATTGCTCTCAAACTTTATAGGTTGATTTCAACAACCAAGCTTAGAAGAAAGGTAAGGTTGTTCTTTGAAGGAAGCTCCAAACCCAAGCAAACATGTACATTTATTATTCTTGTAATTACTCTTCCACTTCTACAATTTAATTCTTGCATCACTTTTATATATATATATATATATTAATTTTAATTTTTGTCTTGAGTATTTTAGTTCCCCTCTTTTAACATGTATCACTTCTCCTTTGGTATTGTGAGGATTTTGGATATTTTAGTTTTCTTTTTTGTTAGGTTTTACATTTTAATTTGTTAAGTACATATTTTTTTCATTTTTTTGTGTATTATTAATTTTTCAAACTTTACAATTCTATTATTTTTTCCTTGTCCCATAATGGATCATAAAGTATCATCCAATGAATACAAACATATTTAGAGCTTCAAGATTTGAGATTAAAATTAATCTCTACATTAAATATAATAACAATTTGTTTATGATATTTCCCAACATAATATCAAATGAAAGTATAAGTATAAAATGCCAACTTTTATCTCTTATAATTATATTTCTTATACTATTCTTTAAACTTTCACAAATATATAATACTTTATAAAAAATATAAAAATATAATAAACTATATACATAAAAAATAATTAAAAAATTCTTATTAAATAAGTAAATCAAATTTTACATTAAAAAAAAATACAATTATATATTTGTAAAAAATAAAAGTATTCAATTGATTTGAATTTCACAAAATAAATATTTTAATATTAGATAAATTAATCATTTAATGAAAGCTATTCTCACCTTATTAAAGACAATTAAATAAAAAAAATTGTTTTCATTGAAAAAGATTAAAAACTTTATCAAATAAAATATACACAAACTTTTTAAAAATTAATTTAAAAAGTACAATTTTTAATTTAAAAAGATTAAAAATTTATCAATTAAAATAATACAAATTTATATAACTTTAAAAGCTTAATTAGGTCAACGAAATCATTCACAGCTGATATTGTTGTTAGCTAAGAGAATGGCCACCAACATTTAACCATTCACCTACAAACAGCCCTCCAACTTTAGCTACTACCAAATTTTATTCCTTCAGCTAAATGTGGGGCCAAAAAATACAAATAATTACAAATTAAAATGTGACATACGATATGTTTAGAAAGGGACTTCACCGACACAAGACAGTTTATTAGATTACCTAAGCATTGACATTTGAATGTTCCATGTATTTATTAATTTTCTCATTTACCTTTTTAAAATATTGAGTATATGTGATAAAATTATTATGCCCAAAGGTTTAATTTATAGTGTTTACAGTGATAGTTGGCAAGAAGCACGTGATTCTGAAATAATAGTTGGAAAAAATGATTTAGAGTCTATATTTATTTTTTTAATATAAAGAATATAACTCTAAAATCAATTGAATATATAGTAAATAAAATAGTTTATAATAAATAAAGTAAAGATATATATTTTTTGAAATATGTTGTAAATTTATTAGGGATTATAATTTATTTCTATAATAGATGTCAAAGTAGAAATGGTTGTTCATATATATAGTACATGTCAAAGTAAGAAAGGTTTTCTAGTAACTTTTTTCAGGTTGTTGAGACTTTACAACTTTACTCTGGCATATATTTTAGGTGGTTGTTCTTTTCTCGCAGATTCGGGTTATATGTAAGAAGGATGAGTGGGCTAAACAAAGGTTGCAACAAATTAAAGAGCAGATAGTGAAGTTTAGCTGGACAATAAGATTGAGCAATGTAAAAATGTTATACAACTTTTGTAATTTGTATTTGTCTATTTGTGATTGTATCTTATGGTTGATGCCTTGTACAACCTATGCTAATGTCACTCGGATTTTGTAAGTCTGGTTTTGTTTAGTTTGGCTGGTTTTTTGGCTAGTTTGGGTTTCAGGTAGCTCTATTCTTGTAATTCTTTTGCTTTGTTCAATAAAAAGAAGAAGAAGAAGAAATATTGTCCATATTAAATCATAGTTGGTGAGTGATTTATTACATATTTAGAAGCTTTGGTATAATATATGTTATTTAAGTATTGACATTTGAATGCTACATTTATTGGTTAAGTTTTTAAAATAAGTATTTTTGACCAAAAAAAAAAGTCAAAATGCTTAATCTATAGAAGTGTCTATCAAAAAATATTTGAAAGAAAAATGATTTAAAGGCTACATTTTTCCAAATATAATGATCCTAATTCTAATAATTTAGGTTAATTTGTATTTACTAATATAAATTGTTTTAAATAAATAAAAAAAATGAGTTGAGATTTATAAATGAACTATACTTCTATATACTTTTTCACAACTTTAATTTTGAATAAAAATTATAAATTATTTTTGTTGTATTTTTTTGTTTTAAAATGATGTTTTCTTTAAATTGTAAAGGAATTTTAAAAATAAAAAGATTTTAAGCTAATTTAATAACATGTAATTGTAAGTACAATTAATCTAGATTAATTTAATGTGTAATTTGTGAGTTAATGTGTTCTCAAATAATAAATGTTAAATATAGATGACAAATATAGTAAATTTGGTATTTAGTTATATAGTAGAAGAGTGAACATAGTTTGATGTGGTGTTAAAGGTTAGCATGTTTTGTTTACTCTTTGTGGGGTCGAGTTTACGGATCAAGGTTAAGTTTGTGCTTACACAAATGTCATGTCTATATATTTGATTTGACAATCTGTTCGACATTGCTATTTGCATGCCTAGTTTTCCTATACTTCTTCAACCTTATTTTTCTATTCAAAGATTCATAATATCTAGAAATAGATTGAAAGGGCTATCATTATGTTGCTAGGGTACACATTCTCTTAGGCCAACTTATATAAATATGTGTATAATATTGAAAACAACACTCTTTAGATATGCACTACTCTTATAATACTCATGTAGATGCACATTCCTTTTATTACACAAATTGAAGTGTTGTGATGTGAATGATATGCAAATATAGGTTGGAAGATGTGGAAACACTTTGAATGTGTAAAATGAATGCATTAAATACCTTTAAATATAAATATAACAATACATTATATAAATTTATGTTTAGTCAACCCGTGATAGGAAAGGATTGAAAAAATTTAGTTAAATTTAAAAGGGTTAAGTCTGAGGGTATAGGGTTGATGCCTTTAATTCTAGACATGACTCAAGACCGACAAAGGGCTAGATCAAGGTGGGTGAAAGTACACTAAAATATGTGCATGTGTAAGTGTAATAAATGTAAGGATAGGGAGATTGTGTTGGGATATGTGTACATATAAATGAAGTAAGGGGACATGTGTATAAGAATGTGTGCAATATATTTGGGATATGTTTGCATACAAATGAAGGGATAAATTTATACAAGAATGTGTGTAATAGATTATGTATCCAAATTTATACATGTTCTCATACACTAATTATTGGTATGTCGATATATTATCTCCTAAAAAAAGTACAACCAAATGAACATGATAAAGGGTATTTCCAATCCAGACAATGTGATTGTGCTTAACTCACATTTTGTTGATGATATTATGCTATTTCTTCAAAATTTCAAAAACGAGATTAAAATTGTGATGGATGTCCTTATTCTTTGCTATTATGTTTTTGGTTCAAAGTTAGCTCATCACAAAACTAAATTTATCATGGTTTGAATGGATCTATTTCCCCAATGAATTCCTAAAGATTGAAAGAAAATCAAACATTAGAAGATTTCTCATTACCTGGGTATCCCTTTTGGGTTGGGTGTTTCCCTTTCTAATATGTAGAATTGGTCCCCCACTACTTGGTTGAAAAATACTTTGTACTTGGGGGAACAATTTTTTGTCATTAGTTAGCAAGATTCAAGTTGTGAATGATATATTTTTGACTTCTCATTTGTATTACTCATCTTGTTAGATGCCCTATAATAAATGTTATGAAGACTTAAATAAAATCATTCACCATTTTTTGTAGTCTAACTAGAATGGTAATGCTAGTTTTAATTCCACTTCCTAGTTACATTATATTCAACCAAAAGCTAAAGGTGGATTGGGCCTATTCAATCCCAAAACACAAGGGGTTTGTTTGTTAGTGAAATGGATATTTAGAGTCATTACAAGAGAAGAGCCATGGAAAAATATGGTTCATCAACACATTGTTCTTACTACTATCAAAGGGAAATGGAAATCTATTAGATGGTTAGATAACATTTTGCTTGCTCCTATCTTTCACTTAAAAGAAATTCATTTCCTTTACATTTCATTTAGAAGGCTTGGTAGTACATTTACAAATTCTTAAACTAGAAAATTTCTTCCTCACAACATGATTTCAACCTTGGGTCTTTGCCTATTTTGTGGAACATACGGGTTCAATATCAAGGTTAACCACTTGTTGTCTCTTTTCCAAGGAAAGCTTATTATTTATTTAATAAAGGGGCTTGATAATTTGAGGGCATGTGAGATTTTAATACCTTGGATTGGGCTACTTGACAAAGCTTTAAGAACACTTTTAGTTTAAACAATATGTTTGAAGGATTTTTTATTTTTCTTAAGTCACTGGTTTGTGTGG
Source organism: Sequoia sempervirens (assembly GCA_007258455.2). Classification (NCBI taxonomy): domain Eukaryota; kingdom Viridiplantae; phylum Streptophyta; class Pinopsida; order Cupressales; family Cupressaceae; genus Sequoia; species Sequoia sempervirens. The sequence goes on along the minus strand of VDFB02195886.1, from coordinate 293,454 downwards.
ACTTAGTTATGAAGCTTTCCACTACTTTAGATTGTAATTTCTTCAAGGATTGATTGTGGTTGTCTATGTATGAAGCTTTCCACTACTTTAGATTGTAATTTCTTCAAGGATTGATTGTGGTTGTCTATGTATTAGTTTGTTTTCTTTCCTTTAAAAAAGGTTTAGTTAAGTCTCCTATCAATTATATCCTTAAATCAAGATTGAACCAAATATGGAAATGTAGGTTCCAAGAAAAGACAGAAGAAATTGAGTGCTCAAGTTTGGAGGTCTAAAGCTAAGGCTAATATTCAAATTTTGACTTGGAAAGTCTTACACTTCAAATTACCTGTGGGTGACAGGTTGAAAGTTGTGATGGTTCACCTAGTTATATCCCCATTTTGTCAACACAATGAAAGTTTGAAACATATTTTTAGGATTGTATATGAACAAAAAAAAGAATTTCAATAATATTCCTACTTTTTTTTTTATCATGGTTTATGTTGGAAAGAAACTATTTTGGGTTTAGTTCTTCATAATAATGTTGTGGTAGATTCTATGACCAAATTCTATTTTTTCTTAATAAATGGAAAAATACATGTTTGTCAGCATTTTCAAATCATAATGTTCATCAGGAAGAAAAATGCTAATGTTTTACTCTGATATCATTTTCCAAATTATCTTTGTGTTCTCATTGTAGATGCATAAAAATGTCCTCTTAATCATTTTTATCCATTGCATAATCATATCTCCATAAAACCATTAAAATATTATAAGCATTTACTCATAACCATAATCCATTTACATAACCATTTAGTCATTTATCCATTATTTATCCAAATGCATATTTCATTAATTCATTTTATAAATATTTATTGTTTCATTAATCATTAACATATCCATAAATCATTTCATATTCATCCATTTACATAAATCATTTCACTTTGACTATTTGCATGATTATTCATTTGCGTTAATCATTAAAATGCATCCATATTTCATTAAATAATTTAAAATTCATAAATCAAATTCCATGAAATTAGCTTAAAATTGCACATTAAATTCATAAATCAATTTCCATGGAATTAGCTCAAAATTGCACAATTTGAGCTTCCAAACATGAATCATGGCATAAATCACTCCACTCATTTCTCATTTCTCATTTTCACATTATGCATTCATCTATAAAAACCTCCTCCTTCTCACTTTTTGGGGATACACATTTTTATTTAAAAATTCAATTTCAATCTCTCTTCCACTCATCACAGCTTTTTGTTGCACTTGTGCTCATAAAAATCTGAGAGCATCAAATGCATAAATCAAGAATCATGGTGAAATAGGAAAACAATGGAGCTGATTTTCCTTTGAATGCATTTATTTTAGTTTTGCATAGTTTAGTTTGCATTTTGCATTTGTATTCATTTGGAAGGGTTTTATTGATGATATGCTGACATTTTGATTTGAATTTATAGATTAAATCATTTAGCTTCTTCAGTTTTCAGCATTAAACAAATGGTGAACTCGACGCGAACACTTGGATGAATATTTTCACTTTTTGCATACACATTGATCTGCAAAAAAATTGAAAGACAAATCTGATATGATCTACATTTTGCATCAATTTCTTTGCATTTGATATGATCTACATTTTGCAGAGCATCGATTTCTTCACATCTATAGCATCTCAATTTATTCACATCTGAATATGATATATATTTTGCGGGATCAACAACTCCAGATCTGATATGATATACATTGTTTCATTTTGTAGTTGAAAGGAAAAATATGATATCAATTTCTTTGCAGCAAGTTACATTGTGAAAGCATTTCAAAATGCAATAAAAACTTTAATTCAAACAAAAGCAAAAACAAAAAAAAATGAAAAAATAAAATAAAAAAATATTGGCATAATTTAAAAATGTATCACTTGCATGATTCAATTTTCAACAATTTATGAGCTTGTAGCACAAATCTTTGATTTGAATCTTTGAATAATGAATAACACCTTAGAGCATTTTATCCAACAATTTAATTTTAAGTGTCAGTTTTTAGTTTTAACAATTAAATTAGATTTTTAGTTTTTAACATTTAAATTAGATTTTTAGGGTACGGTCCCATGGAGGGGGGCTTCCTAAAAAATTTCAGCAGTGCTGCTAAGATTTTTTAGGATTTTAGGGTACGGTCCCATGGAGGGGGGCTTCCTAAAAAATTTCAGCAGTGTTGCTAAGATTTTTTAGGAATATTTTAAAGATGGTGGTCCCATGAATTCAATTTTGCAATTCAGCTTAAAAGTTTGAGCTCCAAAAATCAAGGGACGAAGTGGAGTAATTTGATAAAAATTAATAAACAAATAAAAAATTTCTCATTTTTTAGTTTTTCTTAGGAATTTAAAATTCAAAGTGATAGACAAGTGGCAGAAAAAATTCCTTAAAAATTCCTAAGCTGTAGGGGCAATTTCTAGCCCCACCTCAATTTCACCCGTTGAAATTTGTAGTCCTAAAAGGTAGGGGCTGCTATTTTTGAGGAGGAGATTCCAATTAATCCTGTAGCATAATTTTGTTTGCTCCATGGGACCGCTTGATCCATGAAAATAGAAGCCCAAGCCACCCCATGGGACCATACAGTTAGTTTTCAACATTTAAATTAGATTTTAGTTTTTAGCTTTTAACTTTTAATGAGTTAGCTTTTAATTTTTTTAATTAGATTTAGCTTTTAAATTTTAATAGCTTTTTCTAAATTAGATTTTGCTTTTTCTAATTTTAATCTTTTTAAATTTAGTTTTATTTTATAATGTAGATTTAATATAGATTTATTTCGGATTTAATTTAATTTAATCTAGTTTAGATTAATTTTTTAATTTACATTAATTTTTAGAACTAGATTAATTTTAAGGCTTAGATTAATTTAGATTAGTTTTAATTAACTTAGACTAATTTTTAATTTAGTTTAGAGTTTTAGTTTCTAATTTAATTTAGATTTTTAATTTTTTAGATTTACTATTTAATTTACATTCTTAGCCTTTTAATTTAGATTTAATTCAGTCTCTAATTTCTCATTTAGTTAGAGTATTTTTAATTTAGTCTAGATTTTTAGTTACTCATTTAATTTAGTTTAATTTTAACTAATATAGTTTAGATTTTAGTTTTGGATTTCTTTTCTTTTAGTGTGGATTTTAAAGTTAGAATTAAATTAAATTTAGATTTTAATTTAATTTAGAAGTAATTTAGATTTAGATTTAGATTGAATTAATGTCATTAGGATTTATGTTAGTTTTCATTTTGGTTAAGTTTTGGTTTTGTGACTAATTTTGTTAATCTGGTTTCTTTTGCTAGGTTCATTTGGCAAAGAATTGAAAATCAAAACATACGCTTGTCAAAGAAAGGAGACATGAAACTAATAATGAGATTTTGATGTAGGATGTTCGTCAAAGACATGATTTTGAAACCAATTTTCTTTTAGATTAGAAAACACTTCAATTGGTGCATTAAAAATGAACAGTTGTCTTCTCTCATGTAGATCTAACTAGGGGGTGAATGAACACTATTTGTTGTGCTTGAGATGGTAGGGAATATGATCTCACCTTGTGCAAAACTTGGTAATCAGAAACTAGACCCATCTATTTTATGTCACCCTGATTCAATAATTGAAGTATCCTCTCCCCTTGCGCACTTGTGCGATCTTGGGTGCAAGAGAAACGGTTATTGACTCTAGAACTTGGGCCTTCCTTGGTGGGAAAAAGTACTCACCCCAAGGTGACTCAAACTGGCAATGGAGCTCTTTGGCCGAGCTACCCCCGACCGCTATATAAATGTGAATCCTAATGGAAATCTTAGGATTACGAGTGTAGACGTGTCATACAAACCAAGTAGTACTCCCCAAAACCCTGTTGAGCGTAACCTCTTCAGGCCAGAGTTCCTCTTAAACGAAGATTAATCTTGCGCCCCATGTATGGCCACTCGAACGGGGGTCCTGAATTAAACACCTTTGTGTAGTAGCCAACAACCTTCTATTTGCTAGCGCAACACCGATTGGTGTGAAGGAATCCACATCTTCACATTTTTTAGAAGAGGTGATCAATCTACCATGGGAGTTTCATGGGGGTTGGAAGCTTGGTTGGCCTAAGAAGTGAGTGCACTGTAAGGGGGAGCCCATGCGACCAAGCTTCTAGATTCACACACTAAGAATATGTGGTTGGGGAAACCCACGTGGAATCTAGCAGATATTGTCCTTTCCAACCTTAGGATTTGTGCTTGTATTGCAAAAATTCACAATTGAAAACAAACTCAAAAACACTTTGTCTGCTATGTCTTGCGTGTGTGTTCAAAAATAGACCTCAAACAAACATCACACCTAGTAACTTGCAACACCTCAAAACATTTCCAAAACCATCAACCAAATATGTCTAACCACTATCCTCCATATTCATCCACGACCTATGAACAAAACCAAAGGATTGAATATCTTGACCATCGTTTGAAAGAGCTTGAAAAACAACTTGAATCCCAACATTTGAATGAAGTGATGCAATCATCTCATAAGCCTTTATCCTCACCCAAAACTACATCATCCAAGTTCAATATCCATGAATTTCTATAAAGGCTAAATGAGAAACCTAAATCTATGTCCTTAAACACAAATAATATTGAGCAATCATACCATGTCATGCACCTATCTCCATCTCCCATAAGTCAAAATAAACTTCATGAGTCTTTCACCCAAGTTAACAAATCTATCCAACCATCCTCTCTCATCATACCATCTACATCCAATGACTCATGTCAATCTCTTAGTCCAAAGCATGCTAGCATAGACTCCCCTACACATCAAGATCAAAGTATTCCTTCCACTTGATCCAATGATACCAAAATGCAACAACCCCTTCCAATCTTTGACAAAGATCTCATCTCTCAAGAACCTCATGATGATCCCCTTATCTCTTTTTGTTTCATCCAAGATGATCCCCTTCTATCTCAAGAGAAAAGTATCTTTCCAAATACTCCTTCCACCTCATCTAATGAATCCATACCATCTCATGATTCCATCATACCCAATGATCAAGATATGCTTTCCACAAAATATCAAGATTCCCTTCCTCATCAAGATCAAGATATACCTCCATTCAAGGATACCCTTTCATTCCATGATGATGTTCATCCTTCTCATGATCAAGACATGCCTTTCATACCACTTCATATGATTCCATATCTAATAAAGAGCAAGCTAATCCATCTCCTACACCTCGTGATCCTTTTCCAAGTCAAGATCAAAGTACCCCATCATCCCCATGTCAAGATCCTATCACCCATCCTAATTCCCCTCATGATTACAACCCTCCACAAGAGTCTATCATCCCTATTCAATCTATATATGAGCCCCTTACCTATCAAATAGGTTCCCTCACTTTTATCCAAGGTGGTTTACTCCAAGATCTTTTTATTCCTTCAATATCACATCCACCTCATGATAGACTTGCATCTTGTTTCATAAATAATACATACCCCATTGGCAAACAAATATGTCAAAGTATGAACTACAAAGGCAAAGGATTAGGCATTCACGAACAAGGTATCCTAGAACCCCTTTATATCCAAGAAAATCCATATTATCATGGCCTTGGTTATACACCTCACGCTCAAGACATTGATACCCATCGTAAGTCCACAATCCATCAAAATAAACCTAAGTATCCTAGTCCATCAAACCTTCCATCTATCCTAGGTCCTTATCATAGTCCATCAAACTTTCCATCTATCCTTGGTCCTTATCATCCAAACCCTAGTTCATCAACCCTTCCATCCATATTGGGGCCCTACATCCCTCCATCTCCTATTCATCAAGAACAACAAAGGCACACATCCATGATTCCCTCTCAAAATTCTACCTACTAATTTAACCCATCCATAAGAGCTCCATATCATTCATCTCCATCCACCCATCCCATTGCTCTTGGAAGCAATTTGGGTGCCAAATGTCAAAAGCTTCCATATCAAAATCCACATATATTAAAGGATCAACATGTCTCCTCGAAGAGACATGCAAAAATAAAAGAAAATCTGATCCAAAGTCAAAAGCAAAAAATTCAAAGGCCACAAAGGCCCATAAATCAAAAAGAAAAAATTCAAAGGCCACAATGGCCCATAAAGCAAAAAGAAGAATCACAAAGGTCACAAAGGCCCATGAATAAAAAATCAAAGTCAAAAGCTATGTGGATTCCTAAAAGTCTTGTAGAAGCAATAAAATCTAAATTGGCATCCAAATTTGCTAATCCAAAAGCTTCCTCCAATCTTCCATCTAAAAACCTATCACCTTCGAAATCTATTTTTACTCCATCAATTCACCACCCTTCAAGATGTGTGCCAATGTTGATCTTTCCATCCTTTCCATCTATCCATCAACAAGCCTTCCAACCTCCTATCCATTATCCAACATCCATCCCCCATTATCCTCCTTTAATCCAAACCTTTGCATAAGTCCTTAGCTTCTTCCATCATACCATTAATCTACCAACATTTATGCATCTAATCCTCCTTGCCATGGTTTATTAGAGCACATATTCAAGGGATATTAGTTGTGAAACTTGATGCTTGATTCCTCCCTCCATCTTCCTATCATGCATATATTATCTTCCATATTCATTTATCCCTACCCATATCCTATCTTCCATATTCCTCTCACACATTACACTTGGGGGAAAGTTCCATCCCTCTTATCATGCATATTCATGATCCTCTTTACGTTCATCCTTTACCTTTCCACCTTTGATCTTGACAAGGTTAAGGATATTCTTGAACATCGTATATCTTATCCTATACACTTCATCCATATCTTTCGTACCATATCCTTCACTGTATCCATATTCCACCATCCTATCTTAAAAGTACTTAGGCATTGTGTCCATATCTTATCTATTTGATCTTGATCATCCTATTTATTGGCCCTATCCTTGCATTATTTCATTCCATATCTCCTAGTTTATCAAAATCCATGTCCCATTTCCTTCCTTTAAGATTAGGGGAAAATTACAAACACATGCTTTGGATTCCCTTTCATATCCTTATGTGTTACCATTCCATCATAGTTCACATCCTTATCATTTAGCCATGTTTAACTTACCTCCAATGTTGGTCATCATGTCCCTTTGCAGCCTTGAATCTTATCATGCAAATCATATTTAAGCCTAGCTGTAAAACATTATCCAATCCACATATCTTTTGTCAATCAAACATCATCAATCATCAATCTTATCATACTTAGAGGAATCAATGATCCTAAGTACTTACCATCATCATGCCTTATGGAATCAATCATTCCTGACATTTTAATCAATCAACCATTATCATCTTTTGACAAAAGATATGTTGCTTGTGTGACATGTTTTGCAGTGAATCTTTCATTTTGATCTATCATTTATCCATGGTTGCACTACCTCTAGTGTGGGGCAACTAGTTCCTTCAATCAATCATATCACATTTCATCTCACTCCATCTTTAAAACTTCAAAAAATCCAAAAAAAATCATACAATGTCCTAAAAAAATCATAAAATGTCCTGAAAAAAGCCATAAAAATCATAAAATGTCTTGAAAAAATCCAAAAAAATTATAAAATGTTATGAAATAATCCAAAAAAACCATAAAATGTCCTGAAAAAATCCCAAAACCATATGTCCTTAAAAATCCAAAATAAAATGTCCCGAAGAAATCCAAAAAAATAGAATATTCTGAAAATCCCCCCAAAAAAAAATCAAAAATTCCAAAAACCAGTGACACTTTCAGGTCACCACACAACTTTGAACTTCAACAAAATCAAAACATGCAAGTGTTGACAATCAAGCAAACATTATAACATATATATCAACCCATCTTACAAATCCAAACAAATGCATAAACTGTAACAAGAATCAGTTCTACATCGAAGCAAAACCCCTGTTTGTTTGTTGATCTTTACTTATTTTATGATTTTATCTTTGGTGACATGTCTTTTAGCTTCTTTAGGATGTCTTTGACTAGAGAGGCAAGGATGGGGCATGTGTCACTTGTTTGTTGTTTGTGGACTGTTTCTTATTCACAGGATGACTCGTCTTAAGACATGGTTGTCTAAAACCATCGAGGACCTATGAATCTACTGTAGATGAGAGCATTCCTTGTCTGATAGTGTCTTCCATGCAATAAGTATTCAGATCATCTAAGGTTCTTATACCTAGATGCTTATACTTCATTACTAAATAAAAATGCAAATAGTATTCAGATCGTCTAGATGTTCATGTTATCTAGATGCTTATACTAATTTGTGACATAATAAGCTCAATGATGATAAAAGCACTTAAAAGGCACAAGAGGCTTCATCACCTTCATTCTCTTCCATCTTGCATTTCATTTTCGTCATCTTTCTTGTCGCAGAGAAATCAATCAACTGGTTAACTCATTGATATATGTCTCTAGAATCAAATCTCAAATCAATCAACCTGCTTCTCAAAATTTCATGCCCCCTTTAATCAATCAGTCAATCCATCATTGCAACACCTTGTCTTGCATAAGCATCATTCTAAATAAGCTGAATCAGCTTCATTAGCTCATCAACCTGGCTATACTAATCATTTCCATCAATTGTTCAGTTACGCCCATCCACTGTGCATTTTCATCAAATGTGCATCTCCGCTTAATCACTCGCGCAATATCAATTATCAAACTTTATCCTCGTGATCTATCAAGAGATTAATCTTATCACAACTTGTTTGATCAATCTCTCGAGGGGGCATATCATCCTTATCATCATCCTTACCAGGATATCCTTGGGGCATGTATTAGTTAATCAATCTTTTTTCTTTGAAACAACTCGACAGGCTGCATTGTCTCAAAGAGGAGCAAAATGTAGATGCATAAAAATGTCCTCTTAATCATTTTTATCCATTGCATAATCATATCTCCATAAACCATTAAAATATTATAAGCATTTACTCATAACCATAATCCATTTACATAATCATTTAGTCATTTATCCATTGATAAGTAGGAGGTATTTTTCCACAGCGTGTCAAATTATGATATTGCTATCAGGATTCAACCGTGTAGTTTCGAGTCAAACTCATTGACCCATGTTTCATGAGTAGTGGTTCAACAAGAACCCATCTCTCATGATATTGAATAGTCCACTTAGCACTCATTGCATCTAGGTGTTGATGCTCCGCGAGAGGTGAAGCGAATTAAAGATCAGGAGGTCACCCATCCCGATCTTGCTCCGGCTCAGCGGCAACTGGGGACATACAGGTTAAGCCGCTTGAGGAATTGTTACCATTACCGCAAAAGGCAACCCGACAAGTGTTGTGCCTTATGAACCATTCATAATAGAGCCCTTTAGCTCATCAATTGATAAGTAGGAGGTATTTTTCCACAGCGTGTCAAATTATGATATTGCTATCAGGATTCAACCGTGTAGTTTCGAGTCAAACTCATTGACCCATGTTTCATGAGTAGTGGTTCAACAGAACCCATCTCTCATGATATCGAATGGTCCACTTATCCAATTGATGAGCTAAAAGGGGCTCTGTATGAATGGTTCATAAAACAACTGCTACTAAGACACAAATGAATAACCTTTCAATGCTAGAATGGACCATTCAATATCATGAGAGATGGGTTCTTGAATTAATTCCTATGGCTATAGATCCAATAGTTGTTCAACTGCAATTGACTGATGAAATACCTCTACTATCAGTGATGAAGCTAAAGGGGCTCTATTATGAATGGTTCATAAGGCTAACCTTGTGAAGGTTTTGCAAATGGGGTAACAACTCAAAGCGGGCTTAACTTGGCGGAAAACTCTAGTTAGGCATTTAGGCTTTGATCTTTGGGATGGGTGACCTCAGGGAGACGGACGGTGCTTCACCTACGTGAGCATCACCTAGATGCAATGAGTGCTAAGTGGACCATTCAATATCATGAATGGGTTCTTGTTGAACCACTACTCATGAAACATGGGTCAATGAGTTTGACTCGAGAGCTACAGTTTGAATCGATAGCAATATCATAATTTGACCTTATTTGTGGAAAAATACCTCCCTACTTATGTTGGTGAGCTAAAGGGGCTCTATTATAGAATAGTTCATAGGGCACAACACTTGCTGAAGTTTTTGCAAATGGGGTTGCAAGCTAAGTGGGCTTAACCTTGGGGAAAACTCTATGGTTAAGTGCACTTGAGTTGGAGCAGTATTGGGATGGGTGACCTCCTGGGACGACCCAGTGCTTCACCTCTGTGAGCATCACCTACAGATCTGATGAGTGCCTAAGTGGACCATTCAATATCATGAGAGATGGGTTCTTTGTTGAACCACTACTCATGAAACATGGGTCAATGGGGTTTGGCTGGAAACACGGAGTTGAATGCATTAGCAATATCATGAGGTACGACCGCAGTACGTGGAAAAATACCTCCCTACTTATCAATTGATGAGCTAAAGGGGCTTTCTATTATGAATGGTTCATAAGGCACAACCCGCCTATGGCGAAGGTTTTAAATGGGGTAACAACTCAGCGGGCTTAACCTTGGAGAAAACTCCACAGCAGTTAAAGCGGCGCTTGGTGGAAGCGATCTTGGAGTTGGGTGACCTCGAGGAGACCCGGACAGTGCTTCACCTACTGTGAGCATCACCTAGATGCAATGAGTGCTAAGTGGACCATTCAATATCATGAGAGATGGGTTCTTGTTGAACCACTACTCATGAAACATGGGTCAATGAGTTTGACTCGAAACTACACGGTTGAATCCTGATAGCAATATCATAATCATTTATCCATTATTTATCCAAATGCATATTTCATTAATTCATTTCATAAATATTTATCGTTTCATTAATCATTAACATATCCATAAATCATTTCATATTCATCCATTTACATAAATCATTTCACTTTGACTATTTGCATGATTATTCATTTGCGTTAATCATTAAAATGCATCCATATTTCATTAAATAATTTAAAATTCATAAATCAAATTCCATGAAATTAGCTTAAAATTGCACATTAAATTTATAAATCAATTTCCATGGAATTAGCTCAAAATTGCACAATTTGAGCTTCCAAACATGAATCATGGCATAAATCACTCCACTCATTTCTCATTTTCACATTATGCATTCATCTATAAAAACCTCCTCCTTCTCACTTTTTGGGGATGCACATTTTTATTTAAAAATTCAATTTCAATCTCTCTTCCACTCATCAGAGCTTCTTATTGCACTTGTGCTCATAAAAATATGAGAGCATCAAATGCATAAATCAAGAATCATGGTGAAATAGGAAAACAATGGAGCTGATTTTCCTTTGAATGCATTTATTTTAGTTTTGCATAGTTTAGTTTGCATTTTGCATTTGTATTCATTTGGAAAGGCTTTATTGATGATATGCTGAAATTTTGATTTGAATTTATAAATTAAATCATTTAGCTTCTTCAGTTTTCAGCATTAAACACTCATCTACAAGTGGTTCCCAAAGAACATGTGGAGATTGTTAGAGTCACTCAAGGAATCAAGCCTCTAGGATCATCTACAAAAATATTGGCGCGACCGCTTGGGCAACGATGAGGCGAGTGATTGGTGGTAGGTTGCCTATGCCATCAGCTAGGCACTACCGATAAATGTCGGCCAAGAAAATCAACGACAGTGGAAAATAATAAATCAGCTACCGAAATATTAAACAACATATATAAAATTTAAACTACAATTTTTTTTAATATTAAAACCCATTGACAAAAAAATGTACTAAAAAATCGTACATCAACAAAGATGATGATGCAGGAATTACATAGACTTCAAAATATTCACTGAATATGCTAGTCAACAATACTCCCACTTGTGCAAACTAGTACAACTCTCAGAAAATGTACAAATTCATACACTGTACAGACCATACAACCAGATCTTTGCAGATTTTCCACCAAACTCTCCAAAATGGCCCCAATTTTTTTTTCACCCAAATATGAAGTATTTTATATGAAAATATGGGTTTTTGGGCCTTCTGGACTCAACTATGAGGTGCATATTACCCGAATGTGCACTTTGCAAAAGCTCAATCTTGAATCACCCTTAGATTTGGGAAAGGGTTTTACAAAATTGAAGCTATGATACTATGTTAGAGTCACTCAAGGAATCAAGCCTCCAGGATCATCTGCAAAAACGAAAAACAACCTTCTACAAGAGGGAAAAGAAAGAACATAAAATTGCAACAATGGATGCAAGATATGGCCAATATGCAATACTCAAGATTGCAATAATATATTGGACTTACACAATTGAAAAATATCTCAACTGACTTGCTTGGATATAATGTACATATGAAGCCTTGCTTATATAAGCAAGGGTGATGATATACCAACATTAAATATCGATGTCATAGTTAAATGACACGAGCCAATATAAAATAACCTAGGACACAAGCATTAAATAAAAACCAACTAGATAAGATAAGTGATAACTAATGCTTAACTAAAAAGTTACCTTCCTAGGACCTAAGTTGACTTAACAATGTAAATAGGACTTAATTAAGACTAGATAGGAAAAATACCTATTTACGTTAACAAAGACCAGTAATCATTTGGATGAGATTAAATTTTAAATTCTACAACTCCATAAAGGTGATAGTTTGTGTTCCAAACAGTTGCAATGTATGCTAAAGTTTAGAATTTAATTCGCTCATGTTGCGGAGTTTCGCTATGTTTGTGAATTTCGAGTTGAAGTTCTTGTTGTTTTGATTCTAATTCTAATTTTGGTTTGCTTTGGACTATTTACCGTGTAAATGTTTCTTTTATCTTCTTGATAATCTACTAACTGTCTGCTCTATAAATTCCTTTACATTATTTCAATTCAAAAACACAATTACAAAATATTCACAATAATTTTTAATTTTTTAAAAATTAAATATTCTATTCTTAAAATTGAAACCTCCTTTCAAATATTTGAAAATAAATAAATAAAATTATTTTTTATTTAAATATTGTTGTCAAGCCTGTCCCATTTCTTCGTACATAGTTATCAAGGTAACTTAGACATTCTATGTTGAGTACAAACTTATCAAATTACCTAAAAGTTATTGTGACTTTGTTGAGAATCCATGTTACCTTTAAGTTAAATACATCATAATTAAATTCATCTAAGAAAGTAACATAATTTTTTTTTTTAAATGTGTATAATAATAAAACTACATTATCAAAGTCATAACTAACCAAGACTAAAAAAAGGATTATAAAAAGCTGAGAATCTTCAAACGAAACATAACTTGCCTAGGAAGGTGAACTGCACACATGCTAAGCTAGCAAGGACGGTCCTACAAATTTATTTCATAAGAAGCCCATCCATAGGTTATGGACCGACAGTTTTATTAGTTTAAAACATTAACCTGCACACACACAAATATATATATTTTTTATCTGTTTGTCTGCGTGCCTGCATGCATCACCTTCTGACTTAGATCATCTTATGTGCTCATTTGTGAATTTGAATACTTGCACATTAATAGCAAATACCCACCAAAAAGAAATTGAAAAAATATTAATCAGCTCAGAATCCAGACTGAGATTGACAAATAAAAGATCAGGAGTATCAGTGTAAATTGGAATCCTGGGTAGTAGAAGTAAGGTGAGTTTTTGTGGGCTTTGATCACCTACATTATCTGAATCAACTGCCTGTTAATGTTTCAGCAATCTCGGACACTTGTTGGAAAGCATTTCTTGCATTTCAAGAAAGGTATTAGAAATATGGGCATTGTGGCAGAGAACGCATAGCTTTTTCAGCCTTCTGCTTTTTAACTTTGTTAAGCCCCACAGATCTGATCAAAGGTCTACGCCTAGGTACTTGATAACATATCATATCTTTTCATGGGGTGTGCAGTCAGCAGTGAGAGAATCAATGCAGAAAAGGAAAAAGTTCAGAAAAGTAGTAGTCCTGAGGATGCGTATACTTATAATGCTAATGGGACTTTTCAGAGAGATTTGACAAGCAGGGTTGATGTGGACTGTGAGACAGCCATGAAATTTCTTTACAGGAAGAAGAAGCAGCGATGGAGAACGGGATTTGGTCTTTTCAGTCACAGAAAAAGACTTCTCAGGCAGACTGAAAACAGTAACAATGCATGGCTTCTGGAGAACAATACAGAGGACGAGAGTAATGGCTGCAATGGGTTTAATTGTAATAGGCCTTGTGATGCAGAAAACAACAATGAGGATGTCTGCTCTGTGAATTCATCATTTAGGTTCAGCTTTGGGTCTCAGCGGGATTGGGAGGCATCTAATCCAGGGGCAACTGTTTTGCTGCTGAATTTAGAGAAGGGACTGGAGAGTAGTCTTGCGGATGCTCATGTGGTTTCGGAGCTTCAGTGGGCTAGGATCCAGTCCTTAGAACGCCAAATTTCTCCTGCTGTTGAGGGCTTGATGAGGTTGGAGTATGAGGAGATTTGTGCTGCCACTGCAGATTTTTCTCAAGGTACTAGACAGTTCTTCTCTTAATAACCCAATTTTTACAAAAATGTTTCAATCCAGAAACTTCTTCTTGTTCAACAATTATGCAAATCTTGAGTTTGAAGTCTTAAATGTTCTAATGGTTGACCCATGTTTCTTTTTTTTGCCTTTTTTCCTGTTTTCTGATTTTGATATTTCCAAAAGCTTTTGACGCTGTCTATATCCAGATATTTTTTTCCTTCAATAATTATGGACAGTGGAGCCGGAAGCTTTACGTCTTGAATGTTCTAGTCTGGAGTGACCCAGTTTTGTTTCCTCTGTTTTTGATGAATTCAGAACTCTTTAGGCAGTTTTCTGTTCAGAAATTCGTTTTCGTCAACAATTATTGACAGCCCACGCTTGCGGTGATTGTAGAACTCTATCCAGTTTTTATCAGAGAGGCTGTATTCTGTTTGTAGTGTCTCTAACTCTTTATACTGTGTTTATCCAAAAAGAATTTCTTTCAGCAGTTTTGTCAAATCTTGAAGTCTTGAATGTTCTTATTCTTGACCGGAAAACCTTTTCTTTAAAATATGTCAAAAACGTCTAACCCATTTTTTTATCATGCAATTTTTGCAATCATTGACTGTGGAAGCTTGAAGTCTTCAATGTTCTTATACTTGATTTACACATATTTTGATTTTCTGTTTTTCAAAACTTTTATGCAATCTTCGTCCAGAAATTTCTTTTATTGACGAGCTTGACGTTTTTAGTGTTGTTAACAGTTTTTAAGGGGGATTAAGGTCATGGAAACTATTTGTGCTGTTAACCCTCATTTTCATTTTCTGTCTAAAGAAATTTTTCCAAGCTACCATATTATTTTTCTGCTGAACCTGCATCTCGTTTTCTATGCTGAGCTTTTTTTAAACTAACTCAGTTTTTTTTTTTTGTTCTAAGCCTTTTCCCTTAATCCTACGAATTGATCCAAATTGACAATGATAAATAAACAGAATTTGGAAAGTCCATTCTTTAACAGGATGCATTGAGCCACACATGGAAAGGGGGCGTAAAAGTTAAATTATCTCTCTCAGAGTTTGTAAGGATATTTAATTGTTAATGTTAGCCTGCTCTGCAATGTACGCCGAAGGTTTAAATCATCCCTGTTTCCCTGTTTGGAATTTGGTCCTCACTATAAGCTGATGATTCAAATTATTCCCGTTTGGAATTTGGTCCTCACTATAAGCTGATGATTCAAATTATTCCCGTTTGGAATTTGGTCCTCACTATAAGCTGATGATTCAAATTATTCCCGTTTGGAATTTACCCTGCATTTCCATTTGACTTATTCCTGTTTTCCTGTTTTTGGACTGGAATTTGCATTTCAAGCTGAAGATAGTATTGTTCCTGCTTTTCTATTTGGAAGTATTCCCGTTTTTCCTGTTTCATAGAATCAATTAAACAAGAAAAATGATAGCGTAGTCCCCTCCATAGGAGGATCTCTTTATCTGTGAAGTTTTATGTGAGATGAATGGTTATGGAAATTATGATTAATTTCTTCGATAATTATTTACCCATATTTTATGGAGTTCTGCATTTATACACCTTTTTCTTTTCAGATTTATGGGTTATGGGAATTGTGTATACTGTTTTGATCCTCTCTTTAAAAATTAATGGTTATGGATAATATGTCTAGTATCTCTGACTAACCTAATTGTTCTCCAGGTACACTAAAAGAGTATTCTTGATTATTGCATTCTTGGCTTTGTATGGTGTACCTGTTTAATCACACTTTTATTAAGGTCCTACAAAAAATTTATTCCTGAAAAACCAACATTCTTTTTCTGATTAATAGTCTTTGAGGTTTTTGTATTTTCTGATACTGAACAGACTGAGATTGTGAACGAGAATGTTTATGAACTTTTTGCAGACAAGGTGCTAGGGAGGGGTGCACACAGCTGTGTGTACAGAGGCAGGTTAAGGCATGGCAAGTTAGTTGCAGTTAAGTATTTAGATAAGAATGACAAGGAATCTGGCAAGGCATTCTGCAGAGAGCTGCACATTGCAAGCAGCTTGAAAAATCGGCATGTGGTTCCTCTACTTGGCTTCTGCATCGATCCCCAAGGACTTTTCCTGGTTTACAAGTTTATCTCTGGGGGAAGTCTGGAATACCATCTTCACGGTAGGGCACAGTAAACCACATTATCTAATTTAGTTTATGGCTATAACTATGGTTATGGTTAGTTATGAGTTTTTGGGTTTAATTACAGAGAAGAAAGGTAAGGGCTGTCTGTCCTGGCCCGACAGACTTCAAGTAGCAATAGGAATTGCCAAGGCTGTGGATTATTTGCATCATGGAACCCATAAATGCGTGGTGCACAGGGACATCAAGCCTTCTAATGTACTTCTTTCTAGGAGGAAAACAGCCAAGGTAATATCACAGAATAACAGAAAATTTTAAATGTCTTAGGAGTACATGGTATTTTATAACTTTGTGGATTTGAAACTCTTACATTGTGATGCCAGAATCAAGCTATCAATAGTATATTTTTTGTTTGTATGCTCCCAGTAGGATTTATTCATGGGGACTAAAATACAGTATTATACTATTATTTATAAAAGATTTCTATAGTTTCTAATTACCTGACAGATCCACAGAGAAATTAAGAATATTTTGGATTAAAATTGTTTTAAATTCCATCTTTCTTACAATAATTTAGGATTCTGTCAAACAATAGTTTTGAAGAAAAATTGTAAAACTGCATGCAGCTGCAATTTGGAAGTAAAATACTAAATAATATCTTAAACAGAGAGAAGGATATACTGTCTCATGTTTGCCCTATAGAGAATGGTAGAGGTTTACATGAATCAAGGGTGCTTAGTGAGTGCAAATAAAATGCACTAGATGGTTTTATGAGACCACCTGTAGTATAGAAACTGTAGCTCTAGCTTCGTCCATGGAATCTGTCCAAGGCTCAAGCTTAAGTTGGCATTTTTATCATATCTATCTCTACACCAGCTATTAAATTCATTTTTCATTAAATATAGTGTGTGGCCTATAAGATATAATATAATCGGTTGCATTTGGTTCGTGTTTCTGAATTTCCTTCAACAACAGCCTGATGAAATGTTTGTTGTAATGTATTTTGGTGCAGTTGTGTGATTTTGGGCTGGCCACATGGACTCTGGGAGCTTCAGTACCATTCCTGTGCAAGACAGTGAAGGGAACTTTTGGGTAAAGCTTAAGTATTTAGTTCACTGATTCCATTCCTTTTAATTCAATCAAGTGTGTCAATACTGTAAAAATCTAGAATGTAAAGAGGTCTTTAATTCAATATGTGTGCTTGTGTCACAGGTATCTAGCTCCAGAATATTTCCAGCATGGGAAGGTCTCAGAGAAAACAGACATCTATGCATTCGGGGTGGTTCTGCTGGAGCTACTCACAGGGAGGAAGCCCATTGAGACAAAGAAACCAGGAGGCGATGAGAATTTGGTTCTTTGGGTATATTAACCTGTATATTTTTCAATGATAAACATGGGATTTTTAGTCCATGATAATAATGATTGAAATGCTTCTGTAAAACACTGAATTTTTGTTTGCTTCAATGTTTTGGATCCGTTCTCAGGATGAGGAAGAAAAGAATAGGTGGATTGCATAGATTGTTTGGATCCTTCTTATGTAGCCAAATCTGCAGTCCATCCATTATTTTATTTCTCTTACTGATAATGAATCACAGGATGTGATCTGAAATTTACACAGTTTTTTCCAGAAGCATTTCAATCACCATAAAAAGAAAGAGTTCATCAACACACTCACTTTGGGTAGAGCAAACCTACTTACAGTTTTTCTCAGAAACATGTTCCCTGAGTGAGGGATTTGGACCAGTTTTCCTTTTCAAAGAGTGAAGTCATTTACCACTAAACCAATTCTCTTGGACAACTAACTTCGTTACCAACTTACCAAAGCACTACAATAATTATTTTCTGTTAAGTGACTAGACTCTATTCCAAATGAGGTTTTCGACATGTAAATAAGTAAGGCCTTTTTCTCAGTTTTATAAGAGGAGTGGAGTCCCATACTTGTGATTCGAGTTCTCTAAGAGTTTGTGAAAATTATCCATTTAGACAACAATGGAGCTGGGATGTTCTATGAATACTTGAGAATTTCAAGCCCAAACTCTTATCTACTCTTCAGAAGGAAGCAATAGTATTGTAAACTTAATCTCTCAACCCACGGTTTTGGTCTTTGTGCACTTTTGTGCTTCCTTTAACATCTATTAAACTAATTGCACAAGAATACTTCCATAATGCATAGTGCAATATTTTTCATGGTCTATCTGGATTACTACAGTGGTTCTATTCTCTTCTGGAAAGAAAAGAGGATGGAACACAGTTGGAATCCAGATAGACCATACAAAATGTGTAATGTTTTTTGGTTTCTGGATTTCATTATGTTCTTTCTTCTTGCTTTATATTACCACCAAAACCAAAATGCCTACCCATGGAAATATATATAAGTTGTATTTTTGTTTTCTTAACAGGCAAGGCCATTACTTAATGGAGGATTGATAGAGGACTTGGTGGATCCCCGCTTGAAATCCCGCCTTAAGGTGAAGCAGATGAAGCAGGTAGACAGAATGATTAGGGCTGCAGCAGTTTGCCTTCACCCAACAGAGTCATGGAGACCATGCATGAGTCAAGTTGTGAGAATCCTCCAAGGCCATGAAGATGCTGGGCTTCTACAACATGCCAGTCTCACAAGGGTTAAAGCCATTGGAGACTGTGTCATTGGTAACGAGAAAGAAAACATCAAGGCCCTCAAAGGGCATCTGGCACTAGCCATGTTGGGAGTGGATTTAGATGCAGATGACGAAAAACCTGACTATAAGCTTAATCGTTAATGATTGAAATGAAATTATCTTAATTACGTACATGACGCCCACCACAAAAGTTACAGCTGTCTCGGCAGCCAAGAGGATCTGAAGTGGAAGCAGTAGCATCTATGAGACCACAAATTTCACAGCTGTCCCAACTATCAAGAGGGGCTGAAGTGAAAGCAATAAATAGCGCCTTGCATGGTTTTCAGCAGAGTTTGATTGAAGGGGCTGTAGCTGGGCTCACAGTACTGATTGCGTTGTGGCATGCACAAGGAAATGTTTTATTTTCCTTTCATAAGCAATTTAGTTCTGTGCAGAAGAAAGAGTGAGATGACTCATGTCCATCTTAGCTTGTATTTGTGTGCACTTAAATAATAATAAAAAAAGTTTTGTGGATGCTCGAGTGTTTTTTCAATGTGCCTTGCGAATCCAAGCCTGAATATTTGGGAAGTTGCATCCAAGTAATTTGGAAAATGTGTATCAAGTTAGGAAACAATTTTTATTTATTAGTTGCATGTAAAATTGGTTACCTCGCTCCTGGAGTTGCCATCTGGTCATGTTGGTTGCAGATACTGTTTGGTTTATGCTTTTTCTTAGTTCCTTTTCTTTGGATTCTGTCAAGGCAATCTTGATTAACAAAAAACAGGCAACACACCAAAAATGACCAAACTGAAAGGCGAAAAGGAATGAAGCTGGAAAGGGTCATTAGTTCAATGGTGGAGCATTTTAACATCTAGAAGGCAGTGAATCAAACTGCAATTAATAGCTGATGTGGAAAGAATCAAAAGAATACAGTAGTCGAACATGTTTCAATAGTTGTTATAGCATTTGTTGATTTACTGTCCAATATTTTTAACAATATTGAACCAATAGTTGTGACTTTAAAGTTATTAGTGTTGATCATAACTACCAATAATTGAATAATATGTATTCCTTAGATCTAAAAAGCAACAAATCATGTGATGCCACATCAGCACACCAATAAAATATGATTTAGTGCACAAGTATCGGTCTCACCTTTTTTTTTTTTGACTTTTTTGGATACCTCGACAAAAAGCATGCTGATGTGGCATCATATTTGATGATGCGACCCTGAAACCTTAGTTATAAGTAGGGTGTTGCATAGCAAGCTGCTATAAAAATTTGAGAATTTTTTGACCATGTAGGATTTTGAGAAGCACGAAGTTAGGGTACTCAACTACCGGATCCTCTCCCCTAATGTTTGTCAATTAAACTATGGGAAACTCATGCCTACTAATTAATGCTTACTAAGATTCTACTAATTCTAATTTTACATCTCATTAAACCATTTATTCAATTGGTTCCCAACGATATGTAGTTGGTCTAATCAAAGCTCAATTGTATGCTATTAAATCTGCTGTTACCAACTATATACTTGATTGAACAAATTACTTGATTAGTTAAGTCATATACACAGTAACATTAATCAGGTTCCAGTAGTCTTAATTAACAATAAGGTTCCTAGTAATCAATCAGTTCAATGAGGTGTATAGCTAAGACTGATTTAGCTCCAATTTGTATTCATTGATTTCAATTGGGCTCATGAAATTTGATACTGAGCATCTGACTGGATCAATACAAACTGATAAATCTGCCTCTGATAAACAGTGGTTTCTTACTATCATGTTATTTGAGTTGAATAATTGATCTTTTTCTCAATAAAATAGACTGTGTAGCATAAATAATTACTGTGATACTGTTATTTTTATTGTATTCTGAATACTCATGACTCATGAGTGTTTTTCCATGATAAGCCTTAGTTTTTAGTTTCCTAATAGCATGATGTATGTTTGTTTTTTATCTCTTCCACATAAACCTCTGACAGATCTTGTTTAAAAATAATAAAAATACATATTCGCTTGCGATTCCGGAGATGGTCACATGGATCATTCAAAGAATGACTCCACTATTAAATGCTTTAATCATGTCGTTTGTTTCAGAATAAACATGTTTCTCTCTTATGCCGACTTTAAAGAAAGTGGAAAGAGATATTTGAAGATGATGAAGGCAATGAGGCAAGCATCGAATCTTCTTTTGCAGACTTCTATATAAATCTAAAAGAATAATATAATAAAGTGGGCATATGGGCCATAGGAAGTCAAACTGAATTCTTTATGCACACAATATCTTGATATTGGGAATGTGAAAGCAATGATTTCACAGTGATTGTAATCTAATCTACAATTAGTATTAGAAATTTAGGGTCAATATGAGAATAAATGCTAAATAATGGAATGAAATAAACTTTAGACAAATTTAGATTTTTTCTTTAAAGAAATTAAGTACAACAAAAATATTGGAAATGGAAATAGAACGTTTCTATCCATGCAGGCCTGGAATTTGACAGTCACCCCTATCTGTCATATAAATTTTTTATGACGGTTTGGTCATTTAAATGTCTACCAGAAAAATTGTTTAATTGTTGAATTTTTATATAAAATCTTTTATAAATGCAATATCTTGAAAAATCAGAAAACAATGATAATTATTAGTAATAAATATAAAAATCTATTCTTATAATTAACAATTAACAAAAGTTTCTAAGTCCATATTAAAAACAAATCTTGTTAAATATATTCTAAGAGCTAAAAATAATTATATTCTATTTTGAAAAGATTAAATTAATATATTTTTATAATAATATTATAAATTACATATTAATATGAAAAAATGATATCTGTTATAAAAATGTCAAAGTTTCTAAATTCATATTAGAAAATGTTCAAAAAAGTTATATTATATTCTAAATTAATTTATCTTTTTATAATAAAAATTATAAAATGATATATATTATAAATTAAAATACTATATTATATTTTGCTTATAATATATTTTTTTACAGTTGAATAAAAATATAGCAAGTCAAACTATACGGTCTAATAAATTTTATAGCTGTAATATACGGTCTAAAATTGAAAAAACGATCAAATAAACCATCAAATTCCTGCATCCATGTCAAATCAATATTTATCTGGCTCTTATGTGATAAGTGAGATTTTTTTGGCTTTTACCATTAAATGATAGCTGGTTTGCCATTAAATGACAGCTGAAACTTGTTTTCCGATGACTCAATAGTAGTTTGCTAAGACTTGTTTGAGGCTCAAATCTCACACTATATGTAGCCTATCGGCTAATTAATTTTTATTAAATAATTATTATCATTATTATAATATAATACATAATAATTATTTAATATTAATACTAAATATATTATATTTTATATTTAATAATTATCATTAATATATAATATATTATTTTAACTATATTTAATACATTTAAATTATTATTTAAACGAGTATTCTTATATTCCTTGCACAATAGTAGTAATGTATGTTTGTTCATTTCAAGAAAATATTATTAGATATTTTGAATCATCGTGCAACAAGGACATCAAATCATATATTAGTATACAATATATTTAATTTGTTAATATTTTACTATTTTGTAAGCACACGTGAAGGCCCAAAAAATGACTCAGACCTCCTCAGCCAATCAAATTGCCAATAATTAATTTTCTAAATATTTTTTGTTAAAAAATTTGCATCTTAACCTTGCAAAAGAAATATTTTACTTCCATACAAAAATTCTTGCTTTTCATTTGTTAACAGGTACAACACTTAATCCCCCTGTTAAGCAATTTGGATTGTGATAGCGTTGGTAGGTACTAAAAAGGATTGTTATAAAGGATAAAACAGTCTTTTGAAATGGTAAAAACTAGTATTCATAAGTATTACCATTGATTTATTATTATAATCTAGACATATATACAAAATTCATAGAATTGTATAAAACGACCATTTGTTTTATTTGGTCATATATGTATAAAGTTAATACTATGGTATCATTATATTGGAATTTTACTTCGCTTTATTTTACAATATTTAAGTTTTTCTTTTATGATGTCATTCAACTCCTTATTTCTAAAAAAAGTTGTTGAAAATGAAATTTTACTTTTTTCATTCTACAACATTCAAATGTAGTTTTTTATGATATAATTATGTTACCTCTTATTCTTATAAAGATGTTGAGATGGAGTTCATGTACTAGGATGACCCTAAGGAGTTCATGTACTAGGACGATCCCTAAGCAAAATTAAAAGGAGAAATATAAGAACATTTGCTTCAAATTTTGTGTTCTAATATTGGGACTAAATTGCTCTTCATGTAGTTTTGCAATTTCAAAATTACTGTTTTAGGAGAATGTGCAGTTTCAAGATCATTTCATGTGGAAATTAACAAATTTCGAAATCAAAGGTATAGTGTTTCCACAATCCATTAAATAGATTGAGAGTATTTTTGGATTTTAATATAGAAGAGTTTTTAAAATCAATGTTTTAGATTACACTCTATGATCCACCATCAAGATGAATAATTTTAAAATAATCTCTTGAAAGAATCAATATTTGATGATTTTGAAATGCCAATCAAGAAAAAATAACCTTGTGTAGAATTTGCAATATTACATAAGTGCTACTCCAGTAGACAATTAACTATCAACGTCATCGTACATACACTACAAGATCAATGTAGGATTTCTCTACATCTACTAGAGTGTAAGGTTGTTGAGGATCTTGTGCCACTCCCTTTGCTTCCAATAGAAGGTTAACTCATTTGAGTTAAGTGTAAGTTCACCACTATACTAAGTTCATTCGAGCACATACCATGATTCTCTATTCTTGGGCCTATTGATATTGGGAGTGTATACTTTTTATATGTTGTCTTCATTGTCCATCCAAATCAATTTGCAAGTTGTATAAAATTGACGCCTATACATTTTATACTTTAAAAACATCTATTTGGGTATTTTATACTTTAGTTGTACTTGACCTACTTATATGGTACTAATATGAAGTTGATATGTTGTTGCAAGTGTTCTCTAAGTTCTTTCTTTGATTAGATAATTTTTTTTTATTAGCTAACCATTATTGTCTTGTCTTACCCAATATTTTCTTGCTTTTACTAATTTACTAATTGATCTTTCATTTGTATTTTTTGTTTCTTCTAGTCACTAATTTCTTTCAAAAGGATATGAACTACCCTTTCTAGTTGTTGTATGACATCGAAGGATGAGTCCAAAGTAATCTACAATTATTGGTCCCTAAGAGCTGTATAATGTGTGCATTATGTATAACTGTCTTACTTTTAATAGTTCTATATGCATATTCATACCAAAAATCTCCTATATGTTGATTATTCACTTGATGGAAATAATATTTATTCAATAAGTGTTTCTTTATTAGAGCAAGATTACATAATAAATTAATGGTTTCTTCTTTTATCATTGATTTTCATATATTCATTTCATTTAATTTGAAATATTCTTAATATATTTTTGGTACCTTGCAATGTGCATACTATAGGTTTAACATAATATTTTTATGTTTTGACAAGTACAAAAAATGTGATCTTCACAACATGTCATTATATTTTTAAGTAATTATATTTTAGATTTAGACATTTTTCTCTTCAATTTGCTAGTGGGTTGATTTCATTAATAGGCCATCTCTTCACAAGTTAATCATGTCATAGCTTATATTTTATCTTTGATTTTTTTAAATTTTTGTCATCCTTTTGTTTCATTTCTATAAATACAATATTTCCCCATAACTAGTTAGGTTCTACTTTTGGTTGTACACCTTAGGTAACCTAATTGTAAACTTTCATTTCATTCTTAAGTCTCATCTTAGGTACTCGCAATTAAACTAGTTAGATTCCACTTTAACCTTTGTGATACAAAAAAGGGTTGACTTGGTTGTTGTAACATCTTTTAGTTACAACACAACCCTCACTTAACAAGTTAACCCTTTCTCAATAACTTTATCCCTAGCTTAATAGCTTCAACCGTTCTCTATATCTCTTATTTATCACTCAATTATCTTTCCTTTTTTGTTTTATTTGAATAACTCTTCCTAACAGCGAGCTTTCTTTTATAACTCTTAATGGCACTTTTTATCGTTAATGCATCCATCCACTCATTTTTCCCACTATTCTCTTTTTACTTCCCATTTTAAATTTGACTTGTATCTCCTTAGTGACATAGCGAGTTTTATTTATAATCTATCATAATCTAATATAAGACACTTATGATATATATTTTACATGGTCTTCCTCCCACACCTCTTTTTTCGCTTTAGTTTTCTCCTCTAATCCCGCACACATTATGCTTTCTTGTGCCATTCACATAACCATTCAACTTATCATTCAATTTTTTCAGCTTAACCACACCAAAATTGAAATGTGGTTAATTTGATAAGGACCTAGCCATTACATTTCAATTTTCCTAGTTTCTTAATCTTGCTATTGTACATTAGCACTATATCTCCAAGTTTAAACTCTTTACTTTTTATGTTGTGATCATGCAAGGCCTTTCATCTTATATTCTCTTAATTTTGATTGTATGCCCCAATAAATCTTTTCTTATCTAGTTTTTTTATAATTGTATTAGTCTCTTCATGATAGATTTCTCTTTGTTCAATCTCACTGAGATAAGCAACCTCAAATTGTGGACTATATATTATTACATTGGGAGTGTTGCATTATGTCCAAATCCAAATAGGGAGAAATATAAAATTTTCAACCTCTTATATGTAGCCCTATAATCCTATATAATTGATGGTATCTTCATATCCAAAGCAATGGTGTTGATATGGAAAAAAATGTCAATATTGTTCCAAGATTGTTGAAGACTTCACCTACACCATTTTCTAAAGGGTGCTAAGAAGTGCTTTTGTTGTGGGTAATCATGAATTTATCAATCAACTCAACTCCATAGTAGTATCATTCATGAAACGTTTTCTTTGATCACATGTGATGCTCAAAGGGTATTCAAATCTTGGGACTATATATTCTCATAGATAACAATAGCACAATCCTTGTTGTGCAATACTTTGTAGTCTCAACCTCTACCTATATGGTCAAGTATTCAATGCTAGTTATGATAAAAATTGCATGAGACTTGTGATATAGAGGATTAATGGGGTCATTTAGGTTAATAGCCCATTTCTCAAAAGTGTTAAAACTAGTGCTAGTTGTAGTGGCATCTTTTCTCTTACACTAGGCTTCCCAGCCCTTTAAAAAAATTGTATTTTCTCACATATTTATTGCTATCCTTAAACAAAGTTGACCACCATAGGTCTATAAATAAGACTTCATGTCCCATCCTAAGAAGCTTTTGTGAGTGTTTTTAGAATGTTTCTAGTATATCAAGATAAAGAGACATATGTTTAAAAACTATCTTATTGATCTATAGAATATTGTTATTTTGTTGAAAAAATTAGGGAGATATTAGAAGGAACTTTAATAGTTCATTGAAAAAAATAAACTATAGAAGTTAGATTTTAGCCATTGGAAGGCATGTGCATGGGAGTTAGTGCTTGTATAGATTGATTCAAGTGTCAAGAATGCTATTGAAAAGACAATGTCACCTTAGCAAATGCAAATATGTCCAAGTAAAAGTAGGCTTAGAAAAAGTTATGATTTGATGAGAGATAAAATTTAGCAATCCAATGAAGGTAAAAATATTGAAGAATGGGTTAAATGCAACCTATAACATGTGAAGGGAATAAACACTAAAATGAGTCCAATACATAGATTAGTAATTGTAAAGTAGGCACTTTTTGACTCTATAGCAGCCAAGAGTGGAAAAATTGATATCACACAATAAAGCACAAACCTTAGGAAAAAATATAAGAATAAAAGAGTAATGCATAGGAATATAAACATTAACAACATCTAGAAAATGATAATTCCATTAGAAAGTATAGATTTGGATCCTTAAAAAATAGTGAAGTTGTAAACCTTATTAGAATGAACGTTTTGCAAAAATGTAAAGGAAAATAAACTTTCTCTAAACTTAATCTGGGCTTATCCAATAAGACACATACTTAAGAATCAATTAACTTAGATAAATAAATGATAGCTGTGGAGCTAATAATTAAACAATTAGATGTTGAGGTAGGAAATTAAATGCATATAGGGTTTAGGCATTTAACTTTAGAAATGAAGATGGAGGGTGAATTTGATGTCACTAACATATTTATCTCTAGGACTAAAAATGATTCCAAACTATCTAGAAAATATCTTAGAACTATCATATATTTTTTCTTTTACATAGGCCAAATTCACACCCATAGATCATTTGCATTTTGACAAATCCATTCTATAACTCATGAATTTGATCCTACTAAATGATTTCTTCTAGTTTGCACTCCATTTTGAAGTCTACTCATCTCTAAATGTTAATAATTACACCCAAGGGATGCATGAGTTGTGTTCTCCTAGGTCAACCCCTTAATATAATTGAATTTATAATCATGAAAAATATCAAGGGCATCAAGCTTCAAACCTACAAATGCTCTAGGATGCTCCTATTCCTTACTACTATTTCTTTACCCGATTCATATGTTTACATACTTATCTATAGATTATATTTACTTTCATGTATATTTGTCCTCTTCTTCAATTCTTTGCATCCTATGAATTCAACCAAATAAAATTGGGGACATATGTTGAAGTATTCCTAAGATGGTCCTTTTAAAAATTTGAATTATATTCAAACGATTGCTTCATTATTAAAGTGAATGCCATTGAATGCCTTTAAATATTAATACATAGAAATAATCATTCAACATATATCAAATTGGTTCATTGTAGGAAAGACATGGGCAAGAATTGACCAAAATTTGAATTTGAACTTTGAAAATTTGGGGGTCAAATATGCAAGTGTGCAATTGATTCCACATGCATGTGATCAATCTACAAAATTCTAAGAAAAACCTATCTCAAATCAGTAGTTCTACTTCTAACACATATAAGAAGTTGTGATACTAAGTTACAATTCAAAAATTATGGTTAAAACAATAGACTTTTATCTTTCAACAACTAAGATTAATTAAGTGCATTTATTTATGTTATTTTCGAATTCCAAAATTCTATTTCACAATAGATATAATAAATGTGAACTATATAAGAAATGCATAAAAATAAATAAGATAAGATCAAATAATCAAAGTATAAATCCAACTTCAAAAATAAATTAAAAAATACTACATTAAACCATTATCTCAATATAAACACATCACCAAATAAAAATTACCTTGAAAATACAAACATTTATTTGATAAGACATTTCTTTCTCATAACTATTCAATGGATAAGATCATTATTAAAGACACATGGCACAAATTAAAATGGGTGAGATCTTTATTAAAGATACATGACACAAATTAAAAATTAAAAAGTTCAAATTTATTATAACGAAGCAAAAGTCTCAACTAAGCAGGGTATACTTCAATTTTAAATTGTGTAGTAAAATATCATTTGTATTGGATATATCAAAGTGAATAGAGCTTTGGAAAAGGTTGGCATGTAAAGCCAAATGTGCCAATTATAAGAGACAATACTTTATTCATTTAGATAGTGCCCCCCTAACTACCAATAAAGACCATTATTTTAACATTTAGCTACCTTACAATTATTGGACCCACAAACCTTCAGGACAAGAATAAATAAATAACATGCCCTTACACCTATTTAACAAAAAGGCATGGATATCACACAATGAATTTAGTACATTCTTATTATAATTTAAGAAGATAAAGTTTTTAGATTAATTAAAAAAATCAATTGAGAATAAATTAGTTTAGATTAGTATAAGTGAAATTGATAATTTAATAATTTGTAATAAATAAATTAGGAAAGTTATTCATAAACGAATGTCCTGCTAATAATGATATATTTTAGAATTTGGTTAGGATTTGTGTTTTATTATAGGATAATTTTGTTGGTCAAGGATAAGTTTGTAGTCACAAACTAGTCCTCTAAGTCCAAATTCATGCTCGAACACAATGTATTTTAACTCTTTTCCTTGCCTAATTTTTGCGAGGTTGGTAGTATTTAGAAATATATTGTAAGGATTGACTCATGAAGAGACATGTTCTCTTAGGTCAATCACATAGGAATATGTACAAAAAATAAAAAATATTGGGCAAGGACCCTAGTATGTAGATTTATTACATCTTTTCGGTGCACCAAATTGAAATATGTCAGTATCAATTGCTTCTAATGCACTAGGATGAGATAAAACATGTGTATTCTAGATGATTAAAAAATTTTGTATTGATTTTTTTTGAATACTTGCACATAACATCAAAGTGTATAAAATATTTGTTTATTCAACTCAAGGTAGGAAGGTGAATGGGGCTAGTAAGCCAAAATTTGAATTCAAATTTTAGAAAGAAAGAGGAAAATCTTGAGATTATGGGGTCGCTTTTTGACTAGGAAAAGGTCCTAAAGTAGGTAAGAAATTAAATCCATGTGGCTAATGGATATACAAGGCTAGATCTATAGATAAATATGATAATTGGGTAGAGAAGGTGAATACATAAAAGTGTGTGCTTTTTTTTGTATTGATGAAGCTGAAATGATACAAATAGAAAAATAAAAAATTCAGTCCAAAAAAGGGGTTGAGAAAGAAGGAACTAAGAACAACAGTTCAAACAACAACATAAACACAGCTAGACTACTGCAATAACCTAGTTGCAAGTAAGAAGCCAACAAAACATCACAAATAGAACATACAACTCCATATATGGTTTACATACACAATAACCTAGCTGAAAATTAGCCACAAGTACAATAGTGGGAACACAACCAATTATAATTTAAATTTACAGAAGTTCTCAAATTGTTTGGCACCATAAAACTTCTCCCATGTAGCTATAGAAACTAATCTTTAATCTCGTCCAACTTCTTGCTGAAATCACCATCTTTGAGTCCCCTTTCTCACTGCGAACAAAATAAATAAATTGAAACATGATGTCAAAGTAAAACATTAGAATGCCTATTTCTTGATGCAAAATGTGGTTTGAAAACACTGCTAAACATTTTATTTTCCATAGATGCAACAAAATACACTCTCATAGTATATGTAATTAAATTATTATGAAGTCTATAACCAAATAATGCTTCTTTCCATCATAATACATGACCAAAAACTGTAGGAAGCCGGCCAAAAATTATGTTCCACTTTTTTTTGCTTTAAAACAATCCCAAAAATATGTTTTGTGCTTTCACTTCATTGACAAAATGAGCATTTAGTTACTTAGAGCTTCAAATTCTTTAATCTATCCCCTACAAGCAACTTATGATGCATGACTTTCCAAGACAAAAATTGAGCATTAGCTTCAGCCTTGGATTTCCAAATTTGGGCACTAAGTCTTCTCCATTTCTTCTCTTGAAATCTACAATTCCATTTGTTGTTAAGTCTTGGGTTCAATTTCATGTTTGGAAGAAGCTTACAGTAAATCTTCTTTAGGGGGAAACATAAGAAAGGAAATTTGTCAAATCACAACCAATCCTTAAAGAAGTTGCAATGTAGGGAAGTGCAAACTTTCATAAGGATCTCTATAGGAACCAAAAATTTCACAAAAAACTGTGAATCTTTTAAACCTATTATTTAGATTAAAGGAATCCTTGATATCTTTCCAACTAGCCCAATCCAAAGAATCAAAGTTCTAAATATTATTAAATTGATTCACTCTTTTTTTGAAAAGTAGAGTCTATTTAGAAAAGTGATAGCAATTGGCTATCCATGATATTGAACAATTTTGTTCCACCAAATCGAAGAAGTAGCAAAGCTGAAACCATGCTATAAAGAGTTACATCTCCAATTTAAAAACTTGTAGACTTGTTGCCAAGCGTTCCAAATAGATTGCAGCGGGAAGGAAGCTTTAACACAAAAAAACTATGCGAGAAGGATTTTATCCTGCCATCCCACATTTTGCCACTTGTTATTCACAACAACTTGAGAAATATGATGTTAAACCAAAATTTTCTATTGCTCTTCTCCTAACACGACTCTTATTACCAACTTAGCACATAAGCAAGTCCCTCGAGTCTTGGGATCCAAAATTCCCAACCCCCCTTTACATTTAGGTTGTATACATTGTAGCCAAGAAGAGGCCCTAAAAACCATTTTTCCATTCCAAGTTGACCATAAAAATTGGTGAATGAGTTTATTTAAGTCCTCATAGCCTCTTTTGGAGAGAGTCCAATAGGAAGAGTAATAGACATGGGAGGCTAGACAAAACTAATTTATGACTTGTATTTTGCCAACTAAAGAAAGGAATTTAGTCCCCCAATTAAAGATTTTATATTTTAGTTTATTGAGAAACCAATTCCACATATCATGAAGTGTAACCCCTAAACCAAATGGTATACCAAGACACCTTGTAATCTGCCCATGTTTTATTTGTTTCCATTCCCTAGGAATCTAGTCTAGGACTGAATCAAACTAGATCATTATGAATTCGATTTTATGATGAGCCAACTTTGAGCTTGAAACTCCACAATAAAAATTTAAAACCTGCTGAACATTCCTAATTTTAGATTCAAATTTTTGAATAAAGAGTAAACTGTCATCAACAAAATGTGAATTTAATACAACCTCATTGTTAGGAATACAAATTCCCTTAATCAGATTCATATGATTATATTTTTCTAGTGAATAACCAAGAGAATCAACAATTAGAACATAAAGGAATGGCGACAAAGGGAAGCCTTGTCTAATAGACCACTGTAAAGGAAAAGTATAAGACAAGGAGAACTTATTAATCACCAACTGGTAATTTTCCTCATTAAAAAACATTTGAACATGCTTACATAATTTGGGACTGAATCCCAACCACTGCAACATCTTAATAATCATTTTGTCCTATTTGTTGAGTCCACTCTCTAGTTTCCCACACTATTATTAAATTATCAAGGATTAATCTACCACTAAGAAACCTTTTTTGTTCTGGTCTGACAATCCTTTTAGCCACTAGTTTAATCCTAGTGGTTAAGGCTTTAACAATAATCTTATAAGAGGTATTAAGAAATGTAATGGGCCTCCACCCAGAAATAAGATATGAATTTTTACCTTTTGGCAAAAACTTGATTAGACCTTTGTTAATATTTGATCCTAACGATCCTTGATTCACCACCTCTAAATATATGCAATAAAAATCATCCTTAATATGTTTCCATAAGGTTTGGTAAAATTCAATTGATAACCCATCAATCCCTAGGATTTTGTTAGGAGCCATAAAAAAAAAGCATGTTCCAACTCTTTGATAGAGAGGTCACAATCAAGAAAATGATTGTACTCTTGGTCCACCTTTCTACGAATGATTTCTTAAAAAATATCTTCTAATATCAATTGAACATCATTCCAATGAGATTCCTCTCTAAAAAGTTTCTCATAAAAATATTGGAATATGAACTTGATTTCTTCAGGGTTTGTATAAATCCTTCCATTCTCATCTTGAATTGATCCAATATACTCCTTTTTATGCTTATAGTTTAAGTAGTTAAAAAAAACTTAGAACCTTTATCACCCTCTTTACACCAATGTAATCTAGCTATGATTTGTGTGTCTTTTCCCTTGTACATATCTAGTTTATGGAGCTGAGTTTCAATAGTGGCCATGGAAGTTTGAGTATTAATGTCATTTGGATTAAGGTTAAGTAACTTCCTATTCTTTTCTAGCTTTCCTTGTAGAGATTTTTCTTTATGTCTATGCTACCAGGCCATTCTCTTACCAAAAGCACATACGAAATCTACACATTGAGAAATAACAGCCTGCCACCAATCCCTATAAGATTCACCTTCTTTTGGTTTAGGGATGGAGTTCCAAATACCAACCAAAGAATCAGCACAAGAGGGAATTTTAAGATGGGAAGTATTAAGTTTAAAGGGTAGCTAAGAGTCCTCCTTGATAACACTTTCTCTTGAAAACTCACAAATAATAGGGAAATGGTTTGAGAGAGTAGTAGAGTAGTCAACTTTCACAAGATTTCCCATGGAGTATTGGATCAATTGTAGGTTGGGGGAGATATAAAACCTATCTAAACAACTAAGTTCCCTATCAACACCCAACCTACAATTTGTCAAATAAACTAGTTAGATTTATGATTTGACTGATTTTTATTAATAGGGTCTATAACCCAAAGAGAATTACGATAGAAAATTCATTTATCAAAATCCTCATTACTTAATTTTACATGATTATCCCAATTGAGATCAACAAGATGTTCCACCAAATTGAAGTCCCCTCCAATCACCTAATCAACATGAGGAAGATGACCGGTCATCCATTCCCATAACTCACATCTTTCTTTAGCAATGCTAGGAGCATAAATTGAACATAAACCAATGGGATGTCCATTGAAAAAGGTAAGGATCCAAGAGCAGCTATGTGAAGGATCATCACCTTTGTCAATGAAAAACCTTCTAATCCAAGGAGCTAAACCAATTACAACCCCCTTGTCTTTTCTATGCAACATATAAAACAAAGATGCGCCTCTCCATATGCTAAATAAAGAAGAACCGAGACGAGAGCCATTAATATTGACTTCTTGCAAGAATACAATATCAGGTTTCCATTTGACAATAACTTCCTTGACTTCAAACCTACGGTGAGGGAGAGATAGCCCAATAACATTCCAAGATAATTTTTTATAAATCATGATTAAGCAGAATTAGAGGGGTCCTCCACTTGAGGCAACACATCAAAGCAATTAGCAAGAACAATTGACTGATCAACATGTCCATGTTCCTTCACAATTGAAGTAGGAGACCTAGATCTATGTCTAGGTGATGGGGACAAAGAATCTTGACTCATAAGAGGAGAATGTGATCTCTGTCTTCTAGAATGTCTTGAAGAGTCCCTCTCCATATAGCATTTATTAGGCTGGTTTGAAGAGAAATTTTGGTTTTGTGTAGAGGATTGAATGATTGATGTATTAGAGGGTTTTTAGGGTTTCTTTCTTTTCTTGAACACTCTCCAACCAACTATCATGTGATAGCATCTTTATAAGTAGTGGATTTACCGTTCATACTTTTTTCCTCAAAAATGACATTTTCTTGTTATTTCAATTGAGGGGCTATCATAGGAAAATTAGTTTGAGTGTGCTATTACAATGGTTGTGTATTAGGTAAAGTTGAGATATTAGCTTGAATGTATCTATTTTTCCTTAGAGGATACTCTCTAATTAAATGTCCCTCTTGTCAACAAAAAAAAAAGCAGTTCGCTTGTTTAAATAGATTATTGGTTGCAAAAACTCAAATCCTATTCCAATCAATTTGATATACTTAGGTAATTGATTGTTTAATTCCTTTCTACATAATCCCTTGGGTGCACCCTCAAACTTGAGAATTTATCATAGTTGTTTTTACACCTGAGGACTCTCCAAAGTTGTGATACGATTTCCCTTAAAAAAGGTATGAAGGCTAAGTTTAGGAATGGAAGCTCTATCCACATGAGATACTTGGATTTAGAAGGACCCTTCAAGAGACCAAGCTTGTAGATAATAGATTTTACCATAAATAACCCAGGTCCCATATTGCAACATAGCCTGAGCATGATCAACAGATTTGAATTTACATGACACATACCCTTTCCCAAGTCCTGTCAATGGATCTTTTTCCCAACCCCTGCTTTCCTAATTAATCTTATCCCATTTATAGAAGTCATTTTCAAAAGGAATGCCTCTCAAGAAAAACAAAATAATAGATTTATTTTGACATTCAACAATGCTATCAACCACATCATTAGGCAATAGGCATTGTAAAGTCTTACTTTCTTCATTATCTGCTTGTCTCTGCAAAAATTTTCCCCCTAAAATCTCTATTCCATCCTTCCTTGTTTTAACAGTAATCTCTTCTTTTCCTTTTGATAAAACTAAACTCTGCCTAAAATCACCTGTAGATACAAAAGGGGCTTCATGTTGTTGGATGTTGTCCAACATATCCTCATGGCCACCCCCATATTTCTTGCCTCAGCCTTTAGCCGCATAGAGGCGAAGCTGTAAGTTTTGTCACCATGGGGACAAAAGTAAAAATTCTTTGAACCCCCATTCGCCAACTAGACAAAGGCACGATGCTAAATCTCACTTCTTTCGTGCAATAATAATTTGGGCTAACCTTTCAAATGGGTGGACAAAAAACCAAAATAAACAACAACAATGATGATAACCAATAAAAAAGAAGAAGCCTAGA
This sequence comes from Sequoia sempervirens, assembly GCA_007258455.2. Classification (NCBI taxonomy): domain Eukaryota; kingdom Viridiplantae; phylum Streptophyta; class Pinopsida; order Cupressales; family Cupressaceae; genus Sequoia; species Sequoia sempervirens. The sequence goes on along the minus strand of VDFB02195886.1, from coordinate 258,120 downwards.
GTTCAACACATCGAAAATAACACAAGAAATGCTAAAAAAACATGAATATTATTTGATTCAAAAAATTGCAATATTACATGCATCATATACCTTATATGTGGAATGATTAGGGGTCAGAGGCCTAGCGCAAGGCCATTACAAGATATTACAATTGACACAAGGCCTTATTACATTCCACAGCCTAGAAGATTGGATCAAACTATTTATCCTAACTCTCTTGATGCATAACTAACTAACTAACTACTTTCCAAAAGATTACAAATGATCTTAAATATGAATCTCTAGCTCCAATATGATTTGTGTTGGCCTCAAAGGTTTACAAACCTAATGTAAGATCAAACGTGTATGTTGAACAATGAACATGAAAGATAACCCATCGGTAAATGATGAATTGCGGATCTCCAAGAAAGTTTCCCTTGGACCTAAAATGCCTAAATGATGTTCCATTAAGCTCCACACGTTCTGAAAATTTTTTGCACAACTAATTTGAGCTAGATATGCCCTAAATGCTCTATCTAAAAATTGATAGTGAATTTCTAAGAGCGATAATTTTCTGCGAACAAATAGAAATCACCTAAAATCTAGATATGTTGAATATGACCTCATGTAGAACCAACATCATTCTCTATGAGCTGAGAAATGATAATACCATAAAATGAAAAAGAAACTATTGAGATAGCTATAGACTGAAATGCAAGAAAAGAAATATTTTTGGTTGATACATGATTGCTTTACAACCAGGGATGCTCTTGCATCAGGTTTGAACGAAGCTCCTGCGCTCAGCGCTTTTGTTTCCCTAGAGCTTTAACTTAAGTGTGTGTGCTTATAAGGATAGGGTAGGGGCTAAGATTATAGGGATTACATGTGATTATAGAGATAGATTAAGTTATGGGAACAAGTACAACTTTGTACAAGATGGGTTAGCCCACAATACCATGTCCCACTTTTTGGCCAAAGTAGGATGTTGAAATCAATATTTTCACTAGATTTTCACTTTAAGAAACTTATAACAACTAAACCATTAATAATTTAGAGATGATGTCAACTAGTGATTTGTGAGGATTTGTGTGTAGAGTATATATATATATTATGACATTTTTATGTAACTTGTAATAAATTATTTTTATAGTAAACAACATTTTTAAAAAGAGAGGTTTATGTCGTAACGAATAATTTTTTTTATAGATAAGATAAAATTTTAATTTTTTAAATATTTTTGTTCAATATCTAGTGCATTGATATTTTTCATAATTTTTTGTTGTATTTATTTTTAATTAATTTTTGAAGCCTAAGTAATTATAATTTGGACATAGGTGTATGTCGTAACACATAACTTGTTTCGTATGTATCAAAATTCAAATTTTGTTTTGAAACAAGGACATCAATACCTATGGAACAAACATTTTTATATTTTCTTTCTCTATTTTTCTATTTTTTTGTGTGTGAAATAAATACCTTGATGTTTGGTGAAAAACCTACATTCACAAGAAATAAAAAATAAATATAATAATAATAAAAAAAAATCAAAATTATACTTTTTTCAAAATCTTGTAATAAGGGCTACATACTTACAAAACATAAATTCTAAATGACTTTATTTGATCTCTTAAAAGGTAAAGAAAAGGTGGTTTTTGTTAGTGTGAATGTTAAAATTCATCGAGCTCTCTCCGGGTGGGTTTTTACTTTTTGCTAAGTACCGGCCTGCGCCTCAATTATTTGAACATCATCGAGCCCCTTTTTGAAGAGTTTCATCTACTATTGCCATGTGTCTGCCAAGTGCTCCTCGGAGCGATTGCTTCCTTCGCTCTTCTATCGGCTCCCGCCATGCTTCCACATGTCGTCACCGCGGGCACATAAAGAATGCTTCCCTTCACTTTTAAGTCAGGCCCCGTCTGCATGCCACATAGTTTTCATCCGTGTACTTTTTGGCAGACCCCATAGTCGGTGCCAATAGTAAAGAACGCCTCCGTGTGTCTTCACCGCACAGTCTCCCGACGCAAGGAGGAGGAATCAACGAAGGGGCCCTAATCTGTTGCCATGTGTCTTTGTCGCGGGGAATTCATTCGCAGGGAAGGAAACAACGAACTGTGTACCCTGCCAGGCTGACGCGTGTCTTGATTGACCGCATGGTTGAATGACACTTGTCTGCACAGGGTTTTTTTGGGACCACTGTCATCATTTGCAGGGGATGCATCTGGCTGGAGAGTGACCACATTCATGGCTCGAATATTTTTATGTTACAATGGCCAAAGGAAATCATTGCTGTAGGGATCATTTCTCGAGATACAAAATCTTTTCTATTACTGGCCAGCCAGATGGTGGGATTTTTTAGCTCTATATACTACTTCCTTCCGAAAATGAGTTTGAAAGATACAAAAAAATTAGGAAAAAGACACCGGGATTTTTGTATTGCTTTTAGATTATTGTATAAGACTCAGATTGTGCCATTGTTCAAACTCTCTATTTTCTTAAGTTGTTTGATAAAACACTATACTGTGCCATTGTTATCCTGAATTGTTTATTTGCAGAACTTCTATAATTCTAAATACAAGTTTGCTATTTAGATCATGTCTTTGACTCTTCTTTTCAGTAGATGAATATGGGAATTATTTTATGTCATTGAATGAATTTTTCAGGTTTTCATCTTTGATTTTTGTTATTTTGGGACACAACAAATTGTTGAACGGGTCCTTAAATCACATCCAAAAGATAGATTTATTGTGCCTTACATCTAAATCTTGGCGCATCGCCTTAGATTTTTATTTTTTATATCTGCTTCCTTTTCCCTTTCCAAAACCCCAATTACAAAAGAAGCCGAATTCTTTAAAAACCTAGAGGTCACTCAATTTAGTGCAATTGGTCCCCCCATTAACTGAGTTTCCCATAAAGGTTGTTACCTTGCCAATTTTTGGCATCAACAAGTTTCTTTTTTTCTGGCACACCTGTTGGGACTGCTTAAATGAATCTAAATTCAAAGAGGGTGTATGAGCCATCGGCCTATTACTAGATCCCAAACAACGAATAACCCTGGTTTGTTAGTGCCACCACTAGGAATAGTACAAGCGCGACCCAAATAGTGAACGTTCTGCTTCCTCCACCCCTTCGCTAGCCATGTTGACAACTGCTAACAAAAATTATGTGGCATGGGATGCCGGAAGTCCTCTTGTAGCACCAGTAGCACCCATCGTTTGGGACCCTATTTGGTTTCTGCTTTAAAAGCTATACCTAAGTTCACCAGAGATGGCTCAAGAACACCATCTGAACATCTGCAAGATGTGGCAGATGTGTGTCTAGTGCACAGATTTACAAACCAAAATGTAGTGCTAACGTTGCTTGCAGCCTCTTTCAGAGGTAAAGCGCTGGATTGGTACTGCATGTTGCAAGCTAATACCATCACTACCTGGGATCAACTTGGAGACCCTTTCTATGAAAGATTCTGAATGATGGAAACAGGTCCTTGCAGTATCATCAGCTAGAAATCATAAAGTGGGCCCCATATGAAGCCATGACCGACTTCAATGCTCGGTTCCATATAACTTGGCAAAGAATTTAGGCCGCTATCCGCTGTCGGCTGACTTGGTGTTCATGTTTTACTTGAAATCCATCAACTCCAACATCTCAATGATGATCCAGTCTCTTGGCGGAACCACTCTACCAGGCGCATATAGCATCGCAGTCAGAGCAGAGAACAATTTGATAGACACTAAAAATATTCTACCTCTACCCATCATGCCTATGTTCCCGAGATATCAGTTCCCGCCCAGGGGATGCCATCTACCAGTGCGCCCACTCCTCCTTAATCCATGTACACATATCTAATCACACCACAAAATGTTGCTTCTACATCTGGCTCTTCAAAGGATAAGATAAGCGACATTAAGGAAATGTTGCAGGCTATGGCCAACGAAATAACTACTATCAAGCAGAATCAGTCTGCGCCTTCGAAGCCAACCTACCAGAATTATCAGGGAAAAAGATCTTCTTACCAACAAAACCAGTTTCAAGGAGGTGCTCACACAAATCCGTAGGCGCAAACAACTAACCAAATAGTACTAGTGCCTTCTCCATTACAGAGTGCTAACCAAACTTCGAGCAGAGAGCTGATAGCGGGGAAAAACAATCTAGTTGATGACATCAACCCCTGGTGCTTCCCTAGTGGTGATGCACATATGCCTTGAAATTTCCTGTGCAATAATCTACAACAAAAAGTGGTAGAACAACATAGCCAGGGTGTAGTGATGGACCATGGAGGTTATGTATATGCCTCTTCACAAATGGAAAACATGATACTCACTATGCAAATGAAAGGGATGTCCTTGGAGCAAGAAACTGATATTGCTCCCGATCACGTGCTCTTCTCATGGATGGAAGAAGAAGAGGCAGTGTTTTCCAATGATGCATCCACATCAAAAACCCCACAAGTACAATCCGATTACAACACTCACTCAAAGAGGAGATTCACGGGCGAACTAATCATCCCATAACTAATCAGTCTGTAGCTAAAAAGTGCTTTCGACCAGACACCCGGTACCTTCGCAGTGGCACAACATTGTCAGCCGCGAAGGGAAATTGTTGTAACTAGAGCTAAGGAGTAGAAGCCTCCAAATATGCCACCATTCAATGTGGTGGAACAATTGAAAAAATCATCCGCTAATGTGTCTCTTTAGGATATATTAGCCATTCTGGAGCAAAAAACATTGCTACAAAAGGCTCTCTAAGAGGATCCAATTTTGAGTCAATAGAGAAATCGCTCAAGGAAAAGGCCATTGATCCATCACCTCCTGCCAAATTTCTCACAAATAGCACAGAGGAAGTCTCTACCAAGGTTAGAGATAAGCCGAAATTGAAACCCTTCTTCCTAACTCTTATTGTAGGAGAGAAATTATTGCACAATGCCATGATTGACTCTGGTGCTAGCACTACAGTCATGCCCAAGCAGATAGCAGAAGCCCTAGGACTTAGCTATGAACCTTTAAAGAGGGGGGTTTATATAGTTTGATGGGAATAAAGTAAAAACTGTAGGTGTCATCAAAGACCTCCCCTTGACTTTGTTCTCCTACGCTAGTATCATAGTTCTGCAAGACACTGTGATCATAGATGTTCCCCCCATGTTCGGTCTCTGCCTATCCTGAGAATTCACTTCAAAGATAGGTGGACACATTTCTTTGGACTGGTCACACTTAATCCTAATGACCAAGCATGGAGCTAAAATGAAAATAATGGCTGAAGCTCTACTTTTGGAACATGTGGCCAATGAAGCCATGATCAACTTTGAGGCTGCTCATACCTCTTCCATCAAGGAGGAAACATATTGCACCGAGTTGCCAGAAGATGAAAAAGTGACTGGAGATCGGACCGAAAAAGAACGTCTCTTGATAAAATACATAGATGCTAATCCTTTCAGAAACTATCATGCTACCGGGTTGGGCACCTATTTCATCTATGATTAAGATCAACTATTTCTGAAGGTTGTAAAGGAACCTAAAAGTAACCAGGCTTCGGAGCTATGGATGTTGCACTTTGATGGAGCAAGATGAAAAGTGGGTGCAGGAGCTGGGATATGTATGAAATCCCCATACAGTGAAAAAACACTCTAGTCTTTCCGCTTCTAGTTCGCTTGTTCGAACAATGAAGCCGAGTATGAAGGCCTAGTGCAAGGCCTAAGCCTGATAGAGCGGATGGGAATCAAGCAACTAATGGTGTTCAGAGATTCCAAACTAGTAGTCAACCAGGTCTGAGGAGTCTCTGCCGCAAATAACGTCTGCATGCGATCCTATAGACATAGAATCTGGGACCTGATAGAGGGTTTTGAAGCCTTCAACATCCAGACAGTACCCCGAGAACAAAATGTTGATGCAGACCGCATGGCCACAATTGGATCTCACTTTGACCTTGCCTCCAACCTAATTCATAACAAACACTTTGTACGCATGATAGTCTGCCCTACGATTCCAGATAATGATAAGAGCTAGCACATTGCCTCATTTATCCAATAGTTGGGAGAATTTTCCAACCACCTCCAACTGAAGATTGTCGAGGCCTACGGCAGACAAATCATTTAGCTAAGGTCTAATAAGCTTCCGAAGGGACTGGTCACTCTCAAAAACCTATTCGATTGTGGCAATGTAAGAAATGATAAAAGGAATTTTGTAGCATACAACAACGACTATGCGGACCTTCAGGTCAGAGAAGGAAGAAAGCTCAAAGTCGGGAAGAACGTTTCACATCATGATAAAGAAAGGCTCATCAACTTATGCAAGAAGTATGGAGTAGTAGCCTGGTCATATGATGACCTTAAGGGATATGATCCTGACATCATCCAACATACAATAGAGTTTACTGGAGGTGCAAAACCAGTCTGCCAAAAATAGAGGCCAGTGAATCTGAAGATTGAAGCATTGATGGCACAAGAGCTAAAAAAGCTAATTTAGTCTCAGATCATCTTCTCGATTAAACACAGCATGTGGGTATCCAACCTAGTCCCAGTCTGAAAGAAGAATAGGGATATTCGCCTATGTGTCAACTTTTGGGACCTGAACAGGGCATCCCTAAAAGACCACTATCTGCTGCCTTCTATGGAGTGAATCTTGCAAATAGTGGCAGTGTCAAAAATGTTTTCTCTATTGGATGACTTCTCCAGTAACAATCAAATCCGGGTCAAGGAGAAGGACCGACACAAAATGACGTTCACTACCAAGTGGGGAACGTTTGCATATGCTAATATGCCTTTCGGCCTTTCAAATGCAAGAGCCACTTTCCAATGGGAACTGGATATCGCTTTCAATGAATCGATCAACAAGATTATCCTAATCTTTTTGGATGATCTGACTGTATTCTCCAAGCATAAGGATGATCACTTCGATCACCTTGAGATGGTTTTCAAAAAATTCAAAGAGTTCGAGGTATCCCTAATCCTGAAAAAATGTGTCTTTGAATTATCGCAAGGCAAGCTATTGGGACATGTAGTGTCTAAATAAGGAATTTCAATTGATCCCGAGTGGGTGAAGGCGATCAAAGAACTTCCCCTACCAGTCAACAAAAAGGGAGTCTAGTCTTTCTTAGGGAAGGTAAATTTTGTAAGAAAATTCATTTCGGATTTTGAAGGATTAATCAGACCAATTACCCTGATGCTGAAAAAGGATCAATTATTCAGATGGACTAAAGAAGCTAAAGAAGCCTTCAAGAAGATTAAGGATGCTATTTCCTCAGCTCCTATGCTGGTTAATCCAGACCTATTGAAGGAATTCATAATGTATGTATTCAGTAGCAAGTCAAGCATTGCTACTGTGTTAACTCAAAAGGATGATGAAGGAAAGGGAGAACATCCGATAGCATTTCACTCTTGGACCTTAAAGGAATATGAGACAAACTACAACTTCATCGAAAGGAAAGTGTTCATAATTGTTAAGGGACTCAAGAAGTTCTAACATCTAATATATTGCAACAAAGTAATTTTCTATGTCATGCATTCTAGTGTGCGTGAATACATTATGGAAGGAGAAATCACCAAAAAAGGGCTAATTGGATCACTAAGATCCTTGAATATGATGTTGAGGTCAAGCCTACGAAGACCGTCCAAGGAAGAGGATTGTGCGAATATCTGGCACACGACGAAGAAATGACATCCGAAGAAGAGCAAGCAGAGATGGTTCTAACCAATGAGTCTGAATCTAAAGGCTGCTGGCTGGCGGACATAGTAAGGTTTATGCATACCAGGAAATACCCGTCAGTCCTTCCTTCTCAAAAGAGAATATTCTACCAACTATAGAACAACAAGTATGCGCTCATCAAAGCAGTCCTTTTCAAAAGGAACTTCAACGACATTCTATTGCCGTGTGTCACCAAGGAGCAAGTGAAGAGGATTCTCAACACTTTCCACAGTAGTCCTATAGGCAGACACTTCTCTACAAAGACCACAACCATCAAAATCATGTGCACTGGGTACTTTTGGCCTACACTATTCAACAACTCATACTCATTGGTAAAATCCTGCAAGGAATGCCAATTCTTCGTAGGGAGAAGGAAAATTTATGCGATGCCTCTCAATCTGATAGTGGTTGATGAGCCATTTGTGCAATGGGGCCTTTATTTCATTGGAATGATCAATCCCGCCTCTAGCACCAGACACAAATGGATCCTAACAGAAAAAAACTACTTCACCAGGTGGACTGAAGCCATGCCCCTGAAGAATGCGACGGAGGAGAAGATAGTGGACTTCCTTGAAGAATTAGTGACGAGATTCAGCCCACCCAAAACCATCATCTCTGACAATTCCAAGGCTTTCCTAGGCTCTAAGATATGTCAATTAGCACTTGCGCATGACATATTCTTGAAAACATCATCAAATTACTACCCGCAGGGGAATGGCCTAGTTTAGTCAACTAACAAAAATCTAGTCCTACTCATCAAAAGGATCGGGTCATAACACTAAAGGGAATGGGATAAAAACCTTCGGACAATGCTGTGGGCAGACCGCATAACCCACAAACAAGTCCTCAAGACTTCGTCGTATGAGCTAGTGTATGGGAAAGAAGCACTATTGCCTATCTCTATGGAGATTCCGGCTTTGCAATTGCTCAAATCTCTCGAGGTAGAACAAAATGGTGCCATGGAAGTTTAGTTAGATGAGTTGCTAGAAGTACAAGAAAAAAGGGAAAATGCCCTGATAGCCATGTCTAACCGCTAAGAGGTGGTTAAGAGATGGTTCGACAAGAAAGCCTCAGACCAAGGTCTAAAGTTCGGGGACCTAGTGCTGAAATTCAACGAAAGGGCTACAAAGCCAGGCCAACACGGAAAGTTTGATAGCCTCTAGGAAGGACCTTTCAAAATAATTCAATGCAAGCAACACAATGCATACGAATTAGAAAACATGGAGCAAGAAGCATTGGGGATTCCCATTAACGGAATCCACCTAAAATTTTTCAATTAAGCTTCGCGATTGTTCTACCAGTGTAAATATGCGAGTAGTGTAATTATTTTCCCTTTAGTGTATTTTGGTCGGTCTTTCAATAATTTTCATCCACAACGCAAGGAAGCAAAAACAAAAGCAACCCATGAAGCAGAGAAATGAACTCATATGCAAAAAATTAAAATATAAGAGGAAAATTTAAGCAACACCCATATGCAAAATTGCAAGGAACCCATTTTGCAGAATCGCAAGGAAAAGGAGACAAAATGATAATATAAGCTATATTTTCATTATATTTATATACTTCGATAAGTACATTGCCAAAATGGCTATGAGGCCACACTTTTAGAGTATATATCTATATATATTATGTATCTTCTTCATATATCTACGGGAAATCCTTTTTCTAGGTGTATATACAAAACATATGAACAAAAAGATGGTTCTCAGGGCATAAAAGTTTTAGTCACGGGCTATGGAAAGGGAGGCATCAACAATAACATCTGGAATTCCTTCATCATCAGGAATGACATCAGGACCAATAGCAACATCTGTAGGAGCAATGGCAAGTGGCAGAGGGAACACTAGGTTCCTGAAGTCAGTGTACCAGTCGATGTTGTAGAAAGGCACCACATTGTATAGGAGAAACATGTAGTGGCAGGCATGGGTTAGCCTTTGACGATGCTCTTCTTGTGACTGGATGCATAAACTGATCAAGAATGACACCCATGGTACAACTGCATCTTCTTCAATGTACTTCTGGAGGTCGCTCGCTGTTGGTAGGCCTATACCAAATGCAACATTTGCAACCACCTCTCTGAGGCCGCCCAAGTACTTCTTTGGGAATATATCAAGCACCAAGCGAAGAATCAATGGCTTGGGAACCTGGATGTCAAGCATGGATGCGACGAAGTGAGAGCATACATTAGTATTAATTATGTACTTGCCTTCATATTCAATACAGTCCCTCCCCAGAACCCACTTCATCACTACAATGGCCAGTGAATGCTTATTATTGGTCATTCTTTTAAGGAATCTAGTCAAGATTTCACTAAGGAAGGTTGTCTGGGATTTCTTGCATACTAGCCTAATTGGGGTATTCATGGTAGCAAGCTCTATGCAACTATCTGATACTAGCTCTACTCAAATTTCCTAAGTCTAGCTCTACACAAATTCTACTCAGCTGCCTAACGCCAAATTCTAAGCCAAATGCCTATTTACTAATTCTACTCAAACTGCTAAGTGTGATTTCACTATTGCCTAAGTGCCTATTTATAGAAATAGCCAGGATATGCGTGGTAATTTGCATGCCATAAGCATGATGCTAATCGAGTACCAAATTGAAAATCACACCAGGGCTTGCTCAAATTTTCCACCCAGTTGCGTCTGCTAGGTACAGTTTGTTGTGTGCAAGATAAATAAGAGCTAATTAATTAGCATAAGCTGGTGACAGTCATTGATGGTAGTCTATATGGCCAGATGTTGATGTGTCATTCTGCAGGCACTTCTCAAACTCCAAAAAGGAACACAAATCTTTTCAAGTAATGATTGTGTCTTTTTCCTAATTGTTCTTTGTGAGATATTAATTGCCAAAGCATGCGAAGCCTAAGCTACCTTCAAATCGCTGGCTCAAGTTCCAAGAAAATCGCACCGTATGACATGATTTCCAAATCGTCATTATGAATTATGGTCATTTCAAAAATGGCAAGTAATTCATTTTGCACAAGCCAAAGAGTTGGTGGTACATGTTGAATTTAATGCTAAAAGGCGAGCATTGTTGGCCACCCCAAGAAAGAAATAACCAAGTATTACATGCAAGAAACTAACATTGTAAAATATTTTTGAGCACACTACTTAGAGCAAAGTTTTTGAGCACAAATAGAGCTGAGGTGAATTACAAAAAAATTAAGCATAGCAGAAATCTTCAGCAAAAGGAACGTGTAGAAAGTTCTCAGATGGAGGCACAGGCTGAGGCAACTGAGAGCTTGTATGACGACATGATAGTAGTACCAATCATCAATATTTTTTATAACACCTCTTATGCATCACCTGGGATGTTGGAAAAACCAGAATGGGTTCACACGCGCGCCCTAGACAAGCCCAAAACTGCTAGGGACCAAAACCAAATAAAGGAGGAATGGGATAATATCCATGACCCCATCCTCGCGAAGAATGCTAAGACTATTAGGGAAGGAGCGTGCGAACAAATGAAAAAGGATAAAAATGAAAAGAAAATGGCATATAAGGTATGGTTCAACGGTCTTCCGCAATATATGGTCCCCTCCGAGCATTACTGCCCAGAGCTCATCCATGAGGCCATTGACACTTCAACCCAGATACCAACACCATCGAAGGCTGGACACTAAAAGTCAACATCAGTGAAGACACTATCTGGAGGATGTTGTGTATCTGAGTGGAACACTCTAAAGTGAGCTTAATGGAGATATTTACTCTAGAAGATGGGTGCATCTTTTGGTAGGGCAGAGACAAAGTTTTGGACTTCTATAATGTGGAAACACAAATGCCTGAGGAATTTTGGAAGGAGCCGCCAAAAATTCCAATTGCGCACAACACCTTCAAACAAGATATGCAAGATGCACTCTCCATGATGGAATTTGTTTGTGGCTTGGAAAAATACAAATGGGTGCAATAATTTTAGTTGGGTTTGGGTTTTCAGTTGCGGAGGAAAATGTCCTTGTTCTAGTATGACTTTGCAGGAGTCATTTACCGAGAAATGATGAACCAAATACGGGAGTACAAGATGCAACGCAAGTTTAGGTTCCCTTCCTTGCTTGCTCATATGTTCTTATACTAGAACCTTGACTTCTTTAGGAAAATGATGCCATTATCTATTTTTACTGATAAAGGAGCCAAAAAGCTAGTTTCTATATGGACTCCCCTCCTTTCCGCAATGCATGACTATTATGCATTTTCAGATTTTTTCTTAACTCCAATTCTGCAAGACTTCGATAAGAATGGTTGTATCTATCGTTTTTCTGCCGACCAGACGAAGTGGATGCAAAGCTTCACTCCTAAATGTGACTGGTTCCTCAGGATGGATTTGACATTCATCTGTATGTGCGGCTTTACTGAGGAGCCTTTTCTGACTCCCAGAGTATGTCACACACAGGGTATTGGCCCTTGAAATGTTCAGACAAATGTCCATTATTGATTATAAATTTTGTGGAGGAAAGGGAAAGAGAGGATTCTTCAAATGTCTACTAACCTTCAAGTGGGTAGTTATGGTGAAGAAGCAGTCACACAAGCTACTGGAAGAAAAGTTGGCTCATCTGGGGTTTGTGATGATCTGTGACAAATGGAATTACAACCCCTTTGACGGCTTGGGTAATGAATTCATCAAGGTAACCCGCAGCCCTCGGTCGTATTGGGAAAAGCGATGGATTTCGATGGAGGAGCATGACGATGTGTTGGTGGACCTGGCCCATATTCTTGCAGAAGATAGTAGGCCGCCATGGATTCAATTCTACCTCTGGTTAGCAAAATATAATGAGAAGCACAAAATGGGTACCACCCTCTGTAGTCAATTGTCAAAGAAAGAGAACTGAAGTGAGGAAATAATTAAGGATTTTTGGATCTACTGACAAGAAATCCAATGCTATGATGCTCCTTACCAAAGCATAGAGACAAATCATAGATTCAATAAATTATGGGACGACACACATACATATTTCGACGCGAGTGTTGATGAAGACGTCGACCCAGAGGAGTTTGAAATGCATACATAGAAAGGAAAGGAGAAGGAAAGTGAAATATAGATGACCCTAGCACAATAAAAAGAGAAAGTGATGAAGCAGCTAGTCGAGGTCTCTTCAAATGTGTGGTTCAATGTATTGCGGTTGGGAGCCTCATGTACATGCACCTAGACCGCAAAAACGTCAAGAACAACCCAACAACAATAGTCAGAGACTATTGAAGTGGAGGATTCGCCACCCAAAAAGAGGCAACGCATGGATACAGTTGAAGAAGAGGGTTCATAGGAACTCATAACAAGACTGGGTCCCACAATGAGCGACGAGCCAAGGATTGCAATCATCCAAACAACAGGTAACTTTTTCTCCCTCTTCTCTTACTTCGCAATCTTTGGTCACCCCTGTTGTGTCCGCAATGCCCCTCACCACAAGTGTCGGCCTTTCCTTTTCCACTTCTACAACAATGGTCGCATGAGGTTTCTCTTAGTTCTCCCTGGTGAGACCATTTGTCTTGACTCCTCTGCGGACCCTTTCAACTTTCGCCACTGCTCAATCCGTATTCGGTCAATTTTTGTATCTATGGCTGCCATTGACACCCCTTTGGCTATTACTAAACTGGCCCCAACCCATTTTGCCTAGAAGTTGGAGTCTTCCATGACCCCTCTACCTTTAGAACACCTAATGAGTCCTCCTGTTGGTTCACAAACTAAACTTTGGTATATCCCTCCTTTCTCCCCGCAGATAGTCACTCTTTCAAAGAAAAAAACATCCAAGACCACTACCCTCATGTTCCCTTTCACCCTACCTCGTGGTGCACCTTTCGCAGGCTGGCTAGTTTAGTCACTAGCCCAATTTGTGGCACAGGGTGATAATACAAAGGAAGCGCGAGCTATCAAAATCCAGAAGTGAAAGGCCAAGGATGCCAAGAAGCCAATAGAGCCAAAGGTGTATACTATTTTCAATGAAGCTCAAAAATTGTTGCATTTCACAACCATGTACCCGAGTGTCATCAAACCGCAGGGGGAAATGCAACCTGATGATTACAACATGTTCACCATGGGACTCGATCTGAGCATAGCCCGACCACAGGACAAAGTTGAGCTCATGGAAGAAACATAATGGGTGGTGACCACTAACTTCCTCAAGTCTAGTCACTAGCTAAAGGAGGAAGAAGAGCTAAAACTTGTAAAAGAAAGAGTCGAGGTCCTACTGGCAAGGGAAAAAGTGAGAGAAGTAGAAATTACATGCTTATTGGAGAAAGTGCAGGCAACGCAGGAAGAGTAGAACAAAATCCAAGAGGAACTTGCATAGTTCCAATCCTTTGACCCCAATCTAGTCGACGCGCTACGGTGAAGGAACCAAGAATATCAGAACCAGTTGGCTCTGGTGGAGCAGGGGATGCAACAAAAGAGTGAGGAGTTTGAATGACAATGCACTCAATTCAAGCAACAAATGCAATAGAGGGATGCAAACTTTGAGAACCAAAAGGCCCAATTAGAGAAGGAACTCCAAGAGATGAAGCTTTCCCTTGAGACAGAATCAGCAAACAAAAGCTAGGCCGAGGAAAACTAGTTCACAGAATTAGGAAACATCTAGGGATATCTTGCGACCACAAACAAAAGGGTTGCAAAATTGACACAAGATGTTAGATCAAGAGATGCAGAAATCAACTCTTTGAGGAGTCTTCCCCAAGCCCCTGCTGCCCAGCCATATCTCTTTCCAGTGGCCCAACAGCTATATGTTTCATACTGGGATAAGGTGAAGGTATTCTGCTCGACCCTTCATTTGACACTCCAATTTATGGTGGAAGCGACCAATTTAGGCAGGGAGGTTCATGGAGCGATTGAGCAGTTCCTGCCAATCATCGCGGAAAAGGTTCCTGAGGTAAAATATTTGCTAGATAAGTTGTACATGGTCTTAGATGAAAAATTAGCAAACACAGGGATTGAGGATCAGAAGGTCGATACCAAAATAGTGAACAAAATTATCCACTGCCACAAGGCCATCCTCCATGCTAGTGAGTGCACTTTCAAACTAGACCGAACCATGAATAGTATGTGGGCTAGGTTCTCCCTGCTGACTCAGATGGGTTTACCCTCCCCATTTCTTTTCGACGACTTGGCGGTGACTGCGGAGTAGATTGCAACAAAGATAGGAGAAAAGCAACATGATACATTTGCCTTCCAGAGCTTTAGTCAACCCCCTACTGTAGGGGATATTGAAGGTGTCACTCATTAGATTGTGCAACTTCTCTTCCAAAATGAGTCCAGGGCCGGTATATCCGCGGTGCTGCCTTACAAGGAAATGATCGATCTGAGCGAAGTGCAAGAGAATCTCCGTGACTTATTGACACCATTTAAGGCTAACTGGCTACCTCTGTAAGCTGCTCTTTCTAAGCTCTAACTCCGTCACCAAATGGATGGGACTCTGGTCTACAAGCTAGAAAATTTTTGGATTCCTCATCCCGCAGGCGAAATGCCCCTGGTAGTCACCAAAAGCTATGAATGTTAAAATTCATCGAGCTCCCTCTGGGTGGTTTTTTATTTTTTTCTAAGTACCGACCAGTGCCTCAGTTATTTGAACATCATCAGGCCCCTTTTTTTTGAAGAGTTTCATCCATTGTTACCACGTGTCTGCCAGGCGTTCCTCGTAGCGATTGCTTCCTTCGCTCTTCTACCAACTCCCGCTATACTTCCACGTGTCGTCACCACGGGCACAAAAAGGCTTCTTCCCTTCACTTTTTAGTCAGGCCTTGTCTACATGCCACATAGTTTTCATCCACGTACACTTTTTGGCAGACCCCACAGTCGGTGCCAATAGTAAAGAACGCCTCCACGTGTCTTCACCACAGTCTCCCAATGCAAGGAGGAGGAATCAATGAAGGGGCCCCAATTTGTTGCCACGTGTCTCTATTGCGGGGAATTCATTTGTAGGGAAAGAAACAATGACCTACGTACCCCGTTAGGCTTCCACGTGTCTTGACTGACCGCATGGTTGAATGACACTTGTCTACACATGGTTTTTCTGGGACCATTGCCATCATTCGCAGGGGATGCATCTGGCTGGAGAGTGACCACGTTCATGGATCAATTTTTTTTTGTTACAATAGCCAAAGGAAATCATTGCTTCAAGCATCATTGCTCGAGGTACATAATCTTTTTTGTTACTGGCCCGCCAGGTGGTGTGATTTTTTAGCTATATATACTACTTTTTCCTTCCGAAAATGAGTTCGAAAGATACAAAAAAATTAGGAAAAAGACACCAGGCCTTTTTTATTGCTTTTAGATTATTGTATAAGACTCTCAGACTATACCATTGTTCGACCTCTCTATTTTCTTAAGCTATTTGATAAAACACTATACTGTGCCATTGTTATCCTGAATTGTTTATTTGCATAACTTATATAATTCTAAATACAAGTTTGCTGGTTAGATCATGTCTTTGACTCTTCTTTTCAGTAGATGAATATGAGAATTATTTTATGTCATTGAATGAATTTTTCAGGTTTTCATCTTTGATTTATGTTATTCTGGGACATAGCAGATTGCTGAACGGACCCTTAAATTGCATCCAAAAGATAGATTTATGTGCCTTACATCTAAATCTTGGTGCATCGCCTTAGTTAGATTTTTATTTTTTATATCTGCTTCCTTTTCCCATTCCAAAACCCCAATTACAAAAGAAATCAACTTCTTTAAAAACCCGAAGGTCACTTAGTTTAGCACAATTGGTCTCCCCATTAACTAAGTTTCCCATAAGGGTTGTTACCTTTCCAATTTTTAGCATCAACAATTAGCATTTTGATAGGTGCAAAGGAGACTCCATTGTGGGTATGATTTAAGACTAGATGGGTTCTATCCAAGAAAGCTTGATCTAAGGGGGTCTTATCTAACCCTATTCAATTAAAACTCTTTAGATGGAACCCCTCAAGGTTCGAATCATTAAATTTTATAAGAGATATATGACTTTAGGAAAAAAATAGGATGTCCCAAAAGTGAGACGCACTATTGTGGCAACATCCAAATCACGTAATTTGTCACAATGACACCTCCTCAAAATGGGCACAAAACTAAATGGACATTTAAATTTATATGCAAATTTTACCTTCAAAATTTACCTCCACTTTGAGGTGGATGTGAATCCTATATTGATCATTCATCTCAAAGTATGAAGCTCTCACAAACATGCATTTAAAGTAAATATTTTGACATCAAAGGATATGAAGTGGTCCCAATCTATATAAGATATTGGACCCTACAAGGTGTCATCATGTAAGTATGTCCTTTAGGATGTGATGTCCCTAAATATTTTAAAATAGAGAAAAAGTGTGTGATGAGTAGCTTCTATCTTCCAAATAAAAAATTAATACAAGGGTTTCAACTACCGCACCATTGATAATTGGTTGAAAAAACATGCAGTCTGCCTCAAGTCAATGATTTGTTCACCAAAAGGAATGCCTTTAGGACCCACAAACTCACTTTGATACCACTTGGTGCAGTCACAGATGGGGGGTGTAGAAAGAACTGTCCAATTGTGTAGCTTAGAGTCAACACAACAAAAAAAACACAAGAAAATACTTAGTAAACAAAGATATTTATTGATTCAACAACTTGTAGTCTTACATGCCTCATATGTGGAATAACTAGGGCTCATAGGCCTGCTGCAAGGGCATTACAACATTACAACTAGCACTAAGGACTTATTCGACATTTGGATCTGAATATCCAAATTATTTGAATTCTACTCAAGGAAATCTACTCATATGAATTAAAAATGATCTTAAATATGATTCCCCAGCTCCAATAATGGTCTGCATTGGCCTCAAGGGTTTACAAACCCTAATGAATGATCAAGCATGGAGGTCGGCCTTAAAAAATGAAAGATAATCCTTTGCAAATGAAGTGTATTGTGGATCTCCAAGAAATATCCCCTTGGATCCAAAAGTCTTGTATGATGCTCCATTAAGCTCCACATGTTCTGAAATAGGTCCACACAATGAATTTTGGACTAGGTCGACCCCAAATGCTCTGACTGAGAATGAAAGTGAAATTATGAGAGCGATAATTTTCTGCAAACGAATGTAAAATTCCTAAAATCTAGATATGATGTAGATGACATCATGTAGAAATTATATCTTGCTTTGCAAGCTAAGAAATGACAATGCGGTAAAATATGGAATGAAATTCTAAAACTGCTACATATTGAAATACAAGAAAATAAATGTTTTTGGTTGATATAGGATTTATGTACAACCAAGGATGCTCTTGCATCATTAAGAGGCTTCTCTTGTGTTATAGGAGGATCAAATATCCAACATTAACACTCAAAATATTTGGGTGAAGGATATGACTACCTTTTTGTAGGAAGTTAGATATCCTTTAGATCTAGATAAAACTAGAAGAAGACACTTCAGACTATAATCCATCCCCTATGTATTGGTGGATGAAAAAAATTTCATAAAAGAACTCAATGGAGTGTTGTTAAGGTGCATTGGACAAAATAAAGTCAACAGATTGTTAGAAAAATTCCATGATGGCTCTTTAGGTGACCATTTTTCTGCAAGGACCGCTGCTACTAAAATAATGAGAGATATATATTATTGGACAACTTTATTTAATGATGCTCAGAAATGGGTAGAGAACTGGAAGAAATGTGCTTTCTTTCCTGGAAAGCAAAGGTTAATTTCCCTCCCTCTTCATCCCATTTAGGAATACCAACCATTTACATGATGGGGATTGTATTTTATTGGTATGATAAATCCACCATCTAGCATTGGTCATAGGTGGATTTTAACATTCACGAACTACTTCACTAGGTGGATGAAGGCAATTGCATTAAAGGATGCTATGGAGACTTTATTTCTATATTTCTTTGATAAAATTGTGACCAATTTTGGTGCTTCTTACACCATCATCATTGTTAATTCCAATGCATTTGTTGGTACCCAAATTAGTGATTGTGTAGTTAGACATGGTATATACTTGAAATCATCATCAAATTATTCCCCTCATGGTAATGGATTAGCTAAGTCCTCAAGAGAAAACCTCATCAAGATAATTAAAAGGACTATCAAAGATAATCAAAGGTCTTGGCATAGCAAAATAAAGATAGCCCTTTGGGATGACAATATCACTCCTAAGAGCTATTGGAAATTACCCTTTCATGTTGGTTTATAGAAGGGAAGCAAGGATACTATTATCATTGGAGTTATGTTCTCTTGAGTTAGCATAACAATTGGAATTATCATAAAATGATGCCATGATAGTGAGGCTAGTTGAGCTAATTGGGTTAGAAGAAACTAGGAACAAGGTTATACATGCCCTTGAGACTCACCAAGTGTAGGTAAATATTTTTTTTGATAAGAAATTTGGCCATAGAGTGTTCCAAGAGGGAGAATTGGTGCTAAAATAGGATCTAGACAAAGACAAAGAAAAAATGCATACCAAATTTGACACCATTTTGAGTGGCCTATACATCATTTCTAGATGTAAGGAGGCCAATACATTCCATCTCTATAGGATGGATAGCGAGGTTATCCCAATCCTAGTTAATGGATTCATCTCAAACCTTATTTTTGAGAGGTTTTTGAGAAGTAATGTACATATTAGCTTAGTTGTTTCTTTTCCAAGAAGCATTGCTACACACTCTACATTCTCCTTAAGGGAATGTATGATCTAGGTGTTTGTGTTTTCCTCCAAGTGTAGGTCTGCACATGTTGTTGTGTCATGCATATCTTGAGGAAAGCTAGTTGTTGTAGTCCCCCTTATGAATCTCTTCCCAATTGATTGATAAGGCCCCTTAGATCTCATGATTAGTAGGAAATCACCCCATAGAAGCCATGAAAAATGTTTCCACTTTGTGCCTCCCTTTTTATTTCCCATAAATTATAATCGGTATAAGAAAAATTAATGGGTTCAACATGCTCAAATATGCCTATGGTATTTGTAGTCTCTCTTTCCTAGACTTTAGTAAAATACCCATTTGAAAAATCCAAAATTTGATTGTCTATGCCCACTTGGACCTTTCGGTCCTATTGGGATTTTGGGTCCCTCATAAATTTGGAAAAATTCCAAATGTCCATGTTCTTTATCTTTCCCCACTCCATCTGTTTTCCTCCTCAAGTCTCGTTGAAACTTTGGGTCCCAAATTCTAAATGTCCATGTCCTTTCCCTATCCTCACTCTCATTTTCTTCCTCTTCAAGTCTCGTTGGAAATTCAATTCCCACTAAATTCCAAATTTCCATGTCCTTTCCCTATCCTTTCTCTTTCTTTCTTCCTCCCTAGGTCCTATTAGAACTTCAAATCCCTCTTGGACATTTAGACGATGTACAAATGTCCATATACTTTCATTATCCTTGCTCTTTCTTTCTTCCTGCTTGGGACCCATCAGAACTTTGGGCCTCCCTTGGAAATTTGGAGAAAGTATAAAAGTCTAAGTTCCTTCCCCATTTCTCATTCCCTTTTCTTTTCTTTGGTTTTGTCAAGATTTTGTGTCATGTGGGGATTTCTGGACAAAGTCTGCTAGATTTTCAGATTTCGACCCATAATCACCATTAATATTGTAAGTGACCTCCTCAACTACCAGATCTGATTCATGGACCTGTAGGAAATATTTTAAATGTATTTTTTACCAACTCCAAGTGGAAAAGCGGTGCCCATGCTTAATTTATTGTTGGAAGATTACTTTTCTTTCAGAGGGACATCCTTAGCCTTAATTTTTTGGTAAATTTTGTGGGGATTTCTATTCTTTATCCATGTATTTATCAATGTGTAAGTATGGTGTGGATATCAAAGCCATTTTGGTAGGATTTCAACTCAGTTTTTAGTTTGGTCACATCTATGCACTTGGTTTGCGAGGTCTTGGATAGGCTTTCTTTCCCAGTGATGTGCCTTATCTCTCTCGTATGGCCTTGAGATGAATATAAGACACTTTCAATGCAAGTGTTCTTCCCTAAATTTTCTCTACTAGACTTATGTAACCTTTGTATTTTGCAACTATAAAATTGGCTTTTCTTCCTCTATTTTAATAAAATCACTATTTACCTATTCTCAGTGCTTGTATCCTATGTAATGTTTGATACCTCTGTACATCATAAGTTCTTATCATCTTTCTAGGTTGTATGATTGTGCTAATTTTTTGTTAGTGTTGATTATATCTCCACCCCTTTTGATCTTTTAGATCTCAACCTCCATGCTTTCTTGTAAAATTGATAAAATAGGGAACTGTATAAGCTGCTTAGTGATTTTGTTGACTCTCTATACAAAATTTAAGGCAAGAAGAAACACCGTTAATATTGGTGCATCACCATCTTTTCAAATTTCAACATTCTTTTATCCCTTTTCCTTCTATAGGTTGATATATTAGGATTAGTTTAGAGTTATTTAGTGTTGGGTTGGACCAATATTGTTACTTCTGACTTAGAAAGGAAGCTAAACTTCTCTAAAGAGCTAACCTCATTTGGAAGATCTGACACATTGAGGTTGGTTCCATTGTGTCACTAGAATGTTGAAGAACACGTTCAACAAGGTGCAATTTCATGTGATAACACATCCATCCACCCATTATCATAATATATAATCCATCCTCCCATCCACCTAACACCTTCAACCATGGTTCTAGAAAATAATTTCTACATCACAATTCAAATGTTGGCCAATCCTAAGCATACAATGCAATATATCCATGTTGAACACAAGCTCCACAATCTTACACTCTAGATTAAACTATAAATATAGGGATCCCCTACCTAGTATCCAATCGACATGGTTAATAACCTCCAAATACTATTTATGCATCTAATCCATGAAGATAAAGCTCCTAATAAACCACACATTACACAAGTAACATCACATGATAATCTTGCTAAATCTAGCCATGCAAGTTAAGTGCATATCCAACAAGAATTCATAAGCTTCATCCTTGGTCTTGCTAAAATATAAACCTTATTAAAGTAACCACTCATCATTGGGATATATCATTCCTAATCCTTGCATTGTTCTCAAGATATATCATTCTCATATGAACAATGTTATCATTATCATTATCAAATCAATCATCATTAGCTTTCAACTTGATTGGGGAAAAAGTCGTATTTAGATTATCTCTTTATATTTTATTCATGCTTCCTTTATTGTGTGTGTTTCCTTTTTGCTTCACATATAATAAAATATAAAAAAATACATACATTCATTTTTGGTTTAGCTCCCACAACATGTACTTCCCTTTGAACACCATAGTTCCTTATACTATGTTGCATCTTGAGGATATGATTGTTGGGACACGAGTCATGTCTTCTTTGTTGTATTTTCTTTTTATATTTATATTTATTGTTTTGATTCAGTTCTCTATGAATATGACACATCATCATGGTCCATTATATTATGATGCATAACATCTATTTAAAATCAAAATTGTTGCTCAAACATGTTAGAATCTCTTTGTAGATTCCCACCATCTACCTATACTCAAAGTATATAGATAGATTCAGGCTCCTTTATTTTCATTTCTAACATCATAAACCCCTTAAAAAATTCCCTCATCTAATAAATACATCATCCCTAGTGCCCACTCTACACCTATGCATTGTTTTACTAGTTTCAACTTCATTCATTTCAAGAGAATGACAATGTTCTTCAAATATTCCCATCCTCTTGAGGGGTCATCCCATAACCCATTCAATCCTAAATCTATCCAATTCTAAATTTGAATCCTCTTCAAGAATCAAAGCATACTTCAAATTGAATCTCAACCAATCCTCATATTGTTTTCGGGATGTATGCTTCCCACATCAACATTGTCAAAACAATCATTGCTTAATCTTTGATGCTTGGGGAATCTTCTATCGCCAAGTTCCTATATCTAATTTCTTTGAAATAAGATTGCTTCTTGCAATGACAATGCCATTTCAAAGAGGGAAAACATGTAGATCTTGTTAATACCAATTTTCTATACCTCATCTTGATGCCTAACAAACATTACCTCATTAAAATAATTCATCTGATCATTAATTTAT
The DNA here is from genome assembly GCA_007258455.2 of Sequoia sempervirens. Taxonomy (NCBI): domain Eukaryota; kingdom Viridiplantae; phylum Streptophyta; class Pinopsida; order Cupressales; family Cupressaceae; genus Sequoia; species Sequoia sempervirens. The sequence goes on along the minus strand of VDFB02195886.1, from coordinate 235,489 downwards.
TCATAAATTAAACCATTAATTAATCCACTTAATCATAATTAAATTAATTAAATAATCCTTATTATTTAATTACTTTAAATATTCAATTATCCACAAATATCTAAACTTAATAAATAAAATCTAAATAATCATCATGGTAGAATCCAATAAAACTCAATGATCAAATAACTAAATGCTCAAAATAATTAATAAATCACTGATAAAGGAAAATAATGAAACAAATCAATTAATTGTTTGAGAAAATAAAATAAATAAATTCAACAAATCAATAAATCATGCTAGCTAACTAATAATAAAAAAAGTTATCCTTATTTACTCCACTTATCCTCATTTGCATCCTCAAAATGTTATAAATTCAAATGAATCCTTCATCCTCAATAATTCACGATTTTGATTGAGCAAGAAGATGCTGCAAAAATGAGAAACATACATTTTCAATCACATACCTTATCAAGAATTATTTATCAAGAGGTTTTCATGTTAGAGTAGCTTGAATCTAATTTAGTTTTAAATCTTATTTGTTTTTCTTTAACATTTGCATGTTTATAGGTGTAAACTCTAAAGCTAAAACCTCAAGGTGGTAGAAGATCAAATGTGTTCACAAAAAGTGTAAAGGAAAATAAAATTAATCTAAGATTAATCTAACCTTATTCAATAAGATGCATACATAAGCATAAATTAATCTAGATAAATAAATGATAGTTGTGAAGCTAATAATTGAAGAATTAAATACTAAGCTAGAAAATTTAATGCATATAAGGTTTAGGTACTTAACTCTAGAAATGAAAATGAAGGATGAATTTGATGTGAAACTAAACATATTTATCTTTGAAACTAAAAGTCATTTCAAACTATCTATAAAATATATCTGAACTATCACATCATAGAAAAGATCGCAAACATCAAAATTCAAACCTATAAATGCTTGAGGATGATATGATGTAAATTTTAAATCTTTTTAGGTGCTCCAATTGACATGTTCTCAAGATGATCCTTTCATAATTATGAATGATATTCAAATTGATTGATTGGCGATTAAAATGAATACAATTGAACAACTTCAAATATTAGTACATAGACGTAATCATGCCCATCTATATCAAGTCGGCTCATTGTAAGAAATAAATAGGTGAGAGTTGACCAAAATTTAAATTTAGATTTTAAAATTTTGAGGGTCAATTATGATTGGTTTGTCAAGTTCCAAGCAACCTACTTCAAATTTGTTGGTCTACTTCCAACACATATAAGAAGTTATGATTAAGACAATAGACATGTATCTTTCAACAACTATAATTAGTACATTTATTTATGTTATTTTCAGAGCCAAAATTTTATTAAATGTAGGAATACAATAATGTAAAATATATGAAAATGTATAGAAATGAATAAAATAAGATAAAAAACCATGAGAATATACAATTTAAAAAATAATTAAAAGATCAAAAAATATATCCAAATTCACATAAAATTATACTATTCTTCAATATACAATAACATCAAACCATTCTCTTATTATAAACACACAACCAAATAAAAATTACCTTAAATATACAAATTTCACCATCACACTCTTAATTTATAAACCATTTCTTTTTCATTGATGGGATCTTCATTCAAGACACATGAAAAAATTAAAAAGTTCAAATTTATTATAACGAAGCAAAATTCTTAAATTTTAGTTGAATATTCTGTAATTTAAAATCGTGTAGTAAAATAGCATTTGTATTTAAGATCTCATAATGAATTGAGCTTTGGAAAAAGTTGCATCCCATAAAAGCCAAATTGGTCAATTATGAGAGACAAAATAAAATACAATCTACTCATTTAGATAGTGCTCTCTTAACCACCAATAAAGACCATTGATTTAACATTTATCTACCTTATAATTATTGGACCACAAACACTTTACCCCGAGAATAAATAAAAGTGTTATATAGAATGAATATACCTAATTTTTATAACTAGCACATATATATTAAATATTAATATATATAAAACACGTCGAGTTATTCTTTTCAAGGCGCTTATTTTCATTTGTTTTAGAAACTTCTATTTATATGAAGTAATTTCACATATTTTTTTATATCTTATCTTTAAAAATAATATCTTTTGATTGGAAATTATTAGTTAAATAAATCCAATGAAGCAGTGCATTCATTTGTAAAACATTCTAAAATAGATAACTTGCCACAATATATGATATGAGAGATTAATATTTTAAGTGAAACAAAATATCCAAAATAAATCATTCCTTATTTAAAAATTAAAAATCAAAAGAAAAAAGAAAAAAAAACAAAATTGTAATATTACTTTATATTCTCTTATTATTAAAATTTTATTTTGAACAAAACTCCTCTCTATTCTTGTTTGTGGTCATTCACGCCTCTTGACTAAAAATTTGCATTTTAAAAAGACAATGTAAATAATATCACTACTGTTGGATTCCATCAACAAAACATAACATATTCTAATAAATTTGTTGCATTCTCATTAATGGGACCAATAATAGATTCATATCACAAAACAATAGATTACTTTGTTGCTAGTAGTGTTGCTATACATAAAGGAAAATATATTTTTATTAGATAAATAAAAATGGTTGATAAAATTTGTGTTTGAATAGTTTATCATTTTGTGAACTACAAATTGGCTTTATAATTGCAACAAGGAAGGAGCAAAGTTGTGGGTGAAAAATTAAAAAAATGGATAAAAATGTCCCATATTAATTTAAACTAAGAACTGCATCCATATTTAATAATGTATCAGTGAATTTTGATAATGGTCATTTGCGAGCATTGGGGTTCTGCTAGGGCAGTGATTCCCTAGCTTTGGTGCTGCGTCTCTTTGTATGTTTCTTGGGTGCGCAACTATCTATTTGTTCTGCTTCTTGTTTTCTGCTTTCCGTGAGATTGGTGTTTATGGTGGGGACGAAGAGTGTGGGGTTTGGCCCATGGGGTCTGTGGTGTGCTACATGGGGTGTGGTGTAGAGTTTGGTTGTGAGGAGGTTGTGTGGTGTGTGGGGGAGGAGGCTGGTGTGGTGTGGGGGAGCAGGCTGGGGTGGGGTTCTCGTTGATTGGCTGTGGAGGGTGTCGTGTGGAGGAATGGCTGGGATTTCCAAGAGCTTGGTGATTGCGGGTGAAAAGCCATCTTTGGGTATTTCTGCAGACGTGCATGCACCAATAATGGATACCTCGTTTGTGGGTGAGAGCTCTAAGCTTAAGAAAGTGAACGGTTGTTTGCTGTAGAGTCAAGATCGTCTAGTTCTAGTTATCTCTCCAGAATCGGTGCAAGAGGAATTATCTTATTGGATTCAACATGTTTTGATTTGTAAGTTTCTGAGTATTCGTGTCCCCTTCTCAACTTTGGAGTCCTGGATTCATCGATCCTAGCAAGTTGAAGGTGATTTTGATATTTTGGTGGCTAGGAATGGCTATTTCATGGTTGATTTTTCTTGCATTTCGGATCGCAATTATGTTTTTGAGGGAGGGCCCTATTTTTAAAATCATGTGGGCTTGTTCATGAAACCTTGGCATGGGGGATTCAATGCGGTAGAGGATCTGCCTTCCTGAGTTCTTGTGTGGGTCCGCCTGCCATGGCTGCCATTGGAGTTTTGGAGAGAGGATATTCTACACCGGATTGCTACATTGTTGGGGAAGTCGGCTGTCATTGGTCAAAATAATTTGGATAAAAACATATTTTCCTTTGCTCACATTTGTGTTGAAATTGACTTAAATAATCCATTGCCAGATTCTCTGGAAATTTGTATTGGCTCCGCCTCGTGGATTCAATAGTAAGATTATGAGTCCCTTCCTTTTTGATGTCATTTTTGTCATGAGTATGGACACCTTCAGTACCAATGTTCTTGGGCATCCAGAATGGCTAGGGTTTCTTCTTCTCCTTCATTGGAGCCTTCGGTGGAGAAGGGAGATAAAGGCAAGGCACATGTGGCTGAAGGGGGGCCTGATAAGGATGGCTTTATCCCTGTTAAGCTGAAAGATAAAGGAAGGGGTCAGAAGTAGGTCTATAAGGATAGACAGAGTGATCAGGGATTCAATCGTTTTGAGGTCTTGGATAATCAGGCCTTGGAGGAGGGGATTCCTATTGAGATTTCGTCTGGGGCCACTAGTATGGATACAGGACTAGAACAGGCAATGGTTGTTAAGGATAATTCTCTACTTTTGGAGCAGGGGAGTTTTGGGCATCCTGATGCTTTTGCAGGTTTATAAGATGATATTGTTTTAACAGATTTAGCTAAGGAGGCATTGTCTTCAAGTAAAGGTCAGGGATCGACTCTTGATCTGGGGGTGCTGCAATGCCCTCTCAAGAAGGGGCATTTTGAAAATTCCTCTAAAGTTGGTCATAAGAAGGATGTGGACAAGATTAAGTCTACTGGGGATTTGCTGGTGGAATTTGGGTCTGTTAAGACCATTGATGCCCACTTCGCTCAACCTTCCTCATGATTATTCTTTCATGGAATGCAAGGGGGTTGAATAGCACCGGATTTGATTGTGGTTCATTCTCCATAATTCTTTTGTGTTCAGGAGACTAAGCTTCAGGTGGACTTCATGCTTCAGTATGCTCCTCACATTTGGTTTTTTGGTCAGTGTTAGTGTATTGGTTGTAGGGGAAGTTCTGGAGGTTTGGCTCTTTTCTGGGATCCTCGTAAGGTTGTTCCTCGTTGGTGGATTTCTAGCCATTCCTCTATTTTGGTGGTGGCTTCGGTTTTGGAATCTGGTGAGACTATTTTGGTTAGTAATGTTTATGCTCCGATTGACATTTGTGGTAAACTCCAACTTTGGGCCCATATCAGGTATGTTAGATCCAATGCACCTTATTTGCCTTGGATCTTAGCTGGTGATTTCAATTATGTCTTGTGTTTGGAGGAGAAAAGAGGGGGGTTGTCGAGACTAGGTCTTGCTTCAGATTTGTTTCGGGCTAATGTGGATTCTCTTGCTCTTGTTGATGTTAAACCTTCTAATCGCATATTTACTTAGAATAATAGGTGGAGTGGGCCAGAAGCAATTTATAAGTGGTTGGACAGATTTCTTGTCTCTAGTTTTTGGGTTGGGGGTAGCTTGGTCACTTGCTTTGAGATTCTTGATTGGTGTGGCTCTAATCATTGGCCAATTAAGTTTTCAGCTTCTTCTTTCCCTAATCCAAAGAATCCTCCTTTGAAATTTTAGCTTATGTGGCTTCATGATTCTTCCTTGTATAATCTTGTTGCTCAATGGTGGCGGGATGGAGCCCTTGTGTATGGTACAACTATGTATTATGTTGTTAAGAAGCTGCAATATGTCAAATATCATCTTAAGCATTGGAATAGGTTGGGTTTTGGAAATTTTTTAGGCCAAGAAAAGGGAAGCGCATGAGCGTCTTGCTGTTATTACTCGCCAGATTAGGGATATGGGATTTTCAGAGGCTCTTGGGTATGTTGAGTCCTAGGCTTTGAAATTGGTGGAGTGGGAGCTTCGTGAGGAGATATTCTAGAAACAAAAGGCTAGGATTGACTGGCTTCAAGAGGGTGATAGGAATACCGCTTTCTTTCATCATTCTATGCATGCTTGTTGGAATAGGTGTTATATCTCTTCTCTTGTTAATTCTGAGGGATTTTCAATATCTTTGCAACAGACTTTGTCTAGAGAAGCTCATTAGTTCTACTATGCTCTGTTTACTGAGGATTCACTTCCTACTAAAGCTGATGAGAATATGGTTCTTGCTTGCATTCCTTCTTTGATCTCTAATGGCTTAAATGCTTCTCTTATATGTCTAATTACTTTGTTTGAAGTGGAGGAGGTTGTGTTTAGGATGAATAAGGGGAAAGCTCCTGGCCCTGATGGTTTCCCAGTTGAATTTTTCCAAGAGTTTTGAGAAATTGTGAAGCTAGATTTGTTGGAGGTTGTTCATGAGTCTCTTCATAATAAGTAGATGCTTCATGCCCTAAATGCTACTATTTTGGTTCTCATTCCTAAGAAGGAAGGTGTTGATAGGCTTGAATTCTTTAGACATATTGCACTCTGTAATGCGGTGTATAAGATTATTACGAAGTTGATAGCTGAGAGGCTTAAATCTTGTTTTCCTCTTGTCATTTTTGAGGAGCAAGGAAGATTTGTGGCGGGTCGTCAAATTTTGGATGGGGTGGTGGTTTCCTCTGAGGTCATTCATTCCATGGTGACCTCTAAGGATAAATCTATGTTCATCAAGTTGGATATGGACAAATCATACGACAGAGTTAAATTGAGATTCCTTCAGAAGATTTTCTTGGCCTTTGGGCTTTCTTCTAATTGGGTGAGTTGGACTATGAGTTGTGTTACTTCTTCATCATTTTCGGTTATTGTGAATGGAAAACCTTCAGAGTTGTTTGGTGCTATCAGGGGCCTTCGTCAACGGGATCCGCTCTCTCCCTATCTGTTTATTATTATGATGGAGGGGCTGGGTCACTTTCTTAAATCCCGGGTCTCTTAAGGAGTGATTCATGGTTGGCAGTGGGGGTTGGGTCTACCAATGCTTTCTCATCTCCAGTTTGTGGATGACACCTCTCTTATGGGGTTGGCTCGTATTTGTGAAGCTGAACCCTTTAGGCAAGTTTTGGATATCTATGTTGCTACTTCGGGTCAGAAAGTCAATGAGCAGGAGTCTTCTATTTTCTTCTTTAATATTCCTTAGGTTATCCAATGGAGGATTGCTGCTATTTTGCGATTTCAAATTGGGTCTGTACCCTTTGTCTATTTGGGGATTCCTCTTGCCGTTGGTTGTCAGCCCAGTCCTCCTAGCAGATGCTGCTTGATAAGTTGAGGAAGAAGGTAATTCATTGGACTCATCAGTGGTTGTCTACAGCTGCTAGAGTAACTCTTCTTAAGTTTGTTATCCAGGCCCTCCCCATCTACAGGTGCCTTGTTCAATCGACCCCTATGTATTTACTTAGGGAATTTCATGCTCTCTCTTGTCAATTTCTTTGGAGTGGTAACTTGATGTCTTCTAAGTGAAGCCTTGTTAACTAGGAATATGTGTGTAGACCAAAGCAAGAGGGTGGTCTCAATTTACGCTCTGCTATTTTGAATAGGCAAGTTCTTGCTGCTAAGCTTTACTGGCATTGGTGTACCAATCAACACCAGTTATGGGCCTGTATTCTCAACCATAAGTATTTTAGAGGTGTTGCTTCTTTTGAGGTTCCTCGTTGTCCTCTAGAGGGGAGTGGTTATATGATTTGGTATACTTTGAAAGTGGGGGCTTAGTTGATTAAGCATGCACCTTTCTGGATTTGTCATTCAGGGTCACAGGCTCTTTTTTGGTTAGATTCTTGGGATGGTCACCCACCTATTCTTTCTACTTTTCCTCATCTTCATCCCCTTTGTGATGTTTTTACTGTAGTTGGCTGGGACACCATTGAGCATTAGAATATTATTGAGCATTGTGGCTATGTTGTTACTTTTCGCTAGAGGCACCCTTCTGAGTGGCCACCTGGGGGGTTCGAGGGGGATAGGCTTGAGCTTGCTCAACTTTTGGCTTCCCGTGCTTGTAACTCTTTGAGGGGACCAAATATTTTGGCTTGGGATGGTTCTGATATGTCTGGGAAGTACTTTGTGTCTTCTAGTTATAAGCAGTTGGGTAGGCAGTTGTTTGGGGATATTGAGGTCCCTTGGTGGAAGCAAGTTTGGCACAAGTTGTCATGGCCCAAGTGCAATTTCTTCATGTGGTTAGTGGCTCAAAACCAGTGTCTTACTTGGGATAATTTATGTAATCATGGATTCCAAGGCTCCTCAATATGTGTGTTGTGTCATGATTCTGAGGAGAGTATCTCTCATCTCTTCTTCCAATGTTCTTATGCTAGGGAGATTTGATATTTTTGGTGGAGGGTGTGGAATATGCCTTGTGGGCATGTTTCCTCGTTGGTTGAGTTTGTAGACTGGTGGGGCAGGGCCCCTGTTTCTACTTCCTTTCTTCAAGCTGCTTGGGCTATTTGCCCATCCTTCATTATTTGGAATCTTTGGTTGGAGAGGAATTTTCATATTTTTGAAGATGTGTTGTTGGTGGCCCCTCGCTTGTGGTGGAAATTTTTTCATTCTTTGGGAGAAACAATTGCGGCTAAGTGTGATTTGACAGATTCGGTAGTTCCTTGTGTTGTTGGTTGTTTTAATCATCTTCATCTTCCTCCTCCGTAGCGGTAGCTCATGCGCAATAGAAGTAGACATCCTACCCCGAAGGTGAATAGGGAGGGAAGATAGTCCCCTCCTCCTCAGGGAGTCCTCAAAATTGACACGGATGACTCTTCTCATGGAAACCCTAGTCATGTTAGTATTGGTGGTGTTGGTTGGGATAGCTCGAGAGATGTTCAGTTTATCTTCTCTATTTATAAGCGTCTTCATACTAATAATTTAATGGAGGCTCAAGCAATTTTATTGGTTGTGTAGCGTGGAAATCAATTGGGGTGGTGCAAGATCATATGTGAATCTAATTCACAGGTTGTGGTGAACTTGTTGAATGGGTGACATTTAGATGATGTTAGTTGGCATTTGGCTTTGATTTTTGAACAAATTCTCAACCATTTTTCTTCTCTGGAGTTTGTTACTTTCACTCATATTCAAGTAGAGAGTGGAATGGTGTTGCTGATTGTTTGGCTAAATGGGCTTTTGATCATATTCATGATTGAAACGTGGTGGATTGGGATCAATTACCCCCAGATTTATCTCAACAATTGAACCATTTGGTAGAGCTTGATAGGGCTATGTAAAGGCCTTGATTTGTAATTTTTCTTGTTTTAATAAATTTTTACCCCTCTTTTATGTTAAATATTTTTTTTTTTAAAATGCCTTTGTTTCTTAATGTTTTAACCTATATATTCTCAAATACATACTTGAGGGAAATTAAGTTTACTGATAGTTTCATTGCTGGGAATGTTATTATATAATGAGAAGCAATTTTCTCTCTAGATAGAGAACAAAATAGTGGATTACCTTGATAAATTGTATGATACTCTTAATGATTTCACATTTCAAAAGAAAAAGGAGAAACTATTGCTTTTCACAGATAGAACACTTTAGAGTGGACATTGAAGAACCCATGCATGTGATTAGGAAACTATTGCTTTTCATGCCATCACCTTATCCATGCTGAGAAATCTCTCTCTTCCACACTACTAACATATGAAGCTTGACCTGCTGTGACTATTTTGTTAGTGTTAGTTTGTTGTGGATGGCCATTGGTGCCTTGTATTAATTGGACAACACCATTGTTTTGCTGCTTTTTATATCAAAAACATATGAAGCTTGAGGAGATGCAAGTGATCACCAGTTTCTGTGTTGACACAACAGATGGGTGTTGTGAAACTGTTGTAATCATCTTTGTGAAGAGTGGGTGATTGATGTGGCTCGCTTTCCATGGGATGAGTAACACAACTCATCAGCAATGCATCCTTTCTACATAGATCGATGGAGATGGAGAAGGAGCACAAGTGGGTATTATTATTAACATTGGCATTTTTGTAAGCTTTCTCGATTCGATCCATTGCTTTGTAGTTGCTCTTTTACTCACTCCAAATCCAATATTCCCAAATTAAAGGAGGAAAAATAGGTCCAAATAATACATTAGTGCAGGGGCGAATTGATTGAGGGACACAGATGAGCACCTTAGCTTTGCCCAATAGTCAACTTATCTATGTTATGTACAACACCAGTTGCCAAAAGCCCAATGGCCATATTTCATGGTTGCAATTGTTGGGTTTGATGAAGCCCAAATTGGCAAGATTCTCGAATAGATCGGATAAGGATGCCTTTTGCCTAAATTGGCAAGTTTCTCTCACAAACTGATTTTTCTATTTATTTGAGTGGAGACCATTTTATAAGTACTACTACTGTGTTGAATATGTAATTATCTTAAGAATTAATAAAGAGATTCTCCTGCTATTGAAAGTGGATGTAGGCAATTGCTGAACCACTATAAATTTCGTATCTCTTATCTTGTTCTTGATTTTTCCTGTTTTTCTTCTATTTCTTTGCTCATATTGTTTCTAATTGCGGTGATTCAAGAGTTGTTTTATCTCGTGCAAGAAAAGCCATTGCATTTTCTGTGGATCATAAACCTGACAAAGAGATTGTGAGGCGGTTAGAGTCTTTGATGGGTGTGGCTGATAGACTAGTTTGTAGCCTGAAAATGCCAGGGGTCTCATCGATATATAGAGGAGCGCCGATATAGGCTAGGAGATTGTGTGTTGCCTACAAGGTCTAAGGTTAAATCTGAATTAGTCGGATTAGGGATTTCTTGGCAACATGTGAAAGAAAGGACGGACGTGATGCCAAACACGAAGGAAGGATGTGTTTTAAGAGGTGAAGGTAGAATCGAGGACGTTCAGGTTTTGAGGCTAGTAGTGGTGATGTCTCAAGAGAATATATCAAAGCACTCTAGGAAATCAGGAGCCGCCGACTTTGAGGAAAAGGAAGCGGAAGAACATCATCCAGATGATGATCAACACGAAATATGGCCTAGATTAGGTGGCGATCATGGAAATAGCATCACCCAAATCATGGAATCTCTTTCAAGTGTCTTCTTGGAAAAGTTGAGGAAAGCTGGTGGAAGTGGTGGTGTGATAGAAAAAGATGGAACCATTGTTAGAAACTTCCATGAAAATATTGGTGTGAAAATTAAAGTTACTAATTGAGTTCCCAGGTTAGATGATTGAATTATTATTGTTTCGACAGAGTGTGAAAAGAAAACAGGCATAGAAAATGTCGATAGTGGGCATTTTTTTGTTACGATTCCACCAGATCATCTGGTATTAGGGTATGTTCACTCCGATGTGCTTTAGAGGAGATTCATCCGAAGCGCTCTTGAACATAATTTGATGAAATTAAAATCTTCAGTGTGGCTCATCTAAATGCCTGCAGTGGGGGAGATCTCTAAGCAGCAATTTGGTGTTCAAGTGGGAGATTATTGGGTTTGGTGAAGTCCAAATTGGCAAGATTCTCGAATAGATTGGATAAGGATGCCTTTTGCCTGAATTGGCAAGTTTCTCTCATAGACTAATTTTTCTATTTATTCGAGTGGAGACCATTTTATAAGTATTGCTGCTGTGTTGAATATGTAATTATCTTAAGAATTAATAAAGAGATTCTCCTGCTGTTGAAAGTGGATGTAGGCAATTGCCGAACCACTATAAATTTCGTGTCTCTTATCTTGTTCTTGATTTTTCCTATTTTTCTTCTATTTCTTTGCTCATTTTAATTTTAACAGCAATACCATGCTCAGGGAGACCGTTAATATCGACCTTCACACACACCAAATCCACTCGAAGCTTGCAAGACATTTCATCGCATTTGTAACTCCACCTAGATTTGTTTTCGTTGCACCTGCTACAATTGAATGTTCCTCCTATCTCCATTACAAGCTCTGCAGAGGATGCTCTTCATGGGCGTCATAGTTGAGAGAGGTAGGGAGTGCGATACAGAGGATGAAGGTGGAAGGGATTCAATAAATTTGGTCTAGGTGATTGATACATTATTCCTTTTAGGGTCTCCCCATAGGCATCACATCTTATCCTACTCGTGTATTCTAGAATATCAATAGCTGATTCCACATCACGCCTACCATAGTCTCTATCCAGTCATAGCTTTAAAGTAAAAATCTCTATGTAATAAAGCATTGACTGACAGAGTGCACCCGAAGAATAAAAATGTACAAGATAGATTGATGCCACTATAGACGCCTAGAGTAAATATGTATGATTAAAGTAGAATTATAAAATAATAAGTAGTTTTTAAAAGAGAGATTGTGAAGAGGGAGATATCAGATGGTTAAGGAGATGGGTTAGTAGGCATGCGACTAACTTTATGATCATGTAGCAATTACAGGAAAATTTTCAGGATCTCTAATTTTTTTAGAAATGTACTATAAAATCTTATCTATCTACAATTAAGGTTTAAAAGTATGACTCATCATGCGATTGAGCACATCAACGTGTCTAATAGAAGATGTCCTTAAAATGGTTTTTTTAAAATTTGACCAAAACTTTATCAAGAAATCTCTAGTATTCAAACATTAAAATACATTTGTTATTAAAATAATTTCATATATTTCCTCTAAATGTAACTTACATAATATTTAACTTCAAATCTCTATGTGAAGAATATCTGGCTGGCTTAGAAGCCAAGATTTTGGACATGAATGCAGGCATAAAGAAACTTTCACATGCGTGTCACATTTCTGTGAAGAATAGTGCATACTCTTTAGAAGTCATATTCAGAAAGATTAGTGAGCTCAAGGAAGATCAAGTGTATTTTTCTGAGTTAATGGAGAGAGAGCATTTGACCAAAGGCAAAGGTAAAAAAGGTGTGAAAGATGATGGTAAGGGTCTGACTGTTAGAGGGCTTGCTGAATGGAAAAATTCCTTTGAAACTGAGAAGGAGCTGCTAGACATGGTTGAATTGCACAGGAGCCAAGAGCTTGAGGTGGCCAACACCTTAAGCAGTATGAAATAGTCTTCGACTACTCTTTTCTCTGTTGTCTATTTCCTACTAGGTCTCAGTTTATTTTATGTTGTTTTTTTCTTTTGATGTTGTTGGGTGCTATTGTTAGTTCACTATTTTATCTCTCGTGCAACACCCTTTTTTGTTTGTAATTTTGGGTTTAGGTATATTGCTAGTGTCTTACTGTTCTTTATTTTAAGTAGCATTTTGTGTCTTAAGTTATAAAGAGTTTCAGATTAATCAAAACTTATATAACATTTAAATAATCCAAAAAAAATTCAATAACCATTATTATTGTTGTATCTTACTCTCATATTCAACATAAAAGATCCAATAAGTAAACACATATAATACTATTTTTAAAAATAATATATTTTTATTTACAAAATAACTTAAATACAACACAAATAATTATAAACCTATTTTAATTTTACTCTACATTTTATAGTTCATCCTATAAATTTTTTATTTACTCTCTAAATATAAATACCTAACCCTAAATTAAAATACTCTAAATCAAAATTGTTAATGTCTAACCATGAATTAAAACACTCTAAATCTAAATTTTTTATACCTAACCCTAAAGTTCTACATCCTAAAATCTATTCACATTATCCTTTGTACCATATTGTTGGCTAGGTGGTGTGGCATGGAAGAGCATGAGATGTATGATAGCTTAGTATTTTTTCTTATCATGGAATGCTCTTTTAAACCCTAAATTACTACACCTTAAAATCTAAAGTGTTAATATCTTACCCTAGATTATTTTGAATATCTATTGTCTTAGACAAATAACTTGATTTCTTGTGCAATACTTGATATTTTTGAATCTGTATAAATGAATATGATAATTTATGAAAAAATAGATAAAAAATTGAATGTGAGTTAAAAAAATAATACAAAAGTATTTTGATTTTTAATTAGTTAATAAATATGATCAAATGTACATGTCAATGATTGGATAGACAATATGTTTCTAATATAGTGATTGCATAAATTCTTGGTGAGAGTAGTTGTAGACTAGAACTTTTGTACAATCACTACTTGTAGACATCCAAATTTGGACACTTAATTTATCCAAATTTACCACTTTTCATCTAAACAACCTCTTATCCAAGTTAATTAAGTAATATTACTATTATTTAATTAATATCCTTAATTCTGTCAAAACCTTAAGGTATTTAATTAATAATTAAATACCTTACCCTCTTTAATCCCTTTTTCATCAAATGAATTAAATAAATATTACATTTATTTAATTCCTCACATGTCATTTTCATCTAATCCTAATCCATCTCCTAATTTCTTCATTAAGAATGTGCACATGCCTAATCCTTGATTAGGATGTGTCACATCCTCCAACTTTTGCAAGTTGGCTTCTAATCCTCATTAACCCCTAATTATCCTCTAATTACTAATTAGTTAAACTTAATTAGTACCTTGGTCAACTCTCCCCACTCCCCCAAGGAATTTTTAATTCCTTTTTATTCACCCTAGGCTCCTCTCTTCCCCATGTGAATTTTTAATTCACTTTTATTATTCCTAGAATCCCCTTTTCCCATGCATCTTCTAGAACCTTTGACTTGTCACATCAAGTCACATGTGACAAATTCCCACCTTTTGGGAACCTTGTCTTATCCACTAGATTCTTCCAATCATTGTGAATTTTTAATTCACTTTTATTCTCCCAAAGCTTTCCCTCTCCCCATGTGATCATTGAAAGGTCACATCAAAGTACTTGGAAGGTACTTGTCCTTCCTCCACATCATGTACTCTCCTTCCACATCACTTACACATCATCTCACCCTTGGCCATTTCATATTCCACATGTCAAAATGTGAGGGCTTGTGAGTCCTCAACTCACCTTAGCCCTTCATCTTGACTTTGTTGGATAAATCTCAACCATTGAATTCTCTAGAGAATTCAAGTTTCCCTATAAATACCCCCTCCTCTAAGGAACTTTTGACACTTAGCCATTTTGCAACTAAATGCTGCCATTTTATGCACTTATCTAGTCTTCAAATTCACCCATTTTTATTTGTATCCAAGCATATAGTCAAGACTTCCATTTAGCCACATCAAGAGCCATCAAGGAGCATACAAATCAATCCAAATCAAGGGCCAACCAAGGAGTTTCAGCTGCAAAAAGGAAGGTATAACCATTTATCTTCATTTAACACTTTCCTCTTTGCATTTACAAATTCCTTAGGCTAATCTTGAGGTGTTTCATTATGTTTTCCATTGCATTTTAATTGCTTAGAATAGGTTAAACATTTTGATATCACACTACTAATGTAGCCACATATAGATAATTATAAGTACTTAAAATTTTGAACAAACTTAGTAAAAAATGACTACTTCTAGCCTTAGATTTTATAGCATTTTGAATATTAATTTCTCTAGGTTTAATTGGTCCATGGAATTATTTTTTATTGGTTGTATTTTTGTTGTCATGGATTCAATTATGCTTATTCAATTATGATTGGTCAATTTTTGATTTTGTGTGCTTCATTTAAATGTTTAATTATTTTTTTAAAGAATTTTTATTGGTTTCTTCTATTATGAGGAGTCTTATATGTTAATCTTGTAGGTGCAATGGTGGATGAGAGTTCAAAAAATGACATAAATAAACTAATTGTGAGAAAAATATATTTACAAGTTGGAATAGAATGTTGTCATTTAGATATGGTTAGTATCAATTGTTACTTATTTTTGTTTCAGATCAACTCTCAGTCTTCATATCCTACATTTGAAAGAATTGCATTGGTTAGATCAGAGCTCTAAACAATAATGGTCTCCAACTCTACATACACATCCACCCACTAATGTATAGATTGTTCTTAGCATGCATCATACAGACTATAAGTCACTCATGTTCATAGAAGAAAGAGAAAAGAATGATCAAATACATCTAAAACATGTCACACTTTTCTAACTGTTTGTTTCATGTGCAGATACAGGGAAATCAGTGTTCTTGTTTTATCAAGTTTCAACATGTGGGTTAAAATGGGGCTCCCACAAGGGTTGAGCTCGACATGCTAAATTATTAGACAAAGGGTTTCGAGCTTTTCATCACATCATCAGGAAGTAATAGTGAACAGTCTTCATTGTTGGCCGATCGCTAGAGTTCCCAACTTTGGAACCTTTTCGTAGAGTTTGGAAGTTACATAATTTCCCGACTGACAGACTTCCTTCATTGTCGCGATGTTCGGGTTTTTCCTAACCTATTGTGGAAGTTGTAAGTTTGTGTTTTCGATGGATGTGGGGACCGCTTGGAATTCTAGGAGACTTGTTGAGAATATTGTATATTCCCAGCTTGATTCACCGAAAATGCACAAGAGGTGAACACGTGTCATGGTGGAGACCACAAGGAACGACCAACCGTTTGGTGCGATGGTTGAATGCGATGTATGAGTAAGTTGGTAATAAAAGGACTAACTCATGGATACCTAAAGTCTTCGAGCTTTTATTTATAAACTAATGACTACTAATATTGCACGTAAATGTGGGATATTGTCGATGGTAAAGTTTTTTGGAAGTCCTAGTGACAACGATGGTCTTGTCGATAGTTCTGCAATGGACATCGGTGAGAAGTCTTGCTGATAGAGGTGGTATGGCCGACGGTTTTGCATATATTTATTGTAAAACAAAATATTTTAAAGGTGTCTTATAAACCTTGGAATTGTTTTGGTATTTCTTAAATGCAAAATATTTATGACCTTTTTAGTTGAGAGTGGAAACAATTGGAGAGAATATTGGAGAGGTTTTTTCAGTTTGGAAATTTTTTTCATGTTTCTAGGGACATTATTACACCTTGTTGGTAGTTTTAACTGTTTGTTATGGTCAAAATATTTCTTTTTCTCTCATATTGGAGATAGTTTTTGAGGAGTGTGAGGCCTATTTTTTAGGCTTTATTAGAGAATCCGACTCAAAGTGGTTATTGGATCCTACTTTGGTGCAATCACTTGGGTGGTGAGATATATTCATTGGTAACTCATATTTGGGAGAGTTCAAAAAATGCAATTTTGGGGGAGTTAGTGATTCTGGAAATCCTTTCTCAAGCTTGTAGTTTTCTGTAACTTAGTCTTCTAAATATGATATACAGAAAATACCTCGGAGATTATTGGTAGCAAATTTTTGCCTTCTTTTCATGCAGATTTGTGTATGGTTTAATGATTGATCAAGTTATTTGTGAAATTTTCTTATTTCCTTATAACTTTGTCTCATATTTTATACCTTTTCTGCAAATAACATGTTCATGCAAGTTGCTAATTGTGTCTTAAGAATGCATATGAATTTTAGATTGTGAAGTTGCCTTCCTATTATAAGCTCTTGTATTTTTTCCTTTTAGTGAAATATTCATGCAGAGGCATGCTATAATAAGTTGTGCAGAGTTAATTTATATTGGTAGAAACCAAGTGTATGAAAATCTATGTTTTCATGTTCTACTTTAGTTTTGTGTATCACTTCACTTTTATTTTCAATACTGTCATTTTAAGTTATCTTTCTAGCCCTTTTCCAAAAAAGGTTAGTAGTTTTAGAGTGGTAACTAGTTAGGAGCCGACCTTATCTGGAGGTTCATTTCAACTTTAGGTGACCCACAACCTTGAAATGATCCCATGTTTCTCTAGAAAGCTTAGTTTTCACAACTCTGCATAGGGTGCATTTCTAAGAGATAACATCAATATTTAAAAATTTATATTAATGTGGTATGTATGCAATCACCTTTTATTCATGTCATAATATAATTTATTTGATAAGTATTCTACTAGTTGAACATTGTTTGACTATATTAGATTTTTTTTGGTTAACTTATTCAAATTATCATGTTGAAAAATAAAAACTAAATCTTAATTTGTATTGCTTTGTATCCAAGAATTTATGCACATGAGATCTAATATTTATACATTTTATTTTAAATGTGATATATAATGAATACATTTTTCATATACTCTTAAATATGAATACAATTACCTTTATTTAAAAATTGATTCACATATGATAGATAGTTATACTATATTTAATATAGATAAAATAATATTATATAATATTTAATAATATATGTATTTATGATTTTTTACTAGAGGTTGACAAGTTCTAAAGTGTGTATTTAAAAGTTTCATATGCACATATTTGGTAATATTTTAATTAATATACGTGAAATGAATATTAGCATGCTATAATATTAATTTGTTTTAAGACTAGTATGTTTAATCACAACTACTATACCAACAATTGGACCTTACCCAACTATTGATCCCTCTCCCCTACACAAATGAGACATAAGCTAAATATCATACCTATTAAATATTACACTATATGGTAAGTTACATGTAATTGAATTGAGTACATTTTTTTTCTTAGAGGGGTAAATGATTTGATCCAAAGCTATGAACAAGTAAGGTAACAAATGGGGGACCTCATCCCCAACATAAGCACTCAAAAATTACACCCAATAGGGTTTGAACCTTGATAATAACAACAACACAACATTTAAACCATCACACTATGCCAATACTGACTGAATTGAATACATTTTTGCAACATATGAAAGCAATTTTTCTTTAAGGTCAATTTAGGCTAACTAATCAAATTCAATTAAATAAGCATATATAAGTTAGTTTATATTAGTTAATTATAGTACTTGGAATCGATAATGAGATAATTTATAATATAAATTAAATTAAGAAAGTAAATGCCATAAAAGATGGTATTATTTTGTTGGTTGATTTTTGTCTTTGATGAAAATTTTGAACTATTAGATGTATATTCATAAAATAATACCTCATAATTCGTGATATATTTTAGATTTTTTATAGGATTTGTGCTTTAGCATAGGATAATTTTATATGCCTCTAGGAGAAGTTCACAATATGAACTAGTCCTTTGAGTTCAAATTCATCTTTGACCATTATGAATTTTTGCTCTCTACCTTGTCCAATTATTGTGAGGGTGGTAGTATTTCCAAATACATTGGAAGGATTATCTCATGAGGATACAAGCTCTCCTAGGTCAATTCCTTGGAAATTTATACAAAAGATCAAAAATAGTAGGAAAGGGGCCTACTATAAAGATTTTCTACTCCTTAGTGCATCAAATTGAAATGTGCCACTATCAGTTTCTTCTAATGTACTAGGATGAGACTATTCGACTCAAGGAACATTGAGAGGGGGGGTGAATCAGTGTTCCACAAATTTAAACTTTAAATCCAAATCTTAAGCCATTAACAACACATAAACAAAAATAAAGATGCAAGCACATGAACAAGATAATCAAAGCACCATAACACCAATATTTTTACATGGAAACCCTGCTAGGGGAAAAACCATGGTGGAGATTAATCCACAATTTATATACTCTGTTAAAAGTATGAAGAAAAGGGAATGCACATGCATTCAGACACACTGCCTAGAGATCACTACTCATTTAACAAGGAAGGCTCACTATCTTATAAAATATTAGAGATTACAAAAAAAGTTTGAACTGAGAAGATAACATCTACAAATGCCTGGTTTCAGTTCCGGTGAAGCTCATAAATCAAGTTTTGAACCTTCTGTCAAACTTTGCACTTCGCTTTTGCTTTGCCACCAAATCCTCTTTTGTACCAGCAAAATTCTCACAGCTGATCTTCTGATATTCACATACCCAACTTATCTGCCTTACAACTACTCTCTTATATCTCATGCACACAAATTGAATTTCCCAAACTCACATAAATACTCGTTATCTAGAATTCAAACACTATATGTCGGCTTCAAATCATAAATAATTTTTGATGTGTTCCCACACACATCATCCAAACCATAGCTAGGACCCAAAACAAAATTCTCAAACATAAAAACAACTAAACAATCATCCCTTATATATCCACAACATGCTTCATTGATTAGGTCGGCCATAATGAACATTTAATAGATAGAAAATCATTCTGCCGGATCTCTTTACTTGTACATGGATTAATGCAACATCACAAAACTTACCAATAAGGTACCATACATGCTTAACAACCTGTCCTGGAGATCCACAACACAAGATGATGATCCGGTGAAGCATATGGATTGACATACTAACCGAATACCCTATTCATGATGTTCTCTGCCGGTAATACACTATACTTGACTTTAGCTCCTAGTATGACTAGGTCTGGATCTGCGGACCACAATAGTGACTTCAATTGCCATCAATGACAACACTAGAAGCCATACTGATAATCTCCTTGAGCCATATGCCAACAGAGAGAACATGTATTCTATATGAATAAAAATTAATGTATTTAATTTTTAAATACTAGCACATAACATCAAATTATGATAAATTTATTTGTTTAGTCATCTTAAGGAAATAAGGTGAATGGGGCCAGTAAGCTAAACTTAAATTTAAATTTTAGAAAGAAAGGGCATAGGCTTGTGATTATGGGGTCACCTTGCGACCATGAAAATTTCTTAATACAAGTAAATAGATAGATACATATGGAAAATGGGTCTATAGGGATGGGTATACATATAAGTATGATAAATGGGTAGAGAAGGTGAATTCATAAAAGTGTGTGTATAAAGATAGGGTAGAGGCTACTTGTATAGGGATTATATGTGTATAGAGATGGATTAACCTAGGGGAATGAGTATAACTTCATACAAGATCATGCAATTTGTCACTACATACATGTATGGAGAGATCTTTTAGTAGGCATACAAATAAACATAAAATGATATTGATATATGTAAATATAACCTTAATCTAATATGAAAATGATATTGATATGTTGGTGCATGCAAATCTAAAATTAATAATGTATCTCAAAGTACAAATATGCATGTAAAGTAAATATTTTTACATCAAAGGATATGAATGAGTTCCAATCCATATAAAATAATGGATCCTACAAGGTATCATCATGTAAGTACGTCCTTCAATGTGTGCTCTCCATGAATCTTGAAAAATAGAGAAAAAGTTTACAATGAGTAGCTTCTATATCCTAAATAAAAAACAATATACAAAATAGGAGCTCGCCAAATATTTAGGAAACATGAAAATACTAAATGAGTGAAGTTAGAAATATTTTTCTAATTCAAAAAATCATAATAATGTGTTTAACATGTAATTTGTAAAATGATAAGGAACATGAAGCACAAGGCATGTTATATGTGATAATTCTTTATCTAGTCGTGATTATAAGCCTATATAGCACCTATCACTACTACCTTAAAACTCAACATAGGAATGTTAGGGACAATATATGATCCCATTTTATTTTATTTTATCTATAGGATGCAAGGAATTGAGGGAGAGGGAAAAATATACATGAAAATAAATGTAATCTATAGATAAGTATGTAAACACATGAATTGCATATAAAAGCAATAGTACTAATGAATACCATGTGATAATAATGTGTAAAATATAGAATGATAAATCATGTAAAGTACATATAGACTAGAGATAACATTATCACATTAACCAAACCAAAAAAATTGTCATTCATATCTTCAACACTAGAAACCAAGAATTTCATCTATGGTGAGTAATAGGAATAGGAGTGAGGGTAGAAGTTTGAATTTCCCCATTGCAGAGGGTGAGGGAGATGGTGATTCTGAGGATGAGGTGGATGGGTTGGAGATGGTGCTTCCTGACAGTTGGCTTCTTGGAGTCGGCAAGGAAGTAGTGGGGCTGTTGATGGTGGTCAGTTTTTTGTTGGAAAAAAAGTTTGAGGGCTGCTATCTAGAGTGGCAAAACGGGAAGATGAGTGGGTGTAGGGGTTTGAAATTTTCATCTAGTTGGCTTATTAGAGGTTTTAACAAAGCAACTTAGTTTTTGTCAACTAGAAACTTGTTGTTGGTGATAGCTATTGTGGGATGCTTTGCTAGTTGTTTGTTGTTGCTTGGTACCTATCATTTGCTTATGGCTAGCAAGAAGGCATTTTCTTTCTATGTTGTGAGTGTGGCTTGTGGGAAACAATTTTTTTCTTCTGGTGCTTCTTTACTGTTGGGTATTTTTTTTGTTGTTGTTGTTGTCTTTTCAACTAGAGAGATCCTTTTTTGTGTGTTTTGGGTCCTTTGAGGAGGGGTTGTTTATGGAATGGATTATCTCTGGTCTTGTTCAGCATATTGGGGTGGATAGTGTGCTCATTGTGTTGGCCTACACTCTAACTCCTTCCTTCTTGGTTTCCCATTTTCCCTTTAGGATTTCTCAGCTAATGGGAGACAAGTTGTTGATGAAAATTGATGAGGGATGCTCTGTTGGTTGTTCACTGATATTTGGTCCATGTGATTTGTAGATGGATGGTGCGAGAGATTTTTCTTTATATGGTGTGAGTGTGGCTTACGGGCAGAATTTTTATTTCTCTTCTACTACTTTCTTGTTGACTAGTGTTCTATTTCTGATGTTGTTTTTTCAAATGGAAAGTTCCTTTATTGTGGGGCTTTGGGTCCTTTGAGGAGGGTTTGTTTTTGGAATGGATTATCTTGGGTCTTGATCAGTGTATTGGGGCAGCTGGTGTGCTTATTTTTTTGGCCTACACTTTAACTCCTTCCTTCATGGTTTCCCATTGCCCCTTTGGGCTTTTTTAGTTGATGGTGAACAAGTTGCTATTGGTGAAAGATGCTAAGGGATGCTTAGCTAGTTGTTTGCTACTATTTGGTCCCTATAATTTGAAAATGGATGATGGGCGGCCTTTTATTTATGTGATGTGGGTGCGAATTGTAGGCAAAAATTTTCTTTAGCTATTTTCTTGTTGTCTAGTGTGTTATTTTTATTGTTGTTATTTCAGCTGGAGAGTTCCTTTGTTGTGTGCTTTGGGTCCTTTGAGGAGGGTTTATTTGTGGAATGCATTATCTTTGGACTTGATTGGTGTATTGGATCAACTGGTGTGTTGATTGTGTTGGTTTTCACTTTGACTCCTTCCTTCTTGGTTTCTCATTGCCCCTTTGGGCTTTCTCAACTGATCGTTTGGTGGTTGTGGTTGCTCCCAATTTTTTTTCTCTTTGGCTGGGCTATGCTTATTTTTGTCCCAATTGTTTTTGGTGATGGTGGGAGTTTTTTTTGTCCTTGTTCCTAATTTATTGATGTTGGTTGGGTTGTTTATAAAGTTATATATGTTTTCCTAGAATAATATGTGCTTTTATGTTTTCTTCTTTTTTGTTGTTGGTTAGGTTTATTTCTAAATTCATCTTGAAGGCCCAACTTCTAGTGTGTGGGTTACTGATACTACCATATGAAGTGATATCTAAGTCTTTCTTCATGTTTTCATCTCTCTTGGTGCCTAAGGATGTGATTTCTTGTGCTATTGGAGTGATTGCTTTCTGTTGGGTGCTATAGCTAAAGTATTATTTTAAGGTGAATAGTGCTCTTATTGAGGTGGAGCCCTCTCCTATTGAGGCAGAGTTGCATGTTGTAGGTTTAGTAGAGAGCTCTTTTTTTTCCTATTGTTCCTATTGAGGTGGAGCTTGTTTGTCTAGGAGAATGGTGGCTTTGGTGGTGATGGCTCTCTCATCATCGTCTCTTATAGAGGGGAGCCCTCCCCTATTAAGGTAGAGTTTAGGACGGTTGATCAAGATGAATGGAGTTGCAAGGAGGTTGTTGCTTCTTAGTACTATGTGGTGCTCTCTAACTTTCCCATGGAGGTGGGGAGTTTATATGTTCTTGTTGTGATGGAAAATAGGGGTTTGAGGGTGTTATGCACTATTAAGTTGTCTAAGGTCTTTGGCTCAATATGGGTTGTTTTGAAAGACGGGTTAGTTGTGGCTTGGCTGATTCAGACTATGTACATGATTTGTTAGGGTTCAAGGTGGCTATCAAAACCTAGTTGTAAAATAGTTCAAGGTCCCTTCAAAACCTATTTTTTGTAGCTTGAGTTGTCTTGAATATCTTAAGAGGGATGTTGTTGATGGGTTGTAGCTAGTATGCTAATTAGTTTACTTGTAGCTTCTTTTTCTTGAAAGGGTTTTAGGTCCCTTGAAAACCTTCTTGTAATGGGTTTTGGGTCCCATCAAAACCTAATTTTCCCATAATAAAAAACATCAACACATTAAGGATTCCACTAAGATGAGCAATAGTAAGGTTACTAATGAATCCTCCAAAGAGTAACAATTTCAATAAATACCTTTGAAATAAAAAAACTCTAGCCTTACCCAAGTATCTAAGTATCCATGAGCACTTACAATAAATCAATCCATGTTAATACTGAAATACAACACCACAATTTCATGAAGCTCCCAAGCACATGAATAATGTACTCAATACCAAGCAAACTATCTAGATCATTTCCAAAGCTCCAATTATAGAATCAGGAACACATCATGACATAATAATCTAACATCTCCTCCTAGGAGATCACATGCTCCAAATAATATATTTGGCTCCCTAAATGACCTATATCATGGAAATACTCTAATTCACAATGATGAGAAGGGAAAAATTTAGTGGCAAATCTTCACCAATTAGCAAATTCTAGAAATCAGCCAAGTCAAAATTGGCAAATTAATCGCACCCAATAGGTGTCCAAATTGCTCGAATTTTACAAATTATCGGTTCAATGCATGTCCATTCGCCAAAAAATTATTTTATGAGGAATATTTAAGCAACAAATTTACCATAACAAACTATGCATTTCAAATGTATCGACTAATATTTTCACCTAGAATCCTGGAAGCATGTAATAAAACACCTACATATTCGCCAATACTATTAAAACAACATTGTATGAGGACCCATTTTGCCAATTAAAATTTACAAATAGTTTCTTGTGAAGACCCATTTTTCCAATTAAAATTTATAAATAGTTTCTTATGAGGACCTATTTCGCCAATAACATTAAAAAATAATTACATTTGAGGACATATTTCACCTTGAAAATTACAACGTATTGTTGTATAAGCACACGAGATTTTCCAAATTTTTAATATACCATTTAAAAATCTAGTGGAATTCACCAAATATGGATTGATATAAATACAATCAAAATTGTCATTTATTCATACACATTTTGTTCATTTTGAGGTTCTACTTCTCAATTTGAAAGTCAACAAAAGCCAAAAACATAGACTTAAAGGTGAGTGATCATTTCTTCATAGTGTTATTAGTTATAATAATAAGATTTCTTTATATCTTTTCCATTATTGCTTCAGTCTTAAATATGATATTGAGTAGGGAATGGGATCTATATTCTCTGTCCTTCTTAAACAAGAAGACATTCTTTTCCAACTTTTATTCAAAGTGAGAGATCAATATGTCGAGCAACAAGGGTAAGACTCCTCAGGGTAGTGAAGGGACTGGGAGGTCATCAAAATGTCCAAAATGTAGAGTTACCATACAATATTACTTTGGAAATTGCAAAGCTTTTGTTCCATCAGATCAAGATGGAGCTACATCATCAACTCTTCCACCAAATATTAATGAAGAAGGCATTCACAATACCTCACCATCACTAGAAGGTCAAGGTGAGATTGTCATTTGGTTAAATCAAAATGTATCAAATAAAGATGACAATAGCGCAAAAGATCTTCCAATGGATACCCTGGTTAGCCAGAATGAGATAATTGACTTGGATGAGGATGATGTTGGTAGCAGAAAAAGAAAAAGCAAATAAAAAATGGGGCATGAGTGGGAAATGACAAGGAATTTTCAACTTGGTTGGTTTTCAAAGTACCCATTCATTGTACTAGTGGGGAAAGCAAACGATCTTGAAAGTGTAACAAAATGCAAGGGTACAATTTGTAGTTGGAAATATGGAAGAGACAAGAAGTTGTAGCTAAAGCTTGACACTATAGAAAATCATATCTGTAAAGTTTATGAAAAACAAATCATAGATGGAAAGGAACAATCAGTCATACGATGGAAATCAAAGGAATAATGTCTTCATGTTAAGTATGCTGCGGAATATGAAGAGCATAAGAAAAGAATGTTGAATCTTATTGCATGTCAAGGTACACTTGAGGATCAATTTGGAAAAGCAATGGAAACAACAAATTTGTCAAAAAATGTTTAGATGAGTGTTTCTTTTCATATTTTTTCTAGAGGGAATCCTATGACAAACTACCCAAAATGTTCTAGTTTATTATCTTTTTTGGGTGTTTCTCACTTTCCCTTCTCACATTGGTCAATAAACGGTGGATGGGAATGGGAAAAATATCTTGTTGCAGTGGAAAAGGAAGATTTAAAGGACAATGTAAAAGAGTCAAACTTCATTGCATTATCTTTAGATGAAGTTACTATGGTAGATAATACTTCTTAGGTCTGTATGCATTTGTATACTATAGAACATGTTTGTCAAGCTCATCTTCTCTGTGTTCATAAAATGAAGGACAATACAACATCACAAAATCTATTTGAACTAGTCAAGAAATATTTGAATGAAATTGCAGGTATGGATGAGTTGACAATTTCCAAAAAGTTGGTGTGTGTAGGAGTTGATGGAGTTGTAGTGATGCAAGGTCAAAGGAGCGGTGTTTGCACAAAGTTACAAACTACTTGTGCACCATACATGCTTGGAATTCACTACATGGCCCACACATAATAAATTTAGCACTCAAAATTGTAAGCAAGTTTCCTACAGTATCAAAAGTTGAAAATCTAGTCTACGAGATCCACACATACTTTTTCCAAAGTACCAAATGTTTCACAGAATTTCAAAAAAAAATCGAGGGAATAACACTAGGAAACAAGCTTCTTAAGGATGTTGATACTAGATGGATCTCCCTGCATGGATATAGAGACACTCTTGAATTTAGCTAGACTTCTCCCCATGCTGGATGTGATGAAAAATCTTGTGAAGAAATCCCAAGATAGAACTACATATATTTATGAATATGCCAATCTACATAAACATACATGCTTGGACCTCAACCATCTATATCTAGATCTAACACAAGAAGGCCCAAATTATTTCATGTGGTGGAAAATTACTGATTTGAATAATCCTGATAATTATTTACAATTTAATGCAAGTGGCCACTTATGTATCTGTGTACGTGCATATGAGATACCAATGTACCATTGTAAGACAACTAGGTGTTGGGAATAGGATGTCATTTAATTGCGAATCTAAAGATATTTCATGTATCTCCTAACTCCTTGGAAAGTGTTCCCCAATAGTAGGATTAGAAAGAGATTAAATTCAAATGAAATGAACATGTAAATTGACATTTGCAATTATTCCTAATTGATAGGAACATGTGGGGACGCCCAAGAAGAGCTCCTACAAAATAGGAGCACATGGGGCACCCACATGGAAGGTGGAACCCACCTTGATTTGAGTTAATTTTTTGGAGAAAGATAACACTTCAGTAATGCATGTAAGGATCCTAGAAGTTAGGACTTGATATTTACATGAGTGGAGTTCAGTTCAGTTTAGTTTAGTATCAGTTTAGTTTAGTTCAGTTATGGTTCAGTTATCTTCAGCTGCATGTAGTTAATTTGAGTTGCATGTTAGTTGACTTCAATTGACTTGAGTTGCGTGTAAAATAACATGTAGCTACATTCAATTAAGAGGGGATGATCAATCATGCATGATATTTGCATGAATGGTGGAGAGATATGTTTTAGTTAACAGAGATTGACTTGGACCCACCTTAGGCACCCAAGTTGAGATCTTGGAGTTAACACCTTTGCATGAGAAGATATTTACAAGGCTCAGTTAAATGGGGCCCATTCTTGGGTGCCAACTTTGAGGAGAAGCTTGGAAGATATCTTCGTTATCAACGTTGAGTTAAGACTTTAGTTTGGGATGCCCAAATTGATTAAGGACTTGGTTTGACATTGTTTTTCATGGAAGAACTCTCCTTGCACAAGAATGGAGTAGATATTTTTGAGGATTTTTATCCTCTTGTAATTGCCAACTCTTTGGAGTTTACAATGTTGAAAATTGTCTATTTATTGCAACAAGATGAAGAGAGTTCTAAGAGAGTAATTTTGTGAAGCATGGCACATGATGTGTGGATTCATGCTTGGACACATGAGAGTTTATTGTAGGTTGTGAAGAAGAATTGTTGAAGGAAAAAGAAGCATCTCAAGCAAGGATTGATAAATAATTATTATAATTTGTTCTAAGGTTAAATAATACAAGCACTATTGATAAAGAGTACTTTTATGTATCCACACATCCTATGCCATGCTTCAAAAAATTACTCTCTTAGAACTCTCTTCAACTTGATGCAATAAATAGACAATTGTGAACATTGTAAGCTCCAAAGCGTTGACAATTACAAGAGGATAAAGCTCGTCACAAATATCTACGCTATTCTTGTGTAAGTAGAGTTCTTCCATGAAAAACAATGTCAAACCAAGTCCTTCATCAATTTTGGCATACCAAACTAAAGTCTTAACTCTATGTTGATTACAAAGACATCTTCCAAGCTTCTCCTCAAAGTTCACACCCAATAATGGGCCCCACTTAACTAAGCCCTGTAAATATCTTCTCATGCAAAGGTGTTAACTCCAAGATCTCAACTTGGGAAACCAAGGTGGGTCCAAGTCAATCTCTGTTAACTGAAACATATCTCTCCACCATTCATGCAACTATCATGCATGATTGATCATCCCATCTTAACTGAATGTAGCCACATTTTATATGTCATGAAACTCAAGTAATTAGCATGCAACTCAAGTCAACTGAAGTCAACTAACATGCAACTCAAACTAACTACATGCAACTAAAGATAACTGAACCATAATTGAACTAAATTGAATTGAACTAAACTGAACTAAACTCCACTCGTGTAAATATAAATTCGTAACTTCTAGGATCTTTACATGCATTACTAGAGTTTTATATTTCTCCAAATAGTTAACTGAAATCAAGGTGGGTTCCACCTTCCATGTGGGCACTCCATGTGCTCCTATTTTGTAGGAGCTCTTCTTGAGCATCCCCACATGTTCCTATCATTTAGGAATAATTACAAATGTCAATTTACATGTTCATTTCATTCAAATTTAATCTCTTTCTAATCCTAGTGTTGGGGAACACTTTCCCAGGACTTAGGAGATACATGAAATATGTTTAGACTTGCAATTAAATGGAATCCTATTCCCAAAATTTTCCCACTTGACATTATACATTGCAATTATTATAAACAAGGAATCATTCTTATAAATCAAGTACATGACTCAAGGCCAATGGCCTTCCTATACCAAGAACCAATACCTTTCCCAAGTCTCTATAGCCATTTCTTTTGTCACTAAAACCTACACCAATGTATTCATGAACACAAGCATCAAATTCAAATGATAACAAAAGACTCCGAGTGACTTCCACAGTCATACCAAATTGGAATAGAAACCATAGGAAGTTTCTAGCTCATCCAAAATTGTAATAGGTAGAACTTCATGCTATCAACATAGCAACCCAAATTTGCAAACAAGTCTTTGTAATCCACCATCTGCAAAATAAGACTCCAAGGTAACAACACCCATAGAAATGCGATAAAAAACCTCTAAAGTAACTCACTGTAGTAAAGTGTAACTAGTCCAAGAGAGGTACCCCTCTTATACAAAACACATATACGTTCTAGAACTCCCACTACATATGTAATGTCAAATCTGAAAACAAGATCACAACATTAACAAGTCCTTCTATAGCACTTCACATAGAGGATGTGGCTAACTCCTCTATCATAGTGTCAAAGAAGCATACAATGATATGCAAAATACATCTCTCACAACACAAGAACCTTCAATAAGAAGACTATTCCCACAAAGAGAGAACTTGCAAATCAAACCATGTTCTTATACCACACTAACATGTGCCAAACTCTGTAAAGTAAGATCTCCTTCAACACTCCCAAATTGAAAAGATATCAACATCTAACCATTCAACTTATAATGAAACATGGTAGAACTTAGATATAAACCTCTCACAGAAAGTAGATCAAACTTAGCCAAACACTCCCACAACAGAAGGGAATATTCCCAAAGCCACTAACTATCTCGTGTACCTTTCCTACCCAAATCCTTAGAACTAACTCAAGTTCAAGATTGCAAGGAGAACAATGGAAATACATAAAATCATGCATCTACTTCTCAACAATGCATAAGAGAAGTCAAGATACATCTTAATAATGCATCTAATGATCAGGCATGCAACACTCTTAGATCATTTTACCTGCCGAGTAGACCAAGAGTGGGATACAAGATTGTCTTGTGCATACAATAGACAACCTTCTCATCAAGTCTATGATGGAATCATATCCATTTCCAAGTGTAGGCTTATTGATCTTTACTATTGAAAGAAATTTTCTTACAAGTAACCATTCCAACATATATCTCTTAATATAAGAAATATCCAACCTAACCCAAGTCTCTCTAGTGTCCATGAGCACCCACTAATCAATCCATGCCAACTTCAAATGCAACCTGCATAATCATGAAGCTCTAAGCAAATGATTAATACTCAAAACTAAAAATAACTACATCCTCTCCAAAGGAAGAACAATAACACCTTTACCAAAGACTCTAAGGGTCCTCCATGAAACAAGATGTTAAAACCTCTTCAAATCACATGAAGATAACCATATCCTACCAAAGCTCCCACTAAACTATGATACCGAGCTATGCATGACAACAAGATAAACATCAAACCATCACTATCAAAAATTCCCACTGCAACATGTAACCAAGCTATCCATGACATCGTGATAAACATCTCCTAAATAAAGATCATCCATACATGCAAAACCATGAGCCCCAAAACCATGGACCAATTCAACTAGCACAAAACCATGTGTTAAAGACCACTAAAGGTTAACCCACTAACTATAACCCAAGAACTCGTTTATCCCAACTTCCCTCCCCTTACCACCTAGGAGAACTCCTCTCTTACTAGGCCTTTCCTTTCAAGGATTGAGCAAGCCATACTAGGTCTTACAACCATCAACCCAAATACATTGTAACATACGTCTTTTACAAATCTACAATAACACAATAGTAAAAGCTCCCACTACAACCAAAAAACCTTCAAGCTTTTAAGAGAAAGGTTCCCCAAACTCTACCAAACTGTTAGCTTTGATACCAAATGTTGAAAATGGAGGTGAAATTGTAGCTTAAAACTTGTAACACTATTATACTATAGATTTAATTAAGTTTTCTTTATCACAATTATTTGTGTATGATTAATCTGTTTAGATTCATTTTACCAATTGTAGAAGTAGACAAAAGATTGTAGAAGAATAAGAGCAAAAGATTGAAAGTGACATGACATATACCGTGGAGAAACCCTTTCGGGAAAAAAGTTCGTGACCAGAATCAATAGTGCTTGTATTATTTAACCTTAGAAAAAGATTACAATAATTCTTTATCAATCCTTGCTTGAGATGCTTCTTTTTCCTTCAATAATTGGTAAAATGAACCTAAACAGATTAATCATACACAAATAGTTGTGACAAAGAACACTTAATGAAATCTATAATATAATAGTACTAGTACAAGTTTTAAGCTACAATTTCACCTTCATTTTTAACACGAGGTGCTCTAGCAGAGAAGTAGTTGTTAACAAGGAATATTTTAATGGAATTGTTAAATCTATTAGTGATAATTTGAAGGAAATTGCAAAATCTCTTTCCTCAGAGATTCGTGAAAGATTCCCTCAACATGAAATACTTGAAGCCATGGGTATTGTGTATCCTCAATTTTGGGTAAACCGAGATAACCCAAAATATTTTCATGATAAAGTAAAAATATTGATTGAACAATTTTTGAAAAGAGTAACATACAATGAGCATACAATAGAAGGAATTCTAAATGAAGCTAACCTTAGACAACAATGTAAGAATTTTGCAATAGCTATGAAGGAAAATTATAATTCCATGGGCACGGAGAAGGCCTTTGAACCATGATCAATAAAAAAGGTTTGGAAAAACTTAGGTCAGAGTGAAATATTGTGTGATTTGATATCAAAATATTTCAAACTTGTTGATTTATATCAAACAATGATATTGGGGTTGGTGGAGGATGAGAGAGTTAGTAGTAGATTGGCATTTTTGAAATCAAAGTTAAGAAACAAACTAGACAAGAATTTGGAAAATTGCTTGAGAATGAAAGGAACTGCGTATAATTTCAAAAAATATCCTTTTGAAAGCTGGAGGTCCACATGTGAAAGAAGAGGGATTGAGTTGTGCAACACTCCAATTCCAAACATTGGTACTAGTGGCACTGGCAGTGGCAATGAGACTGAGACAAATGACATTAACACAAATCACACAATGAATGTTGAATTTGAGATGTAGGTTAAAGAAAATGAAGAGTAGACTCAGAATCAAGATGACTCTTTTACTTTATCTCAAGATGAATTCCAGTTTGAGGACCCTAACTCTGCTTGGGAAATGGAAGAGAATTAGCAGCTTTTAGGTATTTATACTACACTTCATGAATTAGTTTCCATTGTTCCAAACTGTAGTTGATATTTTATATTGTATTCAATGAAATTGTGAATCATTGCACTTCATGATATTTTGTTTTATATTTCACTTCATGAATCATATTCCAAACTGTAGTTGATGATATTTTATATTGTATTCCATGAAATTGTGATATTTTATATTGTATTGAATTTGATATGTGATTTTGCATCATTTTTAAAGACCACTTATCACACTACTTATAACTTCCTATTGCATTTCCATTCACACAATATTTGATAAATAATTGAAAGGAATATTAATTTCCATTCCTTGAACAAAAGCTAATAGTTCAACATCCATAACTTATAAATAACCGTTGATTATTTTGAGTCAGATGATAGTGAATGCAATACTACGAAGCAAGATAGGTCGATATTATATTTAAAATTAAAAATATTATAATGTCTTTTCCTTTTACCTACATTGAAATAATCTAATTCAAAGTTGATTGGTTTTTACCCGTTCTTGGTCTCTTAAGTCATATCTTATGCCTTTACATCGTTTACTCACTGACCCATTGAGCCTAGTGTTCCCGGTTGCTACTCGTAGAACCCATGTCTTATGCAGGTCATAAAATTCTTTAATTCTTGTTCTTTCCTTAAGTTTATGTTTTAATATTCACTCAATATCATTCATGTTATAAACCTAGGCAGGCGACCCATTTTAAGTCATGTAATAAGTACACATGCTGATTAAAATCCTTTGTTATGCTTGGCAGTTCCCATTGATTGCTTTCTATTGGTTCCCCTCCATCCTACAGGATTAAATTAATCAAATTAAGGAGCCGAAGGGATAGCAGGCAGGTGACACCTAGACACCCTTTTGGGGGGTCCTACCAATGCTCGAAGGCACTGATAATTAAAGGTGTTCAAATCAATGGTTAAGATTTGTCGACGGTTGGATTTAAGGATTTGATCCTAGCCGTTAGATCAGAGGATTCAATCTTGGTCATTCCCTACCAACCTTGTGGGAATAAAATAATACTTTATGAAATGTTGTGGGTCAGCAGGTTGAAGACACGTATTCCACTATAGGTGTGGGACCTGGTCTCCACTCACATCCCTGATGCCTTAAGGTTTTAAATAGACAATCCACATACAACATTGAGATTTAATCTCAACTGTTCCCTGATCACCCCGCGGGAATAAAATGATTTTTGTTATCCTGATGATGTAATCAGGAATGTTTTTGACTTCTAGTAGAGCTCCTATTTTTTTTGAAAAATTTGAGCTTGTTCCATGCCCTATAATGGTCTGTTGCATCTGTGCCCAAGGGTAGGGCTTAGGGTTTTAGCTCTAAAACTTTTGTCTCAAGTTTCTTAAGTCTTAAACCCTTGGCATTTTAACCCTTATCTCACATATCAATACTCATACTCTATGACTACTTATCAGATCCACTAGATAGGTATATGAATTTATGATTTAATCAAACCATTTTAACTGATCCATCTTCTAGTAGAGCTCCTAAATTTTTTGAAAAATTTGAGCTTGTTCCATGCCCTATAATGGTCTGTTGCATCCGTGCCCAAGGGTAGGGCTTAGGGTTTTAGCTCTAAAACCTTTGTCTCAAATTTCTTAAGTCTTAAACCCTTGGCATTTTAACCCTTATCTCACATATCAATACTCAGACTCTATGACTACTTATCAGATCCACTAGATAGGTATATGAATTTATGATTTAATCAAAGCATTTTAATTGATCCATTGAACTAGAGCCTAAATTAAAACATACATCAAAGCACAATGACAACAAAGATTAATGAAACGATTTTTGATTAAATTTTCATTAATAATTTAGATATAGAGTAAATTTGGAGAGACGATAGACTCAAAAGACTTGCATTATTCTTCAGATATGCTTAGAAACCATACAATTAACAAAATTCACTTGCTAGACTAAAAACTTAAGATACATGCTTCATATTTGTTCTCTCTATGTTCACAATTTGCATAATTTGGATCCATAATTCAACAAGAGACTTGTACTAATGGAATGAAATTCCCTTTTATAAGAAAAAGGGAGAAAAACAAGCTTGAGTCTAAATAGTACACATGTCACATTTTTATTTGACCGCTACAACACACATCCTCTTTTACAGTTATATTTAAACTTTTCAATTAGAGGGAACATACTTGAGACAAAGATTATCCATTCACTAAATAAAATAAAACCGCCTTCCAAAAGGTCCTTTGTTAGAAAGGAATAACCTTCTAACCGTTGTAGCATATTTATCCCATCAAGCAAAATGACAAAAATGTACAATGATGCAAAAGGTGAACAAACATCCCAATCAACGTCCACATCATTAGCAATTAGCATTTACTTGTGGTATTCTCAGTCAGGAGACACATATCTTATATGCATTATAATCTCAAAGGCTAGACTTGTACTATACTTGACCAAGTATATGTGTTCTCCATTCCTGTACTCATAGATCCAATTCATCAATAAATAATCTCTTTCACTGCTCATACTCTGCATTAGATGGCCAACTGAAATCAATGATTTCATACATCTTCTTTCTATATGGAGAGTATTTTGTCACTACTGAATTGGACTCCTTATCAAAATCTTCTAGAAAGTTGATGATGAAAGATAATTTATCTAAAGCATCTTTTAATAATTCAATTTCAACCTTTTCACAAATAGGAACTACTTGAGAAACAATTGTAGTGTCCATCTGGTTCTTCCACATTTGCAAGGGTTTCAACTCATCATAGGTATGTTGAATGTCAGGCAACAATGTCAAATCTGCCTCATCAAACTTGGCCTCCAATTCTCTTATCTTTTGTTCTAATGGGGCAGCATACCCTTGAAACTTTTGTTCCTTAACCTCACTAACAAATTTATAAGTTGGGACCACCCTTGGATATCTATCTTCCTGTTGTCTAGCCCTAATTTCCATGAATCTCAAATTATCAACCCTAGGAATCCATTTATCTAGGATTGGAGTAGCCAATTCCCTATCCCTCTGAGATAACTTTATTGCTTGCAACATTAAAGAATATTTTGCATGAACACTATTTAATTTACCTTGAATCTTTTTATTTAGATGCTTCAAAATAGTATGAACAATATTTGAATTATTCTCATGCATGGTGTTCTGAACTTGTTCAAGAAATTCTTTGTATACTCCAATTTGCTGCAATAATTCTTCCTTAGTGGGCTCAGTTGGTGGAACCTCACTTGATGTGCTTTGATCTTCAACTATGAGTGGCTCTCGACCCATATTATAAGGAATTGTTGCTAGATATTGCTCTGGTGGAGGAGTAGGGGTAGGTGTGGTATGACTTGAACTAGCTGAACCCTGATTTCTCAATGTTTCCACTTGTTGCTTCCACAATGCTACTTCAGTTTCTAGTTCAACAACCCTTTGTTGACTCCTATTATATTCATCCACAAGTTCATTATATTTTCTTCTATACATGTCTCTGTCAATGGTGAGGTTCCCCACTATTTCTTTTGTGAAATTAGCAACATTTATTGCCATGTCAGCTACCTCCAATGTTGAGGTGTCTACCACTTTCTTTATAACTAGTTGCCCGCTAAAATCACTTGGTTCTACAACCATTGGCTTGTTGGATCCCAAGGACAATGACCAAATAGCTAGGGTATCCCACTCTTCACTAAATTTTGATCCTTGAAGAGCCAATTTGACCTCCTCCTTAGTTTGAAATAAGGATCTCTCAGACCTCCTTATGGTATCCAATACCACTACATCAACAATGTCCCATTCAGGCAACAATAGCACACCACTTTTTTGTACAAGGGATTTTTGCTCTTTAGCTGTCATATTTTGAAATTCTTTCTTCATGGACTTTCTTACATCTTCCTGAATAGAACTCTCAGGTAGCTCTAAATGTAAGCTCCTCTCTCTAGCAACATTCTCTGCATATTCAAAGGCCATTGCCCTCCACATAAAATCTCTAAATTCCTTTTTTTCAATGAAATAATCATCTTCCATGAATGCTTTACATGCTTCTTGCCTCAAATCATTTGCAATATTCAAGCCCCTGAGATCAACCTTTCCAAGTCTAAGGCCATCTCCTCCTGAACTTGAGGCAACATCCCTAATGGGAGAAGGCATTCCTTGTTGCATTTCTTTAGGAGTAATGAGAATATCATCCTCCTCTATATTTGGGTAGTCAACTACCTTTTCTACCTCAACCTTTTTCTTTTTCATAGGTGGCTGGTCTGATGGAGGGGGACCTCTTGGAGGTGAGTCTATATCAATAATAACAAGAGGGGAAACTCTTGGGGGTGATGGCACTAACCTCGCAGAAGAAATTTCCCTTGACCCCTCTAATGTAGTAGGGGTTGGCAAAGTTTTTTGCTTCTTTATTGTCTCCTTCCGAAAGTAAATCCTTATCTTCTTTGGTGGTTGGAAAGTAGATCTCTCCTCCAACACTACATTGGGATCCTCCTAAACTTCCATTGATTTCCCTTTATCTGTAACCACACGCTCTTCCCTCAAGACTCCCATAATACTCTCAAAATTATTCATAACATGCATAATCCTGTTGAACTCACTCCTTATACTGGGCATAGGGTCATAGTTAGGATTAGATTTCTTAACATTATCCACCATTTTATTGAAAGCCAAATATTTTTCTTTTTTCTCCTCTTGTTCCTAGAATTAAAAAGATTCTTGATTACATCCTCAGGATAGTAAAAATTATGCACGAAAGCACCACTCCTATTCTTTTCCTTTAGTGCTGCAATAAATCCCTTAAGATCATGGTTCCTTGGGCGTATGGTGTTCAAATTATAAGGTGCAAGAAGTTTCAACAAATCTATCCATCCTCCCTTTATTATCACAAAATATGCAAATTTTGTGTACTTTGGGAAGAATGAACCCTTCCTCAATATCTTAGAAAAATGTGCCATTTGAGATCCTCCTAATTATCTCATGATTCCCAGGAATCCAATCCTTAATGGCACATCCCTTGGTAATACAAATGGAATTAAATTTGTGCCATAGACTCTAAAGATTGTTATGTGGGGATATGGGATTATGTCTCCCCAATTATGACTCAGATACAAATTTGTTCTCCTTTCCATGGGCCTCAAGAAGTCATGGATTTCCTTGGGGATCTGAGGTGGATCATACACTAGGAACCTTCTCAATTTTGAGGCAAAGGCATTATGGAAAACCACATAATCAAATTTATGCTCATCCTTGTCCAAAATTTGGGGCCAGCATTGGACAGGTAGATCAATGTCATCTTCCCTTTTCTTCAATTCCATGTCCTCAAAATTCTTCTCACCCTTATGCAAGAACATATGCATCAACAAAGAATACCACCATAAATTTACCCAATTTTTTCCACTTTTCAAATAAACCAAACCCTTATGAATGTTAGTGTAATTAAATTAATTATTACACTAGCATAAGTTAACTTAGGTCATGAATCATTTAATCCTAGGTTAGATTTTAATAAATAGGGTAATATTCCCTTCCATGTTTGTAGGGATAAGATTCCTTGTAGAAGATGAGTTGTCCTTCTAGAACTTATCTCAACATTTAATAATTTTCTAGATAGGGTTCACATATTGTCACATACATTGTTAGATCATGACATGTGGCAACATCTCTTGCATCTTAGGTTTTCCTTCTTGCCTATATAATCAGGCATTTTGTTCATTTGTAACATATCAATCAATCATATCATATCAATATATAATCTCTATTGTGCATGCCTATTTGCAACACTTTCTGGGTGGTTGATTATTTTTCCCAAAAAAGGTTCTCCATTGAAGACTGCAACTTCAAGGACCTTGTGGATCCATAATCTCAATAGTGAATGCATTCTAACAAATATGTGGCATAGTCATAGACAACATTGAAGGTTGGGTGTTGCAGATGGCATGCCATGTAACTATATTCCCTCGGCAAGGTATCAGGTGGAGTGAAACCAATGATCTGGCACAAAGAATACATAGTCTTCTTGAAGTAATTAGCAAAATATTTCACGACGAATGGTTCAAGTTCATCCCTACAATCTTTATTTGCTTCATATTCTTCCCTATTCTAGTACTAGCAGTGTGCACAGGTAACATTGATGTTCTGAGTAGCACCCTAGTATTCTCATACTCCTTTCTGAAAACATCTATGTTAAGAGGAACCATATCTTCACTCCACTCATGCAATTGGAAAATCTCTGCAATCTCTTATCTTGTTATCCTCAACATCTCTTTGCCATCAAATGTTCTGACCATCTTGGAAACTGGGTCATATCTTGCAGCAATGTCCTTCAACAAATCTACATCCATGTACACATTGAGAACTACCATCTTTCCCATGTCCAGTCTCCAAGGGTTTCACACAAGAACCCCAAGATTTTTGTTCCCAAACCAGTGTTGGAACAATTTCCCTCCAGTATAGGGCACTTCTGCATCCTTAATGAAGCATTGCTTGTCCACCAACTTATCAGTAATTTTATGACCATAGAATACAACTTTTCCTTTGGCCTTTTTTTGTGGAGGGTTTTAATTTGTTGAGTATATCCTGGGATATCAGTCTGGATGAGGTTGCAGGGCTAGCAGTTTGTGCTTTGGGCACCAATGGTAACAAAATTTCTTCAGATAAACTTAGGGTTTCAACATAAATGGGTTCAAGACTAAGCTTCTCAATTCAAACCTAGGGCTCGGCTTGAAGGTGCAAAATTCAAAAGGTTTGATAGAATTGTGATTTTTTAAAGCAAACTCAAACCTCAAAAAAGAAATTAAAACAAAGCACAAAGCCAATTCAATTGAAAGCACAATGCATTTTAACCCTAATCCCAAGTAATTTGAATAAAGCACACAAAACTACATTTGATTCACTTATGGATTTTAATCACAGGAAAACCCTAATATTGATCACGCTAAACTTTGCAGATACTCTTTTCAATCTCCTGTGCACTCCAGATTTATTTACAAATTGCAACTCTCAATTATGCAAGAATTAATCATTATGTCTAGCATGAGCAAGGTTGGGTAGCTTTGGAGGTCATATCTGCCATTATTTCTCCCTCACGTGAAGAAAAATGGCTACCATGGTCATACTTTCAATTTTAAAACTCCACCATCGATCTCTAGGTGAGATGGCCTTTGAACGACTCAAATCAAGTCAACCAAGTTTGAATTCATGTCGCCATCGTGCACCATTCCATCGGCCAACACAAGCTCACCAACTGGATGCCAAATCATCCACTCCTTGGGTCCCACCTTTTCTCATTCCAAACAATCGTGGAATCCATGTGGCAACAACCCACTAACCCCAAGGATTTTATTAAAGCCTTATTTTAATTCCATGGGGTGAGTGGGGAATGACTGAGGTTTAATCTCACCGTTATATCCCATTCGTTGATCTGAAAGCTTTAGAATGTCGAGTTCCACATTAAAGACCGAGACCCACACGTATGACGGTACACATGTTGATAGCCCACTGACCCTAGGGCTTTTATTAAAGCCTTATTTTAGTCGCACGGGGTTGGTGGGGAATGACCAAGACTAGATCTTGCGATCAGACGGTTGTATATTATGCACATGCAAATAAAATTATTTTTAAAATTGGGACATTGCTAGGTTGACAAAACTCGACCCTCAAGATTAAAGACTTAAGATTTAAGGCTTTTGTCATAAAATATTTCGATCCGACTTAGGCAATGACCGATAGACCTAAATAAAAGGGTCAGTAATACAATGACCTCAATGGCTCAAGTTGCAACTTAAAAGACCGGTAACTGGGTATGACAGTTCAATGAAAAAATAGAACCTTTGGGGTTGATGACTACAAGATTTTGAAAAGGGGGTTTTCATTCTAAACCCTAAACCCTAACCATGGACACAAAAGCTTAGAATCATGACAAGGCGAAATCAATTGAAAATTTTCAAAATTTTAGGTAGAGCTCTACCAAATTGATTATAAAAATATTTTATGATACTCCAACGTTAGAAGCAGTTGACATGACCATAGACATTGCTAAGCTCACAAAAGCAATAGTTGAGAGCCTTACTAAAGATAGATACATACACAGAAGTATAATGAGCTTATTGATGAATATAATAAGATTCATCAAAAGGTTGTTGAACTTGAAACAATTTTAGCATTATGGAAACAACAAGTGGAAATATTAAGGTCTCAAGGACCAACTAGTTCAAGTCATGTTGTAACCAGGGAGTGGATGATTGCTCATGAGAATATCTTTTGGTTTGTTGTAACCATTTCTTAAGGAAATGACCGGTATAATCTATCAAATGAAAATATGATATGTGTACATCTTGACCTGAAGCTCGTTTTGCTCCCTTATCTTGAGTCTATCGTCTCTCCAGATGTAACATTTTACATAAATTATTAATGAAATTTGATCAATGATCTTTCATTATTCTTCTTTGCCATTATTCATTGATGTATTTTTTAATTTTGGCTATGGTTTAATGAACCAGTTAAAGTACCTTGATTAAAGCATTAATTCATATAAATGTTTAGTGGATTTGATAAGTAGTCGTGGAGTTTGAGTATTGATGTGTGAATTGTAATGCAATTTCACTAAGATTATGGATGCCTGAAATTAAAATCACCTTATAGTTCATATTTTAATTTTGTTAAAAGTAAAACTTGAACATGTATTCAGTGATTCATCACTCAACTCAATTCTTAATAACATATTAACAATAGTATTAGTATCATATACAACAATGAACATCAACAATTGTTTAATGTGTATCTAGTAGTTGAAACCACTACCAGAATTTTTCTTCAAATGATAAAATAAATAATACAGATAATTGAACATCAACACATTACTGAAGTCTGAATTTGAGCTTTTTTATTGATATTCACATGAAGGAATACATAAAGGCATTGACAATGCAAAATATTGCTCAAAGAAAACTCTGCATAGAGCCGAGTTAGAACTTGGAAACTCATATTATCAAAAATCAAATCACTGCATCACCTTTTCTAGCAACTTCCACTATTAAGGTGGTGGAATTGTCATTTGTTCTAACTAATGTTGTTTGACTTGAAGATTTTTTAATGATTCATGATTGAAATTGGAACTTGTCTTGAATTCCTTAGTCAATTTTGCATTCAAGGTTAGCAGTGGTTTGATGGAATCCAAATAGTTCACCACACCTAGGTTCTAAGGGAACTGGTCCAAATCAATCTTCCTTGCACCCTCCATCTTCTTTTTGAAATCATTCTTTTTGACAAATAGCTCATTTATGTCAAAAAAGCCTCTGGAAAACCAAGCTCTATGAAGTTCCTTACCTTTTCATCCACCTTCTTCATCTTGTCTACCTCCAAATGCAAATATTCCTTTGTTTCACACATTCTCAAACACTTTTCAATGATAGATGACAACATCATTGATGTAGCAAGCCGATTAGTAATCCCTTTTGATTTCAAAACATTGTCACTGGCTTTGTAGACTGTTTGTTGAACTTGATTTGTGGATTTCTCTAACACCAACACATTTTTGTTGTCCACTAAATATTTGTTGAGCTTCTTATAATGTTGTCAAATAACATCAATCAATTGAAACATGTCACACAAATGATCAATCTTTTGCATTATTTCATCCCACAATTTTTGTGTCATATGCCTCATTGTTTCTCTGTAAGATGCAGATAACTTATTTTGACAAGAATTAATTTCATTTTTTGCTTCCATAAGCTCTACCTCCAATCTTTCATTTATTTTTCTCTCTTTCTCAAATTTTTGTTCCCACTGTGCATTTCCATTCACAATGCTTAGTCTTAGTTTTTATGAAGTGGATTTTTCCTCATCATATTACTTGTTTCTCTCATCTAGCCTTTGCTTCAGTTCATTCACTTTAGTCTCATTTTGCATATCCTCTTTGCTTGTTGATGTAGAGGAAAAAAAAATTATTCTTTTTTCTAATTCATTGCTCTTGTTATCTGTTGCTTTCCTCTTTGCTTTCTCATTTGCTAGGTCTTCCTGAAATTTTCTATTTGAGACTATAACATTTTTTTCTCTCTATATTGATTTAGCATACACCAATTCATTGTTCTTCTTTGATACATTAATCTTTTTAATATTTTTGAGTCCAAAAAAATCCAATTGAATATTGCTCACCTGGAATTCAAATGGAGCCATTTGATTTGTTGGTTTGTTTTGAACTGTGGGAACAAGAATTGTGTACTCCATGATTTATTTATTTGTGTCAAATGTGGGTAATACCATGGTTGTTGCAGGCTCTGAAGTTACAACATACACACTCTCCATCAATTGCTTCTTTTCTTTTTTATTCAAGTGTAATTTCTTTTTAAACTCTTCAATGTAATCAAAACTTGGGGATGTAGCAATAATGGAATGATTGAATGATGAAGGAATAGGAGTACTTGTAGTTGTTAATGATGTCACAACCACACTAATTGGTAGTGGGGGAGTGCCTAGAAATAACTCCTTTATGGTGGATCCACTGGTAGTGTGACTTGGACCTGTCAAAATCCTTTGTCTCTTTTGTATGCCTTGATCACCTTGTGTTTATGTGGTATCTTGTATTGTTGTCATCTTGTGTGTAATTTGTTGTTGTAGCACATGTTGACCACTACTAGTACTACTACCCATACCATCGCCACCAGAGGTAGTGCTAGTTGCACTAAGCTCTTCACCATGGGCATGTCCTAGTTGTGATTGTATCTAACCATCAGCATGAGGATTTAAAGCTCTAACAAATTGACTTGTATGTCCTTGGTCTAATTTTTCACCTCCAAGCCCAAGGCCAGATTTATCAACTAGTTTTCTATGCTCTACATCTGTTACCCACCAAGGGCCTTGTCTTTGGGATCCCAAAGGACCACCTTCATAAGCCATTTTTCAGCTATGGTTGCTCTTGAAGTATATGCTTCTTTTGTGGCCTCACTTAAATCAAGTTTGAAATTGACATGGCTTTGATCTTCCTTATCATCATTACATTAATCATAAGTTTCTTTATCTTCATATTCATTGGGATGCTCTATATTCCATAATTTTCTAAACTCACAATCTTCTTTGTTATCTCCATACTTTGCAAGAGCTCTTGGATCACCTAGCTCCTTCCTCATAGACCAAAAGGAAGTAATTTTTTATCGTGACCAATTTTTATCTATAACTTCCTTCTCTAGAGAATCTAGTATTTTTATTCCACTAGATAGTTTATCACTTTTTTCTTAAAAAAATTTGTACCTCCTAATTGTCTTTCAATGCAATGCCATATTTTCTACTAATAATTGTTCAAAAGAAATACCATTCTCAGTAGCACTTTTCTCCATTGCTATTTTGACCTCATCCCAAGAATCCTTGTTTCTCAAGTTTTTAAGCAAGGGTTCACTTTGATGTTGAATTCTACTTGCAACATTCTTATTGGCCACAAGTGTTGATGTAATGGTATCACATGGATCATACTGCCAGTGACAGATAGCATCAAAATAAAAAAAAATTCAAAAGATTATGTGCCACACTAAATGCTTTTCTCTTGAATGTGAACCCTCCATATGAAAAAGGTAAAGAAGGAAATAAGGTCTTCTTTTGTTGACTGACAAAGTGTAGTTCATCAGTACTCTGCATCTTCCTTACATATTCCAATGCAAAAAATCCTTCTATCACATGTATTGGAAGTTTGTATGGTTGTACTCCTAATCCATAAAATCTTAGCACAATATATTCTTCCATTAAGTACCAATCAACCAATTGCATTTCTTTTCCTATAGTCTACAAAATGACTGTTGTTCCTTCGAGAATCATGCATCCTTATCTTAGTGGTCTATTCATATATTCAAGCCATTTGATTTTCCTCAGCATTACTATAGGGCTGAATCTGAAGCTTGTTGGTTTGAAACATTCATCTAAATTTGAATAGAAAAAGATAGCACAAGTAAGTTGTGAACCTAAATGTCTTGGTGGAACCTCCTTTAATCATTAAAAAATGTTTATGCATGGATTCTACAATGTGCTCAATAAAATTATATGTGACACGTGGAACACCATAATGGATATTATATACCATTTCAAAGAGGCTTGCACCCACTTCCACATTGCTATCTAGTTCGAGGCAAAATGCTAGCATGGAAATAGTATCCTAAACCCATGGTTTAAAAATATCCAAATCATAAGGAGGCTTATGATCACCTTTTAATTTGTTTCTATCCTGAACTATTTTATTTAAGAAATAATTTTTCTCCATTTCCTCCACTACTTCATAATCACTAGCAATCTTTTCTAGGT
Source organism: Sequoia sempervirens (assembly GCA_007258455.2). Lineage (NCBI taxonomy): Eukaryota > Viridiplantae > Streptophyta > Pinopsida > Cupressales > Cupressaceae > Sequoia > Sequoia sempervirens. The sequence continues at coordinate 191,435 of VDFB02195886.1, read as the reverse complement.
GAATGTGGACATTTCCAAATTCTTTGGTTGTAAACCGCAACACTTTTCCAAGTTCTTTTGCATTAATGGATAACAATTCTTCTTTTTTATCTTTATTGACAATTACTCTTTTGTTATCATCATAATTTTGGGCACATACCATGATAAATTTTGGTCAAGGGAAAACCTCATGTAACATCATGCACCCTAATCTAGTTACCCGTAGTGCATTGATACTATTAACTTGCATTTTGATTTGCAACCTTATTTTGAGATGAAAATATAAGTTCTGAGGTATGCCTACCATAGGTTTCAGGATCATAAATATCATGGTATTCATCAGTGAAACCTGGGGTTTTAAGCAATTTTGCATAATGTATTTTTTATCCGACATTTCTCTAGTGGTACTAGTGGTAGAAATGCTTATACAATGTGAAATTGTGAATTCCCTATTATTCCACCTTAATTTTTCTTAATTCTTAAGTCTCTCAACCCTAAACCCAAACTTCAAAGTTTGACAAAATAAGATTTTAAGAAACGTCAAATGATGAAATGTAGACGCATGAATTATTTCACTTACCTATATTTTGATTCTTGAAAAGATTAATGCTAATAGTCGTGGAAACTGGGTTACTAGAATGAATTTGTTGGAAGTGGAATTGTGGAACCCAAAACAAGGTGGTGCACTGCAATGAGCAAACTGAATACTGAAATCTCCCCATGTGTTAACCCTCTCACTTAAAAATAAAATCACTTCGTAGTAGAAAGTGCTTTTTTTTCAAACATTAAAGTGGATGAAATGTCTATGTGTTGCTTCTAGACTACACAATTAGTACATGACTGACAACATTTAAAACAAGTCATTTAGTCTTGCATTGACAACAAATTCTAAACTATTGATCTTTGTAAATCTAACGGTTATAGGATGATTCTAGAGGTTTAAGTTCACAAGCCTAGCACTTTGTGCATTTCATTTCAAAATACAAATATAACCATACATAAAATGTTCATTGAACGGTTGATTAATTTATGATATAAATATTAAACATGTGTTTTAAAGTTGCTTTAAAATTTAATGCACTAGGATTGACATCAAGGCCAAGGGACCTATAACTTAACGTTTCAAAGGACTTAATAAAATGAATAATGATATCAAGAACCGAGGGAGAAGGTCAATGGAAAATTAGAAATCAATAAAATTTTGGTAAACCCTAACAAGAGTGACAACTTTCAGTGTATAATGTTTTTTGTCAATTTGATGGAAACTTTTTCATTTGTATTGCTTTATGTTGTTGTTGGCTAATAGATTGGGCACCTTGAGATATCACAATTCCACATCAAAATTATAGGGTAACAATTTTAAATTTGCATGCATTATTTCATAAATAGATAATAATTAATTTCTTAAAAGGAAAAAAAAAACTGATTTGAATAGATTCATAGATACTGAACTCAAAAAATAATTCTTTACTGTAAATGAATAATGAAGAATAACACAACCATTTATTTTATTACAACTAAATTAAAATGTCACATTATTACATATCCTTTTAAAGATGAGTGGAGCATGCAAGTGTCAAGCTCCTATTTGATATAAAAAACATATGTTACTTTACATAGTACAAAAACAAGTGTAAGCACCAAGCTTCTGCTGGACCACTGGTGACAATGTAATACAAATGTTGCTCTGAAAATAAATGCATGGTGATGGGACTTGCCGAATCAACCATGTGCTTTGAAAATAAATACATGGCACTTGCCTAGTAGGTCATTGACACTCAAAATGAATGCATGGGGCTTGCCTGGTGAATCATGCTAGGAAAGGGGAGTTATGAAGATATAAAATGTACTTATCCCCTTTGAGAGCCAGAGTCATGTAGAAGATGAGGGGTAGTAAGATTGCCCCCATCTTTTACCCATAGCCTCCATTCACTGGAATAACACTTATCTCCATCAAAGCTCCTCATCCTGGTCTAAAACCTTCCTTAGAAGTTAGGTGAGCCAGATCAACTTATTTCCAATTCCACCCATTTTGAACTTGAAGGAAATTGGTCTTTTACTCTATAACTAGATAACTAGAGGCAAGAGAATTTAGAGTATCCCCAATAATACCACATCATCTTCTTCATGAATCCTTATTAACCTTACAAAATGAAAACCCTTATGACAATTCAGAATATTACACTCAATAGTAAAGCCTTTAGCCTTCAATGAATGATTCCAATTGTGCTCAGTATCCTTATTTATGGGCTCCAATAGTGCCACTACTAGCCTAATCCCTGTGTACACCTCACATGTGTCATGTGTGAGGTTGGGTATAATCATAATTATGATTCACACAAACCAAAAAACCAACTTAAGTAATTCATGTAACTTAATCCTTACATTTACAATTAAAATGTTTAATTTGATTGACGTCTGGACTCTGGCAACTTGGCTACATGCAAATTGTACCTCAAGTTGACAAGCTGTCAATTGTCAAAATTGCCAGTGCCACTCAAACGATATGAAATCATTTCAAATCTTGTTTCACTAGATCACTAGATTATTGACACCATCATCTACGATTCTATAATTCATTGTGCAGTTTTCAATATAAAGCTATCCAATCAATCACTTTGGATATTCATATGGCATTAATCTATGCCACCACTCGTAGTACCGCAACCACACTTTCTTCAAAAAGATTGAGAATTTCAATAGAATAAATGAAAGGTAGAGTAATTCAACACATTGAAAAGAGAGAATTAAAGGTCTTGTTTTACCTTAAATTTTAATCATTATCAATGTCCACTAATAAGCCACAATAAATTTTGCTTACTTGTGATCAGAACTATATGTTGATAATTATTATTAGTTTTAAAAGCCACATTTTTATATTGATTAAAGGAAAAAAGATTTACAAGAATGGAGCCATGAAAAGTATTTTAATTTAAGTAGCTATTACTAAAGACTGATGTACATAGTACATAGCCAGCATGGCTAAAAAGCCACTAACCATGACAAAAAACCAGTCACAAAGTATATATTACAAGAATTTTTATGCTATACAATAAAATATAGACACGTCACACGTCACACAATTCATTAATATTTTTTTTTGTAACATTAGCTGAGGCCATCAACCGGGTGTTTGAGTAGAATGTGAACCGAATTTAACAAACTAATAGTAGAGAAGAAAAGCGAATCACCCAAAATATTCCTCCAAAACTCCAAACTCTTTAATGATTCAGTTTTAGTATCACATAGCAGACCCCATCTCATATTAACCGGGGCAATAGCTTGCTCTATAGAAGTATGCAATTCCACTTTCCTAAAGATTCCACCAACAGGTGCTAACCCACTTTCAAAATTGTAATGCTCCAGCACCAACTCCAACAAAGAAATAGAGTAAATGAAAGGCTGCAAATGACATATTGCCAATGTCTTCACCAAATCTTTATCGAGAAAAATGTCCATGCAATTGGACAAGAAAGTCGAAGCTACCTCAGAATATAGAGCATGAGGGTTGTTCTGAAGCATTTCCCTACCCACAATTATTCTTATAACATCCTCAACCTGCACACAAGGAATTGTAAAAACCATACCCAACTTTCGTTTGTCATATGCATCATCCCTTCTGTTCTCCCAAAAAAATTTGGGTAGCATGAACACCATGAAGAATCCATAATATCATAGTTAGATTGAGAATAGAGAAGAAAGAAATGAAAGCCAAATATATTATAAATGATATGAAGAATATCAAGTTGGTGAAGTATATATAGAAGTTAGAACGAAAACAATGAGTCTGACATCAAATACTCACACTTAACTAAATTCTCCACTATCATTGATGTGACAATTAACATTTATTTCAATAGTTGAATCCTTAATCATTGATGTTGCAATATTATTTCGAAAAAATTGTGAGAATATTATTCCAAGTTACCCACGAGAAAATCCACATTTCGGCCTCCCTACTTCCCCATTGGATTGAACCCGTGTGCAACTTTCAACAACGGGGAAGCGGGGAGTGACCCAAATTAAATCTAGCGCTTCACATCTATGTGCTCTTTTCCTTAAGACCATTCACTTATGCATAACCCTCAGACCCGATGGACGACCTAGATTAAAATGTCTTCTATACCTTTAAAACAAGTGCTTGAAAGGTATGTCTGCGACAGATGACAAGATGGTTGCATCAATCAACATTAATTTTTAGGTTAATTTGATTGGAAATTTGGGGGAATGTGTGGAAACTGGCAGCTGATAGGATCACAAAAAGATTTGTGCATAAAGAATGCATGACCTGTTTGACGTTTGTTTTCATTTCTTGGTATGGTCTCCATAAGGCCGCGGGAGGTTTTTCTACAAATAGGGGTTATTGTGCTCATTTGTCTCAAATTGGCTTAGCGCTCTCGACAAACACTAAGGGGCAATGGAGACTCCTCTGTTTCTGAATTCCACGAAGCAACAAAACACTTTCCATGGTGAAAACACTAAGAAATGACTGAAAGGGATAATTGTGTCCAAGCACCCATTGGTGCTCCAGGCGGTGAAGGGTGTTTTGGGCCTAGAATTTCTACTAGCTACCCACAAGCTCAGAGGAAATTCATAAATACCCACCATGTTTCTAGCAATGCTTGTGTACATGGGTGTCTCAAAAGCTCAGGGGAAGAAGCTATGCCAAATGATTTTTCCATACTCTCTGTTGGAAAATATTGACGTGACACTGGACAACATCGATGATAATTTAATGACCCCTCTATTGTTGCACTACTACAGGGCTCGTGGGAATGAATGGTTGGTACTAAAGTTTCTCATGGTGTTCTCACTAGACCATGCAACTCTCAAAACCCGATGGGGGGAGATTAACCAATGTATTTGCTTTCTTCTATGTGCAACTAACATTCTCAAAGACCGGTCGAAGGGTTGGGTGAAGGCGTTTGCGATGGCAGAAGCTCTCGATAGGGAAAGGTGGTCTTTGAAAAAGGAGGATTGGGAGTTGGGCACTAGTGAAGAATGAGTAGCGAATGACACTAGGCGCTGGGAGGAATGTATAAACCATCCTACCCATAGTGCCTATAGTGGTGATTGTCCAGTGATTGTCCAGTGATTGTAAATGCAATCAAAGCCAAGAAGACCAACGAGGCTGGCTGCAATAAAGCCCAAGAGACCAACGAGGCTAGCTACAAAAATGCATAAACTGGTGTCTATGGAAGGTCATTTTGGTTTTTGATGGTTTGTAGTTTGTATAAGTTTCCAATGTCAGTTCGTTCAATACTTGGGTCTTTAATGTTTTGTGGAAATGAAAGAATGTAAAAACTCTTTTTGATTAGCACAGGTTGATACCCCATTTAGCAGCTATTTAACTATAAAAAAAACATGTGCTTAGAAGGATCCTTTAGTACTGCAGGCTTTAACACTAGCTCCTTAATATTTCTTTAATATTTCGCACCTTGTTATAGTTCATTAGATAGTTTTAATCGTTCCTTAATATTATTTTGGTTGTCATGACTTTAAGTGATTTAATAAGTAATAAAATATCAACCATTGATTTATGAAAAGATAATGGTTCTAGTGTTATTCTGAAGGTTTCAATTCGCAAGTCTAGTGCTTCAGAGATTTACTTCTGGAATGCAACTACAACTGTCCAGTGAAAATTCATCGAACAATCGTGGTTATATGGATTTGTGTTGACATATGGCTACATATATGGAATATCCTTCACACATATTTCCTTCATTACTTTGTTCCAAGGATTCAATTATTTTATAAGGTTGATTATTCTTCCTTGTTTGGCCTTTACATCCTTTGTGTAAAACGTTCTTAAGTTTTTAACCCCTGGTCCTACGTTCTTCCTAGGTGGTCCCTATTTTAAAACAAACTTTATGCACGTGCATATTTCTGCCACTTAAGTTCTTCTATCACTCATGAGTCATCGCCAAAATCCTTCAACCCATCGAGTTCATTACCACGATGAGCGATGAGCCTTGATCTCGCCATGTGTCCACATCTAACAGTTCTAGTGTTATTCTGAAGGTTTCAATTTGCAAATCTAGTGCTTAAGAGATTTACTCCCGGAATGCAACTACTATCATCCATCGAAAATTCATCGATCAGTCGCGGTTATATTGATTTGCGTTGACATTTCACTAATGTTTTTTCTTATTCATTTGAAAATAGGTTTAATTCGCTAGTAAGAATATTTTTGGTTTGAAAAAAATTTTTAATCGCCAACAATTTTTTTTTTCTGTTTTGAAAATAGGTTTAATTCGCCAATGGAAATATTTTATTGGTTTGAAAAAAGGTTTTAATCACCAATGAAAATATTTTATTGGTTTAAAAAATGTTGCAATTCACTAAGATTTTCCAAAGACTTCTAGTGATCAGAAAAGATTTTCCAATTGAGATTTTTTTTCCCCAAAAAGGAAAAAAATTGCCACTAAAATTAATATTTTTATTGAGAAGTATACAAGATTTTCCAGGATTTTACACCTTCATTGAGGGGGGTGGGGGGGTTCTTAAAGTTATCCTTGATGAAGAGTCCACCATGACACAATACAAAACCATGCTTATCAAAATTCACAAGTTATAAACTAACACCTCAACCAAAGAACCTAAGAGTCTTTAATAACTAGCCAAGATGTCAAGATCTCCAATCATATGAAGATAACCATCCTTTAAAGTAATATGACCAATGGTAAACACACTCAATTGAAATATCAATATATTTATAGAATAAAGTAGAACCAAAATATCCAAGCCAAGAAGATAAACCACCACAAAAAAATCACTATCAAAAGCTCTCATTAAATTATGTAACCAAGATATCAATGAAATTATGATAAAAACATACTTTAAGTTGCAATAATTGATTATCCAAGCACTATAATTATCCATTGTCTCATCCAAATAGAACTTACCAATGTATACATGACCATAGATAAGGATAAATAACTAGATTTGCATTGAAATATTGAAAAAAATCATGGATATAGATAGTCCACATTTAAGTCATCTCACTACAATCAATGGGTAGCCAACCCACAAAACTACATAGCTCATAGATCCCAAAATAATCCAACATTCAAACTTGCCATCACATTAGTAACCTACAAAATGAGATAACAAAAAAGATAACCTATATATCAGAAGACTTAATCATTGGATCATCTACAAATCCAAAGACGTTATGCACACGTGTGGCTTGAGTTTTGAAGGTTTTCTTTGCACTATTGGGAATTTTTGACAATTTTTGTTCTCTTTAGGAAAAGTTATTTGTGTTGAATCAGATAGATTCTACCAATATTTCCCTAAAAATGAGTGTGTGTTGAGATTGATCTTTCCAAATACCTAAAAGATGTTGGAAATTTGCTTTTCATTGATGAGATTATTGGCAACATGAGTATGAGCATATATGGTGTTGTCATTGATGTAAACATTGATGTAAATATTTTTGATGAGCGTGAGTGATTGTGGTGATGGAAACCCATTATATAGGTGCAAGAGTTTTGATATGGAGTAGGACAAATGTGTTAGATATTTTTCTAAGTCCTAGAGTATAGTTTTCAGTGTACAATGAACCAGTTTTAAGGTCCACATTGCTTTGCCATGCAAAATTAGGTTATGAAATTTTAAGGAAATTTTTGTACATGTTGGAGGAATCCAAATCCAAAATTTCATATCTTTATGTCCTCCGGTGTAAAAGTTATGATTGACAGAGTATCAAGTTTTCCAGTCACAGAGTTACTATGGCAATGCACATAATTGGATGCTTTGTATTCCATTGCAAATGAATATTTGGTTATGCGGTTTTGTGGGATTAATTATAGGTGTTTGAAGCATGAGTGGTCCAAGTGTGAAATTTTTTGGTGGTTCGCATGTTGTGTTTTGGATTAATAGATGGTTCATGTCACCATTTTTTTCTATTTGGCGCAGACCTAAAGAGTTTGGGGTTGAGCAAAGTTAAAGTATGAATTGAGCGAATTTGAGGGAGTAATTATAGGTCACTGTCAACCTATTTTGATCTTACAATTTTTTGTTTATGCCTCAAGGAATGTATGGTTGGATCTTGAGCCAACAGGTTGATGTATTACATGTTTAATCTAATTTGGCCAACCCAATCAATGTTGTAGGTGTTTGTGAATGTAATGCATATAAATGTAAGTTCATTTCTATGTTCGAGAGATGATGTGTAGGAGAAGAAGTGTGATGTGAATTCCTAAGTAGAGTATGTGAATGTGATGTGAAGAAGAGCAAAGTGGGTGTAAGTGTTGAGAAACATGAAGTGTATTAAGTCAATATATTGAGCTTTAGTGGAACTATCTCTAGTATATTGTAGCTGCATTGTAGCAATTCAAATCTTGGCAATGAGTGACCATTTATTCTTTGTCTTTGTCTTTGGATAGTGAGTCTTCCAGATAGTGAGTCCACCTGGCAGTGAGTCTTTCTGTAATATCTTGTAACCGATTATAATATTGTGAGCTAATCCTCACCATGGTTTTTCCCTTCTTGGGTTTTCCATGTAAATCTAGTGTTCTTGTGTTGTGTGATATGATGCATGTTTTAATTGCTTCTTTTCATTTCTATAAATTGGATAAAAATATTTGAATACATGTTTAATATGTGGTTTCAGATAATACTGATTCACTCCCCTCTTAGTATTTTGGGTATTCAACAATTGGTATTAGAGCATGGTTCCTTGGAAGACACTTAACCACTTGAAGTAGATCTTGGAAGTTGAACACGTGGCTACTAGGAGATATCCTGCTCCTTTGGAAGAAATTCCTATGGTAGGATTCATTGAAGAATATTGCATGGTTGATATGAATGGAGATCTCAAATTAGCCCTTGAAGATATGCAAATAATTGAAAGTGAGAACAAAGATCTGAAAGAAAACATCAAAGAAGCAGATGAATGCATCAGAAAGTTAAGGGAGAAAATCAAGAAGTTTAGAGAAAGACATAAGGAGGTTAATGAGAAATTGATGCAATCAAATGAGACAATCACTAGTTTGAAAGTGTAAGTTGAAGAAGGAAAAAGAATTGAAGAATTCTTGAATGAAAAATTGAAAAGAAAATATGTAGAATGTTCAAGACTTGAAGAAGAGGTTGTGAATTTTAAGATCAAATCTGAAGAAAGCAAAGAATCAAGAAGACAAACTCAAGAAGAGTTCTACAATATTTGATGAAATGATTGAAAATCAAAAGAATTCTCAAGATAAAGGAGAATTAAGGTTTGAAAAAGGAGAAAGTTCAAAAGAAAATCAAACACCAAGTATTGAAAAAGAAGAACATTGGAAAAAAGAAGATTGAGGACAACAAGAATAATGGCAAGCAGGTCCAAAATCAAAGGAAAGACTTCAAAAGACCACCTATTAGACAACCAAATGCACAAAGGTACTCATATTTTAATGGTTATTGTTATTCTTGCAATAAGTTTGGACATAAGGTTGTAGGCTCTAGAAGAAAAATGAATCAAAATGTTCAATCATTTTTTGGTTAGTGCTTTACATGCAAAATATTTGGTTATAAGGCTAGTGAATGCAAAAATTAGATAATGAATGGTTACAATAATAGCATGAGGTTTCAATATTTCAATGGCTATTGTTATGCTTGCAATGGATTTGGGCATAAGGGTAATGTATGCAAATCTAGAATTGGTGGAAGTAAGCTTGTTCAAAATGTTGGCATATGTCACAAATGCAATAAACCTGGACATATAGCCAAATTTTGTAGAAGCAAGAATGTGAAGGTTGATCTTGTAAAGAAGAATGATCCAATAAACAAGGTTGATCTTGTAGAGATGAAGAAAGAGATGAAAAAGATCTAGAAAAAGAAAGAGGAGAATGAGGTTAAGAATGAGTTAGTGCCAGCTTCTAGTGCAGATGTTTCCTTCAGAAACTAAATAAAGAGCTTTGGATTAGGGGGAGTTTTAATAGACAATCATTAAGACCTTTCCAAAGATATGGTGTTGATTCCTTAGCGCATTGATACAAGGTGTAGGTTGACATGCGAGACCTATTGGTGAGAACTGATGAAAAATATTTTGTTATGAAGATTTGCGAAGAGTTTGAAGGTGTCTGTCATTATAGTTAGGGTTCATCAACTTTTGACTAAACTTAAAATCAATACAATTAATGCATTTTAGGTCATTCAAAAGGTGTTTATAAGTAATTTCACTTATGAAAATATCATTTGCATTCCAGTGTTTGAATATTGAAGAGTAGAGAAGAGGCGATTTGAAGTGATTTAGAATTTGTGCTCAAAACCCTAGCCGATAGAGATCTAAAGGTATTTATAGTTTTCACTCTGCTCTAAGTTTTAGAAGCATTTCAATTGTATTGAAATATGTATACCCAAAAAGTAGTAAAGGTTGTGGACCTACCTCATCCCAAATTTTCATCCCAAATTTAAGAAGCATATTGATAAATCAAAACTGATGGATCCGGAAGGTGCATTTTCACACGCTCGTTTTGGGGTTATGCATATTGAGGATATAAAGATGTATATTCATGTAAAATTGGAAGAATACAATCATGTAAAGTTGGGAGAAGTGTGGATAAATGAACTTATCGGCGAAGACTTTGAGTTAAAACCCGAGCATGGAAGTCTAACAGAGAAGAAACTTGATGTTTGTAATTACTTCCCCATATTTTGCTATGTGGATGTATGGATGAGATACACATTGAGTAGTATCCATGAAAAATTCATCTAGTTATACCTACTACACATGATTAACAAAGAAGCCATTAGGTTTGTGACAAGGTTATGTTATAAAGGATCAGTTCCTACTCTTAAATCAGTGAAAAATGAAGTGATGAAATTAACCGGTGCAAAATTTGACAAGAGATACCAAACAATTAAGGACATTGAAGACCCAATAGTTAAGTATGCCTCTATGATGATTGGATGCAAAATTTTCTTCACAAACAAAGAGAATTTATATTTTTCTACTGTAATGAATACATCATATGAGATGGTGAAGACATGAATGAATTATGACCTATGTGAATTTCTAAGGCTACAATTGTTAGAAAACTCGCAGAAGACTAAGGAATCTCGGTACGCCTTCAAGTATGGTACCTTGATTATATTCTTATTATTTTACTTTCTTAGAGAAATTCCTGGTGTAAGAAATGTGGCGTGGATAGATAATGTTATCATGGCTAGATGTATCAGAGAACATATGCTGAGGTATCTGAATTCAACATCTAAAGATGAAGCCCTATGAGGGTTCTTCAAATAATTCCAATCCCAAATGCAGGAAAGAGAAATAATACCTAAGAGTGTAGTTGAGAAGTATAAGAATGATATTATCTTCATGGTGAGCAAAGACTATTGTATGATGGAAGTTGTGGAGCCAAGGACAATATGGGTTCCTTAAATGGGATATGAGGTAGAAGAGAGTGTGCTCATCGGTCTTGTAGATCACATGCTAAGCATGCCTAAAGATCCTATAGAAGAGAGATATGGAACATATGAGGAGAAGTCTAGTGCAGTGCATATGGAGCACAAACCAAAGGAGATTAAGAGGAATGTGGAGAAGATGAATGCACAAGTTGTGGAAATGATGGGAATACCAAAGGGCCTTGTGGAGAAATCCAAAGACATGTCCAGTTCTCCAAAAGGTGCCCACAATACTAGAAGGTCAACTAGCACCTCTACCCCCTCTTTGGTTGCTGCTAAGTCCTCCGAGACTAAACCCGTAGTTGGTTTAAAAATAAAAGAATCTTCTAGTGCCCCTACAAAACAACAAAGTGCTCCATAGAAGAGAAGAAAAGAAAAGGAAAGAAGAGAACAATATGCGAGATTAAACGTTGATGATAAGGAAGAAGAAGAACAAGAAGAAGGACCACAATTGGTCCGAAAGAGAAAAACAAAAAAACCAGTGTCTCTCAAGTAGCCAGACAAGTGTAAAGAAATCAAAATTTGATATTGTGGACACTGAAAATGAGGCATATGTGGAGAAGGAGAAACAAGATTTCATGATTCATATGAGGGAGAAGAAGTTTGAAAAAGAAGGAAAATCACCCTAAAGGAAAGGAAAGAAGAAGAATCCTCTGGTCCAGAAACAAAACCTTATGAAGCTTGAGGCCTTGGTGAGCTGTATTTCAGAATATGGGAGCCTAGAAGAGACTGTTGCACTATATCCCACCATAGATGACATTGAAAATTCCACCACTGAAGAATCTATTGTTAGGCAGGAAGCATTTGATGAAGATGCCAAGTTAAGGGCATTCACTTTGGAGAAGATTAGTGCTCCTCTCATAGATGAGGATAGAGCTAAATTAGCTCAATTGTATAACAAAGAATTTAGGACTAGCAGAGGGTCAATACCCTGATGGGCACAGAAAAGGAAGATATATAAAGGTTGAGAAATGAGAAAATAAAAAATGTTGTCAATCTGGCAAACAAATTAGGAATGTCTCCAGACAACAAAGAATAATTGCATGGTGATGTGTTTGTCCCAGAAGTGAATGAACCAGAAGATGCACAACATGAGTGTGCTCTGAAACATGAGAAAATACCCAAAGAAGGCAATGTGCAAGAAAATGATACTAATGATACTCCTCTAATAGAGGAATTTTTTTTGGAGCAGAATAGGATGATGGAATGCACAAGGAGGAAGTGCAAATAGAGAAAAACCTACCCCCTCTGGATGTCAAGACAGATGGTGAACAAAGAAAGGAAGATAAGAAAGATGACTCAGAGAATTTAGAGGCACATAACACTGGAAATTTTCCTCTCTCAGAAGATAAAGAGTCTGATAAACAAGAGAAGAATGATAAGGTAGACTCATGAAGCCAATTGAAGAGAAGAAAATTGAGAAATAATTTGATAGTGCAAACAAGGAGTGGAGTGATGATGGAGAGTGCAATGGTGACAAGAAAAATTCCAATGAGAAAAAGGAAGATGAAATCATAAAGGTTTTTGGTGAATCCTTTGTTGATTCACTCAAGGTTTTGTTAGACATGTAGTTGCAATTCAAGCCTATTGTATCTACACAATTGTTGCAACTTCCTTTAATGCAGGGTCAAGCGAACATGTGAAAATTTTCTCCCCTACAGAAGCTTCAAATTGGTGATGTGTTTCATGCTTTTGCAAGGAAATTATTTCCACTCACTAGAAGAGCACTGAGGTAATTGAAGAAGCAATCAAGGTATTGCAAGAAGGAATTCCCACTGCTATAATTGACGAGTCTCTATCCAGTGTTGAAAAGTTGAAGTTGCTATTAGATTCCTTTCAGGATTACTCCCCCACTTTAGAAGAAAGGTTGGAGAAAGAGGTGACAAAGAAGGTGAATGATAGGAAATTGACTGAGATATGAAAAAAATGCAATGTGGCACATAGAAAATTACAAGAGAACTTGAAAAATGTGTAAAAGTGCTTGGGTGAACCACAAGTTTTATTTCAATTTTCTTTGAAATGGCCTAATTCTACAAAGAATATTAAGGACCAAATGGACTCAATAGAGTCACAAGTTGCTCAGGTCCCTGATGTCTATGATCTGGCAAGTGATGCAGATGGTACAACAAGGATGGCTAATGAATATTTGCATGAACAATTCTTTCAACAACAAGAACATAAAGAGAATCATTATGCAGTATGGTTAGCTCAAGGACTTGGTAAGTGCAAGGCTTACAACCTTGAACGATGTGTTAGCAAGGACAGAAAATTTGGCACAAAAGAGCCTGGTACTTGGTACCCTAGATGAAGGAGAAGATCTCCTTGTGTAGCTTGAAAGCCAGTGTAGTCCGATTGCCTTCACTATGAAGGGTTGGGAGTCAGGAAAGAAGGAGTATGAGGCACACCTTGCAAAATTGCAAGTGTCTTACTCTAGTTAGTTGTATTTATATTATGTTATGCAATTTGAGGTTTCATTGTATATATGTGGAAGAAAGTGGTTAGTATAGCAATGAAATTTTTGATTATCTTGATGGATACCATTGTTAGGGGTAGTTGCCTTGATTTTTGGATAAGTTTTTTGAGTTAGTCTCATGTGTGTGTGTGTGTGTTTATATATATATATATAAATTAGTTAGGGGGAGTAAGTATTATGCTTGGAAAATGTGCCCTTTGCCATTGATGTCAAAGGAGGAGAGTAGTTGAGAAAAAAATTGGTTGGTGAATATTTGGAGAAGAGTTTTGGGCATGTTGTCATCAATGACAAAGGGGGAGATTGTTGGAAATTTGCTTGTCATTGATGAGATTATTGGCAACATAAGCATAAGCATATATGGTATTGTCATTGATTTTAGAATTGATGTGTAGTTGTTTGATAAGTGTAAGTGATTGTGGTGATGACAATCCATTATAAAAGTGCAAGAGTTTTGATTTGGAGTAGAACAAATGTGTTAGATATTTTTTTCTAAGTCCTAGAGTAGAATTTTCAATGTATAGTGAACTAGTTTTGAGGTCTGCATTGTTCCACCATGTAGAATCAGGTTATGTGGTTCTAAGGAAATTTTGGTACATGTTGGAGGAATCCAAATCCAAAGTTCCATGTCTTTATGTCCTCCAGTATAAAAGTTATGATTGACAGAGTATCAAGTTTGCTAGTGATAGAGTTACTATGATAGTGTTCATAATTGGAATACTCTGCATTCCACTGCAGATGAATATTTGGTTATGCAGTTTTGTGGGAGTACTTACAGGTGTCTGAAGCATGAGTGGTCCAAGTAGGAAGTGTTTTGGTGGTTCGCACGTTGTGTTGTGGATGAACAAATGGTTCACATGTCACCTATGTTTTTCTATCCAGTGTCGACCTAAATAGTTTGGGGTTAAGCGAAGTTAAAGTATGAACTAAGTGAACTTAAGGGAGTAATTATAGGTCCTTTTCGACCTATTTTGATGTGTTACATGTTTTGGTTTATTCCGCAAGGTATATATGGTTGGATCTTGAGCCGACAAGTTGATATATTACATGTTTTATCTAATTAGGCTGACCCAATTGATGTTGTAGGTGTTTGCGAATGTAATGCATATAAATTTAAGTTCATTTCGGTGTTGTAGAGATGATATGTGTAGGATAAAAAGTGTGATGTGAATTCTTAAGAATAGTATGTGAATGTGATATGAAGAAGAGAAAAGTGGGTGTAAGTGTTGAGAAACATGAAGTGTGTTAAGTTAGTATATTGAGCTTTAGTGGAACTATCTACAACATATTGTAGATGCACTGTATTAGTTTAAATCTTGGCAGTGGGCCACCCTTTCTTCTTTCTCTCTTATTCTCTGGATAGTGAGTCCCTCAGATAGTGAGTCCACCTAGTAGTGAGTCTTTCTATAATATGTTGTAACTGGTTATAGTATATTGTGAGCTAATCCTCAACATGGTTTTTCCCTTCTTTGGTTTTCCACACAAATCTAGTGTTCTTGTATTGTGTGATGTGATGCATGTTTTAATTGCTTCTTTTCATTTATGCAAATTGGATGAAATGTTTTGAATACATGTTTAAGTGGTTTCAAAGAATACTAATTCACCCCCCTCTCAGTATTCTAGGTGTTCAACAAAAGAGTCAATATATGGACATCCATATTGGACATCTACACCACACTCAACATGTGTTGTACCTTAATTTTATCAATACTTGTTTTCAATGTCAATCTTTAGAGAATAAGATTAAAGATTATTTTCTTCCTGCTCATTGTAACAAGACCTCTTGTTTACTTGTTGAGGGCCCCACTTCAAAATTTGGTGAAGGGTGGAATATGGTTGGGAGCTTTGTAAAAATAAAAGCACGCATTGGTGGTTCTTAGGCCAAAACCCCTCCCAAGTCTAACCACCTAGCTACTCAAGTGTAACCAAGGGTGTCTTCAATCCCTTCTGAGAAGGGGAAAGATATTTCTCCCTCTAATGGGGAGACTTCCACTAGACCACACTTCTCCAAAACATTGTAGTCGATGTCTATTTTATCCTCACAACTAGAGAGACATAGTTGTTCTCTCTCATCTCTTAGGAGTTTGTGTTGTTCTCCCAATTCACTCGAGTGGTTGGAGGAGGGAGAGTATATTGTAGAGAAAAGGGAGTTGTCAATCCCCAACATTCAATTGGTGAGCTTCTCTAGAGATGAAATTCTACAAAATTGTTATTCCTCACTTGAAGAGACAAATAGTAATGAAATATATATTGATTCCCATCAATGAATTTTATCTCTTGGAATGTTCAAGGTCTCACTGACTTCCCTAGGAAATATGGAATGAGAGATATGCATAAAAAAAAAATCCTTTTAATATTTTTTTTCTTATAGGAGGTTAATATTACTATTTTTTACTTTTTGTTGCTTGTTGTGTCATCTACCCAACTAGCTCCTTTCTTTAGCAATTAGGATGTTGGCCTTGGAGGGATTATGACCTTTAGCTCTCATATGTGGCATCAACTTGTGGTAGATCAAGGGTATAGCATCACCAACAAGGTGATCTAGATCCTCTTAAATGTAGAAAATCATTTCTTTGGATTTATCGATATTTATGCTTCCAACAATGTTGTTGAGATATCTTTATTATGAAGGTTGATTGTTGATTCATTGCATATTGTAACTTGGGTCATGTGCAATGACTTTAATATGGTAGAAATGTCATATGACAAAGACGAGGCTTTGCCTATGCATTGGACAACTGGCGAGAGAGAGGTGTGGTACTATATGTACAATAAATTAGGTCTTTTTTATCCCAATAAGAGCCACCACCACAATTATTCTCATTGGTATATGTGGAGTAACTTCTAAGTTTGGCTTGAAAAAGCCATTAAATGCTTTGATTGTACTATCATCTCAACTCAATATTTCTTTTTCTTTGCTAGTTACTTTCCTCTTCCAACTGAGCCCTTGTTGAATATCACTCTTTTTGACCATTGTCCCATCAAGTTTAATATTCTATGGCAACTGGATACTCCTAAGGCTATCAAATCCCAAATCTTTCTTAACACTTCCCTATTGACTCATCAACCCACATTAGCCCACATCAGAAGGGTGAGGAATTTGGAGGCTAGGCCTTCCCAAGGGACATGATGGATTGCTTAGTGGAATAGGGCCAAAAGGAATTCATCTCACTTTATTTGCATCTATGGCCACCAAATAGCCATTTTTCATTGATGTGCATACGAGGTTACCACCTCGAACCTCCATCAAGCTATTGCTATGTTCGAAGTGAACCATTTCTTCCCTACTATGAAGGTCAAAGTGGATGAGATTCATTGATAGAAGAAAATTGATAATAACCATTCTACTAGAGGTACCCAAATCAAAGAAAAATTGCATTGGCTAAAAGTTGGCAACAAAACTTCTGAAGAGTTTTTTCAAGCACTTCGAGCTCACCATACCTCTTAAGGAATTAAGAAAATCAAGGATGGGTAGTTTATTCTCAAGGACCTTTTAGATATCCTTCAAGCCTTTGTCAAGAATTATGGGTAGGTTTTTTAAGGCTCAAGTAATTCTCCTAAATGTGATCACACTTTATAGGAATTCCTTAAGGTTGTTTCTTGCCAGTTTTCTTCCTCTCAATGATCATTTTGTGATTAATTGTTCTACATTGTTGATATTCAAGAACTAGTTTTCACCATTGCTAATGACAAAGTCCTTGGTTGTGATGGATTTTTCTATGAAGTTTATAAAATTCTCTAGGATTGTGAGAGTGAGGATTTCCATAAAGTCTATCTTGAATTTTTTTTTTTTTTTTGGCAAAAAGTCTATCTTGAATCTTACAAGTCTAATTCTCTAGGAAAGTTCATCAACAAAGGTAATATTATATACATACCTAAATATAGGGATCAAGAAGACATTTACAACCGACAACCCATCCCCTGCTAAATATCTCTTATTAAATTGTTGCCAAAACCTTAGCTTTGAAACTACAACATCTCCTTCCTCAAATTGTGTGACCTAAGAAAACTAGATTTATTAATCCAAATACATATTGAATAACACTATTGCAATTTGGGAAGGCGTGGAATGGGCTCGACATTATCATTAATAGGCTCTTTTTTTCAAAATTAATTTTTCCAAGGCTTATGATCCTATTGGGGGGCCCTTCATCCTAGTTATGCTTGAAGCCTTGGGATTTATATCTCAATTCACTTAGTCTGTGTATGATTTATGTTGATGCTTCTACCTAGATTACTATCAATGGTCAAAAACCATTCCTTTTGGGCTCTTTTTGTGTACTCACCAAGGTTGCCCCTTCACTCTAGCTTTATATGTGCTTGTTGTCAAAGGCTTTGGATGCCTTTTGGCTCATTTTATTTCTCATAGACTAGTTAAAGGTATTTATTTACCCAACTCGACTAGTGAATGATCATTTTGTTGATGATATTTTCTTACTCTCATAAAGAAAGAAAATTACATAAAACACTTGATTTGCAATGTTTAGACATTTTTTGCAAGGCCTTAAGCTCTGCCATTCAATGGAAAAAGATGTACAACCAACAATCCTTCCTTCCTAAGCCTTCTTGGCTTAATTATTTTGGATGGAAGGGAATCGATCATGGTGAAACTTCTAGGTTCTTGGGCATACCCTTTGCCTTTCAAGTGTCTTCCACCTCTTTATGACAAGTTTTCCTTGCTAGAATTGAAAAAAATAGCTTATTGGGACACCAAACACCTAACTCTAGTAGGAAAAATTCAAATCCACTCTAATATTCTTGTGACAACTCATGTCTATCGCTCCTCTTGTTAGGTTCACTCGAAAGCTTCTTATTTGAAATTAGAGAAGCTTCTTCATGATTTTCTTTAGTCGTCTCGAAATAATCATTGACGTTTCCATTAGGTGGCTTAGGAGTTTTGTTCTCTTCCTCATTAGTTAGAAGGATTAGGATTACTCTCTACTTAGTGTTAGGGCTTAGTCCTTTGCACTAAGTGGATCATTTGTGCTCTCGAGGGTAATGAAGCCTAGGAAATTTGTGTGGCGCTACATTTCCTTTGGTCATCTAGTTAGGAAAATATCTTGGAAAGGAATTCAAATTCATACCTTTCTTATTATGAAAGAGGTTGTTTACACTCAAGGGACCTTTGTGATGAAAAGTATTTGGTAGTCGAGAAGCTAGAAGCCTTGGTTTCTTTGGAATGATTTTGGTTTTTGTATTTGGCATTTCCATAAACCAATAAAACCTTTGGTAGTCTCTTGTTTTTCAGTGCCGAAATCATCCTCTTACAAGGACTCTTTGGGTTTGTGCTTTGGGATTTTACACAAAGGAGATCAAAATGCTCCTAGATATCTTCTCTAGAACTACTTGGAATCTATTTTCTTAGAATATAATTGAGGTTCAATTCCAACTTTCTATACATCATCGAGAAACCTTTGACACAATTATCAAAGTCATCTTGGTTGATATGGTTCACAAAATTAGAATTAGATCTTGTAAATCTTAGTGGAAAGACTAGAAGTAGTATCTAGACATTACATTTCATAGATATAGGCCTTGACAAGGCTATCACTAGCTTTCCCCTCATTTCCCCATGGAACCTACCTTAAATCAATGGTGGCAATTGTAGTCACCTATGTTAGTATAGCAATGCAAGTTTCACACCATTTGGTTGGTCATTCTAGATCCTAAATTGGTTCATTTTTCTTGGTCTTTTCTTTTTTAAGGTCTTCCTATTGGTTATAGATTGGCCCATTTAGGCATTCTTGTTCCTTGATGCCCTTTTATGGGCATCAAAAACCTCCCAAACATCTATTTTGGTTTTTTCCTAGAGCTCAAGATGTTTGGTCTTGGATTAATGAATTCTTCAAGCAATTCATACCAGAACCATTTTCTTGGCATATAGTATTATTAAAGGATTGGCCTCATATCCCCCCAAAATTTATTCAAATCTGCATGCTTTCAAGATGGAGATTCTCTTTAGCATAAGGAAAGATAGAAATTTTGTTTTTTTAGGATGTTCTATTGATTGGCAATATTCAATCTATGTTAAAATTATGATTTGTTCTAATGTGTTTTTGGAGATTCAAATGCAACCTAACAAAGTTGCACATGAGGTGGCACACTGATAGGTTTTATTAGATTATTGGGATTGTTACCCAATTTTCACCTACGGGCTCAATCAGGGGAAAATATGTTTTAAATTCGGCACGTGGATTAAATGTGGCTCCCATAAGGGTTGAGCCCAGCGTGCAGGTGTTTGGATTTCATTGGGAAGGTCTTTATCTGATGCTATTTCACAAGGAAGTCTATTGGAAAGCCTTGCCTCAGTCAGATTTGGCATAAAACTCTTGAAGAAAAAAGTTGTTGGGACTTTTCAGATGTCTTGCCGACTGGCAGTGTTTTATATTCATTCGGGATCCACTGGTCGGCCAGACATTTTATTCGCCGTGGGTTTTTATATGTTTCCCCGACTGTTGAGGTCTCACCGACCATTGCATAGAGCTAGCCTTAGCGAAAGAAAGGAGTTTGCCGTAATGTCTCAGCGACCAAGAAGAGTCTCGGCGAAGGGAGGCGTCATCGGCGTAAGGTCTCACCGATAGGGCGAGGTCTCGCTAAAACAAAATGCCCTCATTGTAAAGTCTTGCTGACCGCTGGTGGTCTCCTCGAAATATTTTGAGCTAGCTGAAAGATAAAGGGTTCGACATAAGGTCTTGCCAACCCATGTGAGATCTCGTTGAAACAAGGTGGCTTTGGAGTAAAGTGTTGCTGATAGACGAAAGTCTTGCCAACAGTTGTTCATAAGGCTATTATCGGGGAGAAGGGCTCACATTCGCTAGGAGGTCTCGGCGAAAGGATATGTCATCGGGGAGAAAGAAGGACCTCACTGTAATGTCCCGGTGACTGAGTGATGTCTCACCGAAAAGAGTTTTCCTTTGACATAAAGTTTGGCCGAATGGGAAGGGTCCTGTCGACAAAGGGATGCCTTCAGTATAATGTTTGGGTTCGGCGAAAGGTCTTGCCGACCTGATGGTGTTTGGCCGATAAATGGAACTCTCAGCATAATGTTTTGGGCTTGCCGAGATGTCTCGCCAAAAGCAGGTGGTCTCGTTGAGAGAGTTTTCCTTCGGCATAATCTCTCGCCGACTGAGGGAAGTCTTGCCGATAGCAATCAACTTGCCCATGGAAAAGGATATGGGTAGGACTCTTAGCATTCGCTATGACCTCCTGACGACTGAGAGAGTCTTGCCGATAGCGATGGATTTTCCAATAGAAAGGAATATCGGTATGACCAATGGGAACTCACTATGAACTCTTGCCGACCGTCGCGTGTTATGCCGATAGCTGCCGAAGGGCATAATCTCATCGAGGAGACACGCCTAGTGTCTCACCGACATGCGATTCTGATGAAGCGACCTTTGACCGTCTTGGGATCTACATGGCACGAATTCAACCAATCAGAAGGAACTAAAGATGAACCATGGGTAGTTTGACTATTGTGACTATCCTTGTCAGGAAGATCAACAGAATGTGAGCAGTATGGATCTGCTCTGTGATCAAGGATGAGGAATCGGTTCGAGGGCAATAGTGTTGTCTCTATGGAGGTCTAACAATAGGGAGCAGTTGATGCTGTCTTTCTCATGGGGGGATCAACTTGAAGAAAGATCTGAAATAAGAGGAAAGCCGAAGGGGAAGAAGCCGCTAGTCTTAGGGATAGTTGGGATGTCTGCTGGCAAAGGTAGAGCGACATTTATGATAATGCTTCAGGACATTCAAGGAAACTCTAATGGAAGTTCGAGGGTGGACACGGAGGCCAAAAGTAAATCTTGTGGTTGCAGAAGGATTTGAAGACTTCTCCTGAGGGCGATCTTTCACACCAACATGGACACGGGGGATGCACATTGAATGCATTAACTTTATTTCCAAAAGATCTGAGGGTCGACCCTTCTAAAAAAATTGATATTTTGTAAACCCTAAAACAAAGAGGCGACACTTTTAGTTTTCATATCTATGGCATTTTTGCCTCTTTTTGTAGATAGTTCTTACTCGCATATTTTATGCTTTTGTGACTTCTATAAGTCCTTAGAGGAGAATCACCGATTTTGTAACTCATTTACAAACATTGTATGAATTGGAGTTTCACCTTTGGAGATCAATATTTTTTTTTTTTTTGCCTTCTCAGTTTATCTATTTTATTGAGTGTGTTGAATGATTGGCAAATTTACATGTGAGTTTTTCTTATTCCTTGTTAATATGTCTCATTATTAGCACTTTTAAGCAGGGGAGATACATACAGTGCAGGTTATAGGTTATGCTGGTGATGCAAACAGTTTTAGTTGTGAGGAGAACTTATCATCCTTCTAAGACTGTATGCATCGTAGCTTTCTTATGAAACATTATGCAATATCATGAGTATTGAGTTGTGCATATCAGCTTTTATTAGTTGATTGAAAACTGTGTGTTAAACAGCTACTCATGTTTGAACAAATTTGGTGTATCACCATAGGATTAAATTTTAATTTTCATGCACTCCTTCTCCCTTTTCCTTACAAAGGATCAGTAGTTAGGTGATACCAAAGGAAGCCGGCCTTCTCCGGAGGTTGACCTCTGTCTATAAGAAACCCACAGCTTTAAAGGTCTTCCCATGTTACACTGAGGTGTTGAACATTAGGTTTAGCAGGGTGCAATTTCAGTGGATAACAGGGATAATGCCCCATGTATTGTGGCTAGCGTTCCCCCAACTCCCTCCTCATAAGCATCAACATGGCCATAGCCAACCTATTCATGGCCATCGAGAAACTCGTTCATAGGCCTCTCCCCCCTGCCCTATGAGAAGGTAGTATGCTCAATGGAGTTGGTTATAGCCTAGATACATGTGCTCTACCTCTCTACTACCTACTAGAGGAGATTCTTTGACCTAGTTAAACTCAAGCAAATTTCCTCAACTGACTCTTGCCATCTCTCCTACTCATGTGACCAATAAAGACAAACAAGAAGAAAGTAATGATAATAATGATGGATGTGACCCTCCTATGGTTATTGCGAACCCCAATAAATATGAAGTAAACTGTATGACTGGGATCCCCTTCCTTCTTCTACTCTTACTCTAGCTGCCTAGAGAATTTAATTATATTTTATGATATCTTAGAGTAGACTCAAACCCTCTTTGAACATTAAAAATGCAACTTTTTTCACCCACATTTTTTAAATGTGTAATATTATTTTATAATTAGTAATAAATACACTTATTAATAAATAAATAAGTAAACTCTTTGATTAATCCATCCTACAATCCCATACAGTGCATTGAGGACGAAAGTGTTAAGCTCCAAGAGAGCGAACCCGAATATATCATAAATTTACAGAAGACAGAAACTTTCCATATTAAAATGCTTAAATTCTGAAAAAAAAAACCATTTACTTTGTAAGAGTTCTTCCTTGTCCATTCTATTTGGCAGTAACCAGTACTATGCACACTTCCTTTACTGTAAACGGGCAGGTATTTGTACTAGTGTGTTTTAAAAAACTTTGTACAGTGAATCTGACGAATCCATCAACTAAACATGGAATGTTTCATTCATTCGCATCCAGAATTAACCCAATCAATAGGGAGATCAACTATAACTCTTAGCGTGGAAAGAGAGAGAGACTAATGGATCCATGTGACGTTGAGGAAGAAGCTCCTGAAGTTGAAGATGAAGCGCCAGCAATTACTGGGCGGGGCTTAGGAATTAAGTCTGTTGAAAGATCCAACAGAGCCGGTGGAGTAGGTACATCTGAAATCTCTGAATCATTTGTTAACATTGACAAAACATTAAACATGGATGGTCGCTTAGTAGGAGAGCCTTGAGTGCAAAGAAGAGCAATGTGTATAACTCTTAATATCTGCCTTTGTTCGTTTTCAGATAGAGTCTCCAACTCCAGTTTTGGATCAGCAATGCTCAAGCTCTCGTTTCTTTCATATGAACTCCAAGCCTGCATCAATCAAAAATAGATTAACATCACCTAGGAGTACTGCAAATGAAACGAAATCATATATTTCATTATTTCGCAGGTAAACCCTGTAGGAAGATCATTGGCAGGGCAAAAATTACATACAGAAATTTCGATTTGCAGATGTCAACTTTAAGAGGTATCTGAAATTCAATTCTTAAGCTCTAAAAATCTACGACTCGACTACTTTCTTGGAAGGCAGACTCAGCAGAATGTATCAAATTCTGTGTATACCTGATGATCAAGAAAAACGTGGATTTAGCTGTTTTTAAGCTTTTTCAGTTGATATGCATTGACTCGTATTTTATGAGTACTGTTTCAATAGAATCTTCCACTTAGCTCTCATTGCTATCATGTTTACAAGGATTAAGCACCAAGATTTCCCAGAAGAATACCTATCAAGTGACTGAATTATAGAATTTCTCTCGCAATCAAACCTACTTAAGTCTTAGCTTGCCAATCGATTTACAAAACCTTTAGAAAGTGTTGTGTCTTATAAACCCTAGCTCTTCCCTTTTAACCTCCTTTGCTGCAAGTTAAATAACCCTATTGCAAGTACAGGATTGAAAACAGCAGAATAGAAGAGAAATACAGTGTAGATGAGCAATACCAAACAAAAATCAAGCAGAGCAGAATCAGTAGTGAAAATACAGTGATGATAAGCAATACCAAACAACTATCAGCAAAAACACAGAACTCTTATTATCAGGAAATGAAGACAACAAAAACCATATTTTTCATCCCCGTTAGTCTGCCAAAATAGCTCTAAATGGACTGCCAGAATAACAACAGACAAAAACCCCTCTTTTAGCTCCTCTCTCTACAGATCTATCACAGCTAGTTTCTACCATCTCTAAACTATTGATGCCTGTTTCTTTTTTCCCAAAAAGCAGTGTAGTTTCTAACTACTACTAATATTAAAAAAAACTTCCCCATCGCCACTCTCTCCTCTCCCCACACGCCCCAATTTCTCAACCAAACTAACAATACGGGAAGAGACATCTAGTTAATCCCAGATTCAGTTGTGCATCATCCATCCCACATTTTAAATTTCTGAACCTCCTTGTCCAGAGTCATATTGTGGGGTTATTTTGTTGTATTTAAGTAAGCAAGCTTCTCTGATCCAGGTATTATAGGAATCCAGCAAGCCTTCCCATTTAACAAAATACATTTTATATGCCCTGGACTTTGTAGCAGCCAATTTGATATCTAACAGTCTTTCAATCTGTTCTCTTTTCTTCTTTGGCAGTTGCTTGGTCCAGTTGTTTGTAAAGTCTGCCCCTTGGTCACTGCAAATTTTTGTTTTTTGTTTTTTGTTTTAAATTCAATTCGCATCAACAACCAACTTAACATACCAAGCATCTTTTATCTAAATTAGAAGTGTTGATTTCAATAGTTCTTCATTTACCATGGTGACGACAAATCAACATCACACTTATATGCTTACAATCAAAAGTGCTAAGCTCCTATGGTTAGGGTCATCCCTAGACCCAAACCTAAACCTCGAGGGTTCATTTGTGATGACCCCGCCTACGTATCCCCTTTGGGAAATCAGAGGCTTCGTAGTTCATCCACCAATGTTAGAGGGAGTTCACTCTCTCCTCTTGTATGAAATATCTGATCTCATCTTTATAACATGACTATTCATTAAGTTTAAGCTATCAACTTAGCTAATTATAATATAACGATAATACTTTTGCCATCAAGTGTTGGATCCATACCAAACATTACAATCATTAGTGTACAAGCATACACAAATACGTAGGGTCATATTGTAACATAATCCCAAGATCACACATACAATGATTGTCTCAAGCATACATCACATATATACAAGTCATACACATCACAAGTACAGCCGTGATTGGCTCATACGCATATCACAAGTACATTAGTGACTGACTCATATGCGCATCACAAGAACAATGGTGATTAGCTCATATATACATCACAAGAACAACTATGACTAGCTCATACACATATCACAAGTACATTAGTGACTAGCTCATATGCACACAAGTGCATTAGTGTCTGGCTCATACACACATCACGAGTACAATGGTGACTAGCTCCAACATACATCACATATATCTAGTGTGAACAATCCACACATACATCGCATGTTTAAATAAAGAACAGTTTGTAAAGTGGAAATGGATGCAACCTACTGCATGCAACAACCCACTACTTGATCACAATCACATAAGCTTGTCAATAGATCTCACTTGGAAAAGGAATTTAGATGCATCCCATACTACACTGTGGGTCCCATCCTTTTCCCAATCCACCACTGTCTATGATGACAATCAAGCAGCCCATGCTACTTGATGTCATTACTGGTAAGGGAATTAGTAACAAGATACACAAAACCCAAGACCATTTACACAATGAGTGACTAACATTTACAAAGTGATAGACTGACACATCCACAATGGCTAACTAACACTTGCCCATAGTGCACCCCTAATAGGAAAGGAATATTGGTGCATTGGGTACTACACCATAGGTTCATCCTTTCCACTGATCTTTTGCACCATCGGGCAACTAGAAAGAAGATTCGATGCATTCCATATTAAATGGGATCCATCCTCAACCCAAAGATTTCCATAAGTAGTGAACCTACCATAGCCCAGTGGATTCCAACTTCAATCACCTATAGGTCACTAGAGACAAATATATCCACCTTGAAAGAAGTAGCTTCCGACGTAAACCACCTTGTGACCTTAGTGATATTGTTAGCTATCTTGTTCACAATCTCGGGTAACACTTGGCATCGATCACACCCGTGCTATAGGTGACTACCAGTGAACCCTCCCGATACAATGGTTAGATCTGGTTATCGTTACCTGCATGGTAGGGTAACTACCCATGCAACTGTTACCATATCATAACCAAGGTAGCCCTTAGCAACCTTCACCTCTGTGAACCAGGTGAATGTCGGCCAATCCCTAATAGTAGCCCAAACATCGATTATTGGCACAGTTCAATGACTACCTGTCACTGCTCAAATATCCTGGAGGTTCACACTTGGTTCATCTTTAGCTCGAAACTTACACAACATAATTTACAAGTATTGGAGTATATCACAATCAATTGATTTAGGAGCCTATGCATAGAATCCTCTAGGTCTGGAGTTGAATTACACAAACACATAAGAATCACATTGGATCAACACAAGATGGCTTCTACTAAAAAAATACTAACTAAGAGGTAGTCAAATCCATTCACTTCATTTTACTTACTATTTAGAAGCATATTATGTATTAAATACAATTTATTAGGTTTATAGGTTTCCTTAACTCATTCATAACCCATTTCAGCCTTAGACTGAAGCCTACTAAAGTGAGAAGGTCAAACAAGTTAGTAACAACCCCAAACTTTGGAGTTATGCCCCCCTAAACTCTCCCCCTACAAACTTGAGGTCATGGGGGCATCCTTTGCCCAAGGATTGCCTACATACCTGCTTCCAGACAAGATCGAAGTCACATGTAGTTCTCCTAGAAAATCTCTCAAGGTATACATACACAGGTTTCCCCATAATCAAGGTTTCATAATCAATCAAATAAAGCTACTCAAGGGGTCAATAAATATCTTTGAAGGACATATAATAGTATTTATAAGCTTATTTTAAGTATAATCAATGCCCAAGTTGAACTTAAGAAAGTTGGCAACACTATATCCATTAGATCAACAAATGAAAATATAAACTCAATGATAATATTGCTAATAATATTCTTGATCTTGTAATTTCCTTTACCCTATAGTGCAACCCAATATTCTTATAATAGTCTAGTTCATAGACTATATAATTTATTCATATTTTCCCTTTAAACTAAACCTAACCTTAATGGTCATCAGTAAGGTATCAGGAGATGCTAGATAGGATTTATCTCATAACACAATCTCAACAACATTGTCAAATTAAACAGTTGTCACCTTCAACCTAGAATGCAATCATATTGTGGTTTAATATAGCTATAATATCCTTCATTCACTTAATAATTCCAATATCAAGGTTCTTGTATTTAAGAGGTTGATAGACATCAGGTAGTGATATGAAGCATTTACCATGGTATCAATAGATTATCAAAAGTGTAGATTTTCAGCATTAAAGATATGTTTAGTAAAGTGTGATTGCAGTGCCACTAAACGAAGTCACCCTTACAATATTATGCAACCAAGATCCAAGGCTCATATTAATAATGTTTGATTCTTGGTTCATATTATAAGGTTATCTTGCAGCTAAATATTTGATCTAGGACTCTTTCCCATCTTATTTCTCTTAAAGTTCGAACATAAAGTTATTCAAATAATTAACCCTTGATTATAGTAAGTTCTTAGTTAATAATATTTTTTCCCAAAACATCTTATACTAATTTGTATATTATTCATATGACAAGAATTTCTAATCCAAAAACTAACAAAATGCCACCATGGAACCCACAACACTCTTAAGAGCTAAAATAAACCATTACAACTATCATCACACTTACTTTGACTAGGCTCAATGGATATACAATGACCCTATTATTTGTCATGGGTAGTTCTTTTACAACACAAAATAGTCTTGATACTTTAGCAAAGCAAGAATAAGCAACAACCACTACTCGCCAACTAAATAGATTGGAGTCAAATGTTAAAAGTAGAACTTCTTGTCATAGCACAATAAGATATAAGTGAATCTTCACCTAATTATCAACCCGATGTCGAATACAATGGCATACTTGTTGGTATTTACACCATACCATCAAGGATCTTATTAGGTAAATGGCATTAGAAAAATCATTAATCGTATCTCCCTATTTTGAAAAATAGTGATCAATACCTTTATACAATTTTTCAAACAAGGTTTGCCAGTAAGATTATCAACTCCATTCCTTGTTGTTCTATTAACAATAGCATATTACCTACTAAAACAAAAGACTCTTAGCTCCCAATTTAAACAATTCTAAGGGTTAAAATCAAATATGTGATTTATAACTATCCAAGTCATACCAACTTGATCATGATTCAAGAGATAGTTCACTAATATTGAAATGGAGGCTGGCCCTCGAGTACAAGAAACTATATACCTTAGTTCTCATAGTCATGAATTCAAAGGTCCTCAATCACTCATTTATCCATGCATTCACAATATAATCTTAAGTAAAAGGGTGAATCTCTTACACAACACCATAGTGGACTATTTTGGATAATGTATAAGTCATTAGCAATCCATTATTATTTCACATAATGAATAATAATGGTTTCAGCATCTTACCTGATGGCTCCTAGTTCTCATTTGGGAATAGGTAGGGAGGATACAACCAAGGTCATAGAGTTTGGCTTTTCTCTCTCTTTTTCTCCCAACTGCATTTCCTCAAAAGTTTGCAAGGCCTTTTCATAAACCCATTTGTGAATATCCTACCATGAATTGCAGACCATGACACCTCGTCTCTTTCAAGCATATTGTGAAGTAGTTCACATTACGTGTGTATCCTTCAAGGCATTTACAACTACGACATCAAACAAAACTCCCAACATCTCTTTGTCCTCTTTGATTTTTGTCCATCTTTTATGCTTTGATGGTGATTTGTAACCTGTGGAAGCTCTCAAAGTGGCATAGATAGGAACGATATTGGCAATGGTTGTGGAATCTAGCTTCACACCCACCAATTGATTTTGTTTGAAAGTTTCTAAAGCCTTTTCAATGAATCCATTTTGTGCATATCCTACAATCTTCGCATAACAGGAGACCACATGTCCTTTAGTGATTTCATTGATAACTTGGGCCTCTTCATGCTCCCTCTCTAACCACACCAAAAATACCCAATTCAACACTCAGGCGCCTCCTGACAGCTACACCAAGCTCTAGATCACTCTCCTCTTCACTTTTCCTCATGTTCCCTTCCATTCCTGTGTGATTTCTCCTTAAAACAAAGCCTTTGCAACTTGTCTCCTTTCTTATGCTTCAACGGATGTCCATACCTTTCTCTCCACAAAACACCTACCTTATCCTTTTCAAGAGCTCATACAGAGCTAGCTCCCATTTCATTGCAAGTAGGGAGGATGCTGGCAACAACTGTGGAATTTGGCTTCACGCCTACCAAAAATTGCAGTTGTTCGAAAGTTTTTGAAGCCATTTTAATGGATTATGCGTGCCCATTCCATCCTCCTATAGCCAATCCTTCTCAATTTAATGGCAATGGATACCAATGACTGCCTTACCTTGCTGACTACTATTTTTCAAACATTTATGAATGACTGCCATACCTTCGTAATTAACTTGTCTTGGTTCCTTCCTTTCTTCTTTGCCAACTACATTGGTCCCACTCATGCCTTACTATGTTGTCTTTGTTCCCTCCTTTCTTCTTTGCCAACTATGTTGGCCATCCTCCTATAGCCAATCCTTCTCAATTTAATGGCAATGGATACCCATGACTATGCCTTACCTCGCCGACTACTATTTTGCAAACATTTGTGAATGTCCATACCTTTGTCTACGTCATTGTAGGTGACACTAAGCCTCCCATACCTTCGTAATTAACTTGTCTCTGTTCCATCCTTTCTTCTTTGCCAACTACATTGGTCCCCTCATGCTACATTAAATTGAAACATCCTCTCAATTTATTGATTTATTTGGCCATATTAAAGATAGGACTGATTTCCAAATCCTCAAGAAGGTCAATCACATAAGAATTCTTATTTATCCTCTTCAAAATCTTGCAAGGCCCAATTTCCTTCGGCTTTAATTTGTTGTATGTGCCTTGCGGATACCCCTCCTTCTGCAAATGTGCCCTAATTATTTCCCTTTCTTGGAAGATTCTTCCCCTCCTATGCAAATCAGCATTTTTCTTATATTATTCATTTATTGCCTACAATTTGTGCCAAACCCATTGATTTTATCTCTTGAATGCTCCCTACAAAGTTTGTAGCATTTCAGTTTACTTGTGGGCTTATTGGCAGATGAATTAAGTCCACAATTCCTTTAAGATTTACAGCATACATGATTTGAAATGTATATTTATCTATAGACCCATTATTGCAGGATTTATAAGAAAATCCAACTTGGGGTAGAACCAAATCCTATTGCTTGGGATTGTTACCAACCAAACATCACAATAGGTTGCCTAGGTTCCTATTTACCACCTCTCTTCGGCCATCAGTTTGGGGCTGGTATCTTGAACTATATTGCAACCTACCATCCACTTTCTTCCACAAGTTTCTGAAAAAGTGGCTTAGAAATTTAGTATCCCTGTCGTTAGTTATGGCTTTTAGAATACCACGCAACCTTGCATCATTTGTTGTTTTACAAGGTATGAGGTGGCCCGTTTTAGAAAAAGAAGCTTATCACTACAAACACTGAATCATGTCCTCTTTGGGTATGTAGCAGCCCCAAGCCAAAAGCCATGGAAATATTAGTCCATAATTATTTAGGCATTTATAGGCCTCTATTTTTCTGCTGTCCTTTTGCCATTTGACAAACTTTGCAAGCAGAAACAAACCTATTCACATCCCTTCTCATATTTGGTCAAAAAAAAAATCGCTCTTCCAAAGTGTCTGCTCAATCCACTTGAGTGCACCTCTCACTAGCTTCTCTTTCTCAATCCAAGAGGTGTGCAAAGCTAGGATACCTTAAACAAAAAACCATCAACTAATAGATAGTTTTCAAAAGAATACATACTTGTATGGTCTTGACTACATAAAGCTCCATATATGTTACCAAAGTATGCACGATTTGCATTTAATCTTTTATTTCCTGAAAACCAACCAACCCATTACTCATCACAACTACCAAGTGGTGTCTCCTACTTAATCCATAAGTGACTACATTAGTCTTACCCAGTCCTATGCCACACAATAAATTTGTAGGTCTACAAAAATGAAGCCCATTTGACATGTTTATGAGACAACTTAGCTCGTGACTTTATGCATTTTAGAGCTTGATTATCAGTAATCAAAAAGAATTTCCTATGTAGAAGATAATACCTCCGATATTTTAATTCTTGACTATATAGAGCTCCATATATCTTGCCAAAGTATGCACCATTTGCAATTAATCTTTTATTGCCTGAAAACCAACCAACCCATTTCTCATCACAGCTAGCAAGTGGTGTCTCCTACTTAATTCATCAGCAAATAGGACAACATTAGTCTTTCCCAGTCCTATGCCGCACAATAAATTTTTAGACCTACAAAAATGAAGCCCATTTGACATGTTTATGAGACAACTTAGCTTGTGCATTTTAGAGCTTGATTATCAGTCATCAAAAAGTATTTCCCATGCAGAAGATAATGCCTCCAATATTTTAATGCTTGTACAACAACATAAAATTCCTTATCATAAATAGTATACTTATTTCTAGCATCATTCAATTTCTCACTAAAAAAGGTCACAAGTATATCTTCTTGGCTTAACACTCCTCTGATAATTGCCCCAAATGCATCACACTCTATTGTAATTTTTTTCTCAAAGTTTGGTATAATTTAGTGTAAATAATTGGTTCATTGTTCACATGAAGGTAGATGGAGCACTAGACAAGCCAAATGACATCAATACTCACTCATATAAACTGTCCTTGGTTTTGAAGGTGGTCTTCCACTCATCTCCTTCATGAATCTAAATTTGACGATAACCACTTTTGAGGACAACTTTGGAGAAGATCTTGGTACCTGGCAAGCAATCTAATACATCATTCATTCTTGGCAATGGATATTGGTGCTTCACAATGATTTTTTTAATGTTTTAATGGCTCTAGAGTTGATACATAATCTCCATTTCTCTTCTTTTCTATGGGAGAGCAAAGCAGGTGTGGCACACGAACTCATGCTTTCCCTTACAAATCCCTTGTCCAATAATTCAGTAATTTGCTACCTCATTTCCTCATTCTCTAGAGGAGTGAATCTATAAGCAACTTGATTTGGGAGATTGGCAGCTTGATGCATCACGCTCTATTGTAAGTGTTTTTTCAAAGCCTGGTATAGTTAGGTGAAAATACTTGAATTCGATGTTCGCATGAAAGTAGCCATATCATTGGACAAGCCAAATGGTATCACCGCCCACTCACATAAACCACCCTTCGTTTTGAAGGTAGTCTTCCATTCATTGTCTTTACGAATTTGAATTCAATGATAATTGCATTTGAGGTCAATTTTGGAGAAGATATTGGCACTTAAGAAGCAATCTAATATGTCATCCATTCTTGGCAATGGATATTTGTACTTCATAGTGATTTTTTAAAGGCTCTAGAATCCATACATAACCTCCATTTCCCTCCCTTTTTGGGGGAGAGAAAAGAAGCTATGGCACATTAAATCAGCTTTCCCTTATAAATCCCTTGTCCGATAATTGACCTAATTTCCCCATTCTCTAGAGGATTCAATCTATAAGCAATTTGATTTGGGAGATTTGCAGGTAAAATTAATGAATTTGATGAGTAGTGCCCTATAAGCTGGTAAATTTGATGGAGTTAAATCTGAATATTGACTTCACAATTTCTGCACTTCTAATGGGACCTCTTGCTGATTAGACTTTGCCTTTTCTCTAGAGTATAATAAAGATCAAATATCTCTATTAGAGTCTCTTAAAAGTTCACTCCTCCTAGCCCACTGTAAACAAGGATAGAGCTGATAAGTAGGAGGTATTTTCCACAGCGTGTCAAATTATGATATTGCTATCAGGATTCAACCGTGTAGTTTCGAGTCAAACTCATTGACCCATGTTTCATGAGTAGTGGTTCACAAGAACCCATCTCTCATGATAATGAATGGTCCACTTAGCACTCATTGCATCTAGGTGATGCTCACAGAGGTGAAGCACGGGCCGCCTGAGAGGTCACCCACCCACTACTCCAGCCAGCTTTAACCGGAGTTTTCTGTTAGTTGCTCCACTTAGCTTGCAACCTCATTTGCAAACCTTCATGAAAAGCCTTATGAACCATTCATTATAGAACCCCTTTAGCTCATCAATTGATAAGTAGGAGGTATTTTCCACAGCGTGTCAAATTATGATATTGCTATCAGGATTCAACCGTGTAGTTTCGAGTCAAACTCATTGACCCATGTTTCATGAGTAGTGGTTCACAAGAACCCATCTCTCATGATAATGAATGGTCTGCTTAGCACTCATTGCATCTAGGTGATGCTCACAGAGGTGAAGCACTGGGCCGTCCCGGGAGGTCACCCATCCTGGTACTACTCCAGCTCAAGCGCGCTTAACCATAGAGCTACTGTTTTAGTTGAGCCTTCTTGTTTAGAAGGTTTCAAAATATGTTGCTTCCCCTCATGTTGTATCTCATAAGTATTTTCTCTGCCATGGTGGGCTGCATTTCTGTCATATTACCAGGGCTGGCCTAGTAACAAGTGGCAAACATCCATAGGTACTACATCACGGAGTACCTCATCTTCCTAGGGCGTGTTATAAAAGACAATAAAACAAGACTTATCCACAAGCACACTTTGATCTTTCTTCAACCAAGAAATCTTATATGGTTTTGATTTATGAATACAAGAAAGATTCAACCTTTGTACCATTTTAGTATTTACAAAATTGTCTATTAATCTACCATGTATTATCACTTTGCATACCTTTCCTTGACACTTGCATCTAGTCTCAAAAGTATGCTTCCTTATCCAATCATTGTTTGTAGATGGCTTGTTTCCTTCCACCAAGGTCCTTCGTAGTATCATGTTTTCTCCAGTTGCAGGTCTTCTTCTACCGACATTGCTCTTTTTGAAGTTTTATGATTTAGTGGCAAGTCTTGAGCTTTGTGAGCTTCATTGTATATGAAGCATCTTAAGGGCTTTCACTCTTCAAAAGATTGTCATCATCATCCCTTACCTCTAAAGCCCTTCCTTCCTCTAAAGTCAGGTTTCACATTTCCCTTGGGCTCTTCTCCTTTGGAGGAACTTTCTTTTCTTTATTCAAAATGCTATCACCCTTCTTACTTGCCATTTTCTCTTCCAATTTAGCTTTCCCTCTGCTTTTAAGGCATGTTCATATGCCTCATCCAAGGTACCTTGACTAAGGCTAGTTCATCTTGAAGCTAAAACCTTAGGACATTAACATACCTAGCTACTGCTTGCTCTTCATTCTCTTTTATATTAGTTTGGATTTGCAACCTCGTGAATTGTTCTATATAACTTTGTACTAATTGATTCCTCTGCCTTAAGTTTACAAATTCTCTAAATAGTTTTTGCTAATAGTCTGGAAGTCAAGAATCTAGCTCTTAGGCGCTTCAACATCTTGGGCTACAGTCTGATTTTGTCCTTACCCTGTCTTTCCTAGTACTTAACAAATTCTCCCACCATAGAGCATCATGAAACTTCAATTTTGAAGCTGCAATGTTCACCTTTTTATGGTCATCTTTATCATTGCCACCCATCTCAAAATACCTCTCCAACTCTTGGGCCCAGTCTATGAATAAATCTGGGGTGAATTCACCTTTAAAGTCTGAAATTTCAACCTTCACTCTAGACCTTTGTTTGGACATAGCTTCAATGAACCTTCTACTACCCTAGCCGGATTGCCCAGGTTCTCTTGTTAATCTTCAGAATTATTTGGATGTAGTTTGGCTTCAATGACATCTAATCTTCTACGCCATTCTTCACCATTAGTTTATATGGCCCTGCATTCCTTCTGCCTCTTCCTCCTCAATACAGATGGGTTCCCCTTTGGGTCATCTTTGTTTGATTGATACTAAATTGATGCAAACAACCTCTATTGCTGTAAATTAAATAACCCTGTTACAGGTATAGATTCTAGAATTGAACACAGCAGAGTACAAGAGAAATATAGTGTAGATGAGCAATACCAAACAGAAATCAAGAACAGCGGAATCAAAAGTGAATATACAGTGAAGATAAGCAATACCAAACAATTATCAGAAAAAACAAAGAACTCTTATTGTTGGAAAATGAAAACTACAGAAACCATTTTATGTGTCCCCTCTAAGTCTGCCAAAATACCTCTATATGAATTGCTTGAATAGCAACATACTAAAACCCCTTTTCTAGCTCCTCTCTGTACAGATCTCTCACAGCTAGTCTATTCCATCTACCAAGCTATCGACACTTATTTCCTTTTCCCCAAGAGACAGGGCAGTTTCTAACCACTACGACCGCCCCACCATCCTCCCCCTCCCCAGTTTCTCAACCAAATTAACAATATTGGAAGAGACATTTAGCTAGTCCCAGATTTGGTGGTGCATCGTGTTTCCAGCACACATCAAATTTTCATATTTTTTTTGGGAACCACCAATAAAATACAATGTAGATTGATTCGATCATACAGCAGAGAAACTACTTATATGAAAATAACTAATGCACTCAATTAAGCACAAAGAAAAAACAAGTAACACTATCTAGTAGCTTCTCTCTTGAAGCTCAGTGGGTCAACAGCTTCGCGTGTTTGACTCCAAATGGCAATGTTCCATCCCCAAGGATAACATCAACGTCTGCCTTCATGTCAGCTCATTCTCTAA
This sequence comes from Sequoia sempervirens, assembly GCA_007258455.2. Taxonomy (NCBI): domain Eukaryota; kingdom Viridiplantae; phylum Streptophyta; class Pinopsida; order Cupressales; family Cupressaceae; genus Sequoia; species Sequoia sempervirens. Next base: position 155,162 of record VDFB02195886.1, on the reverse strand, counting down.
ATGACATTGCTAGACTCGGTCTTGGAGACATATCTCATACTCCATGATGATAAACATTGGATTGTAATTTTTGGTTAGCTATTTTGATACTTCCATCATGTTGTAGGTGAATTTATTATTAATTTTCTTAATATTCTATTTTTATAATATAGCTCACTAGAATCAGTTTGAGCGCCCCATTTGTCTATACTAATGTGGGTCTACTTGTATGGTGATCCTGGCCTATTTTCAGTTATTTGTGGACACCAGTATAAATTTTTAAATTATAGAAACTAATATTATAATTTATATTATTGTATATATGATTTTTCCTCCAATAGATTCTACAAAATGTCCACCAGACTAGTGGTGAACATCATTTCATTTCATATGTTGTGGCATAAATTTAAGAAACATACATACCCATTGCAAAAGAAGCTCCATGGGCTGCGGAAGTCCAGTATTGCTGCACTTCTTTCCACTCACAATCTCCAGGACAACCACTCCGTAGCTATAAACATCTGCTTTTTGTGTTAATTGGCCATGCACAGCATATTCAGGAGCAGTATATCCACTGTATTTAATAAAGAAATGTGAGTTTGAGAGATTCTATAATACTTTAAGTGTTACAATGCTAGCCTATGTCAGTAATTAAGAAAGAAATAAATTATACTATGGCAAAAGAATGGTAAAGGACAGTGAAAATACAGCTAGCTTAGAATAGACAAGAGGAGCACTTAATGAATTTCCAAAGGAAAAGTAAATCAGTGTAGTTAAGGACTTACATGGTTCCGCCCACCCTGGTTGTAAGATGTGTCTTATCTTCAGGGAAAAATTTGGCTAATCCAAAATCTGCTATTTTAGGTTGCAGGTTTTCATCAAGAAGGATGTTGGGAGTTTTGATGTCTCTGTGTACAATGGGAAAGTGAGAATGGTCATGCAAATATACAAGACCGTGAGCTGTGCCTGTTATTATTTCGAAACGATCTATCCATTTGAGACAAATTCCCCTCTCCCCTGTTTGTTTCCAGAGTTGCAGTCACCACGAAATGAGAATGTGAAATATTATACTTGGAAATCAAATTTTTAGTGAAGTGAGTTGAACTCATTACCAAACAAATGCTTGTCAAGACTCCTGTTTGGCATAAATTCATAAACTAGAAATCGTTCCCGCCCCTTACTGCAACACCCAAGCAAACGGATAAGATTTCTATGAAGAAAGCCACTAACAATCTTAATTTCTGTTAGGAATTCTTCCATAGCTTGTGTTGATTGTGTTACAAAGAGCTTCTTAACAGCAATCTCTTTTCCATCTTCAAGTGTCCCCTGCAAATAAGTTCATGGTTCATTCAGTAAAACATCTTCTAAATACCATTGCCTACTTGAAAATTTAGCACCACGTCCTCCTATGATTATCGACTAATCTAAACAAGCAGATGGAAGAATATTGAATATCATAGAATTTCAGCGAGGCATGTGTATGCTATGTAACTAAGGAGTAGTGTGAATGTAAAACACTCGAGAATTTACTGCTCTGGAAGGCAAGAAAGAAGGAAACTGTATTAACTTCCACAAATAACTGCACAAATAACTGAAATAAGTCAATGCGATTTCAAAACTACAAGACAAGAATAAGGAAGAGGTAAGACTCAGTGATTTACAATAAACTTGAGGAATAAAACATAACTAATAGGGAAACACAATAAGCTAGAAGAGTACAACCAGAGCAGTGGAAGGAAAACAAAATGAACTGTTTAGGCAGTCTACTGAACCTGCCATCCAAACAGTTAGTAGGAATTTAGTAATAAGAGAAAAAATTGTTTTCATGTTTTACATAGTTTTACCTTATAAACTTCACCAAAGCCTCCTTCCCCAAGTTTGTTTGCAGCACAGAAGCCTTTAGTTGCTTCTTGAAGAACTTCGTAATTGTAATTGAAGTTAATAATTGCAGGTTCTATTTCGTCAGCACCTAAATTTTCACTTTCAAAATGTTAGAGCTGGCATAAATAGCATCTGCAACTAACTAATGAACTGATATTTTTTAAAATGTGTACATACCTAGACCTGTATCTGATTTATGTCTTCTTAGCTGTATAATGCGAAACCTGCAGAAGAATAAGACCAAGAAACATAGGAGAGCTGCTCCTCCTATGCTTCCTAACAATATGGGTATTAGTTTCTTGGATTTTCTTCTTCCTCCAGTGGATATTGATGTTATCTCACATGTTAGATTTGTTCCAGGGTCTACTCCAAGTTGCTGACAGAAAGATTTGTAGTTGTCAACCCTCAGGGAAATGTCCTGAGGGCTATTACATGCCGTACTATCTAGACCTTTAACAGTTTCTATGAAGCCCTGTCCAGAAACTATGGCAGTGTGACAATCAGAATTGATCATCCAATACCAGAGGGAAGCCTTGAAGGAGATTGTAGAGTTGGTGGACACAAGGTCTGGTTGGCTTAGTAAGTCCAAATTGAGGTAAGTCCCTGCAGGTCCATAATTGTAGTTCCTGTACAAAGGCAAGTAACCATTAATACGGTTGATACTACAAGAGTTGGAGCCTGTCAATCTTGTATGACATGTAAAAGGATCCAAGTTCAAATTCCTACAGTGCTGTGTGCATACCTCCTTGTAAACCAGTTTGGTCTTTTGGTTTGGACCTACATTTAAACCTAATTTTAAGTTCTAATGAATACAATTGAGAAATCTTAGTCCTAAATATAACTGAGATTACGTATTTTCCATATAAATCTACTGTGTCTTGTGGAAATCTCAGCACAATAATGCAAACAGTTGTCATGATCACGAAGTGAAGTATATCGGATGACACTTTCTATGTATTGGCAGTGTTGGTTTCCCTTTAAACTTGAGATTAAAGATTAAATTGAGTACCTTTCCACTTTTTGAAAGTTTTGTAGATTAAAAGTTCACCACTTTCACAATTGATTTAATTTTATGGTTATATTGGCGACTAATCAAATAAGATCAATCAGCTGCAAATGCAAGAAAACTTACCAACTTAATTGCAATGGACCACGCCCATGATAACTCCTTCCGTCAGCGCAGGGATACAGAGTGACCGTCTCATCACAGTCTATCACACTTGAATTGGTTGCATTGACATAGCAGAAATCTGTAGTTCAAGATTCAGACTCAACAATATTGGAGCAAAACAAAAGCTTATTGACGTAGTTTGTAAAGTCCTTCAGTCTAATCAAAGGATATTTACTTAACCAAAAAAAATTATCAGTAGAAAAAAAAAATGTTAGTTCGAAAAAATTCAGAGTAAAACTTAAAAAAGAAATTGTTAGTTCGATCACCTCCAACCAGGAAAACCACGTTGGCTAAAAAAGCTGCCACTTCTCTCCTGGCAATCTCTGTTGATCCTGTGCTTCCAAAACCAGGAAAGGCATTTGCTGCAGTTATGAATGAATTAAATGTATAGAAATCCTTCCCCTCACAATTGTCTGAGGCACTAGAGAGAATACTGTTACATAGATCTATGGTTTTGGTCTCGTTAAGAACATTGAATGCCCCTGAGGAAGTATTGGAATTCTTAGCAGTGCATGGACCTTCCCTGCAACCTTCTCCACAGTAGGCTGTGGTGTTTCCACAATATCCATATTGGCTACAACAGACATCACTGGGACACCCACAATTCTGACAAGATATCACCTCCACTAAAACCAATAATGATAATAGGGTATAAACCCTGTCGAGGTAGATTCCCACAGAGATCATCTTTATCTATAATCGGCTAGTATTTCTAGTCTAGATTGTAGTCATCAGTTGTGTCAACTGTTATGCATGTAAAAACAATCTTGGATGATTCTTATTCACTTGTGAAGTAACTACTGTTGTATAATTTAATAATAAATATTTTAAAGTTGAGAACAGCACACAGCCAGCCAGCCATACCTGAAGTCAAAGTCTGCCGCGTTCTGTTAAATATTTGATCTAAATGTTATCTGCAATTTGTGGGAGGGAAGCAGCGGAATTAATATCTATTTGGTCAACTATGGCAGGCAACGGATACAAGAAGATAAAAATATCATCTTTAGACCGTATCACAGGTCAATATATATAATATATAAAGTCCATATATAATATATATAAAAGTATTTTTTAATGTATTTTTAAGTTACGTGGAGCATCTATTAATTGAATATGTTTTAATAATTGGGATAGTATTTGCCGATTCATTATTTAATATTTTTAATAATATTGCACTGACGACTGTGATTATAAAATTGTTAGTGAGTACTAATAATTGAAAAAAATGTATTTTTTTATATTTAATTAAAAATAGCAAATAATGTGATGTCATATCAGCGTACTAATAAAATATAATTTAATGTACAATCAATGGTCTACCCTTTTTAGATTTTTTTTGGAAACCTGAACAAAAAGCACATTGATATATGTCTATATTCACCTAGATTTATGATTTTAAAATACTTATATGTAGTTTCAAGGCATTAGTGTATAATGATTGTTTGGGGCACTTATATATTACATTTTTCCAGTTTATTTCTTTTTATTTGTTGATATTTGTATGTTTATATATTTGGAGTATTTATAGGTTTATATTTGTTTATATATGTTCTATATATATTTGTTCATTTTCTTTTATATATATTTGATCTATACTTTTCTAATGCATTTCTTAGTCTTTTTAAGGTATCTTGGTTTACATGTTTTCTTTTTCACTTCTATTTAGATAATCTTGGTTTTTCATCATTTTTTTCCTTGCTTTTTGATGATGGACCACAACTATGTTGATAACGTAATTAAATTTAAAATATTATTAAACAACATTATATATGAACTTTAGAAATATAATGTCTTTAATGTGAATGTTTAATTTTTTGTCAGTCTTTAAAAAGATTAATGTTGAAAGTTAAATTTTAAAGTTAAAAATTATATGTCAATGTTTTAGAGAGTAGTAGAAAAAAAAATGCACTTGATAGATTATTTAAATTTTATTAATAATTATAATGATAAATTTTTTTTATTTTTTTATTCATATTATTTATTTTATTTTTATTTCAAAAATTATTTTTATTTATTTAAGAATTATTTGATTTGATTAATTTAAAGATTATTTTATAATTATAATTACTATTAAAAGATTTATGAATTGTGGAAATATAATGTGTTTAATCTCTATTAAAATGAGTATGTAGGACATGGAAGACATTTTATTATGAATTTAACAGATTTTTAAAAAAAAATCTAAACAACATCGTCGATGTTTGTTGTACCATAATTATTGATGACTGGTTAAACAAGCACCAATAAGCTAGATAGACAATACACATTTGTTGAATATCACAAATTTATCTTTGTTAGGTGACTAGCTTTGGAGAAGTATTCATTCTTTTGGAGGATTAATCACACGTGTAGGCCACCTTCATTAAATTTTAATTCTAAGCATACTTGCAACAATGGGGTGACCATAAAGGAAGGCATTTTGTTTAATGAAGTTTGACATACCTACCTAGTATGGGATAAGTTTGATGAATTGTTTGGAAAAATCAACAAAATAGAGCTATCCCTTTTACTTTGTGATTATTCTTCGATTGAAGATTTACTTGTCAAGTTTACATCTCTCCTATCATAAATGAAATTTTCTAGCAAAGATGAAATATATTTGAGGGATTATTCACACGTGTAGGCCACCTTCATTAAATTTTAGTTCTAAGCATACTTGCAACAATGGGGTGACCATAAAGGAAGGCATTTAGTTTAATGAAGTTTGACATACCTACCTAGTATGGGATAAGTTTGATGAATTATTTGGAAAAATCAATGAAGTAGAGCCATCCCTTTTACTTAGTGATTATTCTTCGATTGAAGATTTACTTGCCCACTTTACATCTCTTATCTCATAATTAAATTTTTCTAGCAAAGAGAAAATATATTTAGTGTATTTTTTTATTATGTTCAAGTGAAAAGGTTCATTTTCAAGTATTTTTTTCTATTTTTTATTTATTACAGATATTTTAGATGTATTTGTAATGTACAAAAATATAGTTTAATCTAGAATGTTTTTTGTTTTTTAAATTAAATGTTTTTGATACAATAAGCATCATTTACAGGGTGTTGTACCCTTTACATGGAGAGCCACAAGGGCCAAAAAAGATCAAGTCCAAAAAATATTAATAACTAAGCCAAAAAACATACACAGCGAACCAACAACCGATAGACACACTACGCAACAACAACAGATTAATTGGCATTTTCCCAGTTCTGAGAAAGGAGATTAACAACATCATCCCCAACCCATTCTGGGCCTTTTTTAAATTAAATGTTTTACATACACTATTATGAGATAAAACTAGTTTTAAGAGAAAATATTTTATTATTTTTTAATTACAAAAAGAACAAAATATTATCAAGCTTTGTTAGAATGTTTTAATTTTTTTTTAAATGTATTTTTTCTAGACTAAAACATAATGCTAAATGACAAGAAGTTAATTTACAGTAAATTAAAACATAAATTTAGAAATTTGGGTTCAAAACTATAAATAATAAGTAGAGAGGAACTTAAAGCTGAAATCAAGAAGTCATTAAATGCAAGATGTCAACACAATGCACATGCATCTATGTGATGTATTATCATCCATATGACACTTTCTAACACAAAGTGTTAGTAAAATGTGTTTTCTCCCATAAAGTCCATGTCTAGCTACACAACAAAGAACAAGGACATCAAAACAACAATCCAAGTGATACAAAATGATATAGAAACAAAGAAATGCAACCAAATCCATATAGTTTGAGAAGAAAATAGAAATGATATGAAAGGGAAAAATATATGCAAACCACTATGCAGTTGAGGATAAGGAAAATGGTTGGAGCTATTTGGGAGCTTGACAAGAATGGTCAAGCCCCTATTTTGGTCTTTCAAGCTCCGCATAAATTTAAGATAGATAAATAAATAAAGAAATGTGTGTAGGCTATGTTCTTCTATGAGTAAGAACAATGATGAAAAATAAATTTGTATAAATACCTAGTCTATGGGGAAAAATACCCTAGTGTGTGTATTTGATTGATAAGAGAGGATTTGATGGTCACTAAGAATTTTTTCAAGAAATATTAAAGTGTGATAAAGTAATGCAACTTCAATATTATCGAAACAAGATTTAAAACTTCAAATAATATTAACAACCATGTGATGGAAAAGGAGAGAGCACTTTGAGAGGTCAATAATAGTATAACAACATCAATACCAAGAAAGCTTCAACAATGGATTTTTTTCTAGCGAAGTGTCGAGAAAAATAAGAAATAAGAGTTGAGAAGAAGGGTAGAGATTCAATACTTAGATTTTTAAAATCACTTTTGAATGAAGGTTATGGAAAGCTTAAGTGTTGGATTTATTTGATGAATAATTTATTTTATTAATGAGAAATCATTACAACAATCAACAATAGGTATCTAAGTGGTAAACCAATGCCAAAATTTTAAAACTTCCAAGATGCTAGTGTGTGTCTACACATCATGATTATATCCAAAGGAATTTTTCTCAAATTTGACACGTGGTCTCAAGTTAGTGGGTAGAATATAACTATGATGTAGAAACTTAGAAATTGAGAGAAAACAGGCTAGGGATAGGCTCAAGTGATCCCTAAAATATACTAGTAAAGTGGATGCCAAATTGCATTCAAAATATAGCATGAAATTGTGTGGGTACATAATTTTTTTATGTTACATTTTTTCCTCACTTTACTAGGCTAATGACACTAAATGATAAGCTACACTACAATATAAAAATGAAAGTGTTATCAAAATGATACTAAAAATGATGTTATAGAATATACAAAAAGTTCTTTAAGTGGAGCAATCAATCCCAAACTTAAGGAATTACAAAACTAGTGTCAAAGAATACAATCCTGCAAAATCACAATGTCAAAAAAATCATATAATCATATAAGGCAAGTATATATGTTAGTCAAGAAATAAAAGTAGTATCAAGGAAATTCTAAGAGAAAAATAAATTAGAGAGAATAAGGGTGAATGTATGCCTCCTATTGTTACATGATGTCTAAGAAGTGAAAATAGGAAAGAGAATTCATTACATCAAAATTTGGACAAAAACACTCTTTGAAGGGCTATTTCATAAAATAACAAGTCAATAAAAAACATGTGATGGGGAAGAGTATTAAGTGAGGACTTGCACAAAAGAAACAATGCAAATATTTAAGCTCACATCCAAAAGTTATGAGTGTTTCTATGAAGAAGGTGTTCAATTTATTTTTAATTTTAGAAAATAGTAGTTTTTTTTAAAAAAATTACTATTCATTTTCACTACTCAATTTAGAAAATTTAGAGTTTTTAGAGAATTTTGATAGTGAAAAAATCACATGGATGAGATTTCTAGTGTTCGAGATTGGACCAACTCAAGGAGCAAGTGGAGTAGGACCCATTTTTGAGAGAGGTAAGAAAATAAAATAAAATTTTAGCTAGTTTCTCAACCTTTTGACCTATAGTCGAACCCACTAGTTATGTTCGCATATTTGGATAACATCAACATCTAGGGTCCATGATAGCATCCAACCTACACACTAGGGTCCTCAAGTGTGTTAGTATCCAAAAATGTCACTAGGTTCCAATGGACGCATTGGTGTTTAGTGTGCTAGCATCCATAAGTAGTTTAGGAAAAATACTTTTATTACTATAACGTGAAAAATTGCATACCTTTACAATTTCACATTGTCCTAAACCCTCTTTGGTGTCCCTAGCCTTGCCCTCCTAGTGCCAAAAATTTAGCACTTTTTGTTGTTTCTCCTTGTCCTTGTGTTGTAGATTCCTTTTGTATGTTATTGTTAGTGTGTCAAACTAGTTTCTAGCTTGAATTATTTGGACAGTAGCACTACACATGGATGTCGACATGATAATTCATAAATATGATCGTTTGTAGGCATTTCTCTGCTCTACCATCCTTGCAGTTGGTAGTTAACTATCCTAGGAAGAATCTGAATGGATACCCACTCTCAACTATCCTTTTTTGATTAATTTTCAACTTTATTTTTTCATTCTATCGATTCTCAATTGAATTCTATCTCTCTATCTTGCAAAAGGTTAAGTGTTGAAGCATTCTCAATTGTTACAACACTTTTAAGGCTTCCTACCAACAATGTGATTCTGTGTGAATATTTTTCTACACCAAGTAACATATTCATGAAAGTGTGGTAGCAATTTCAAACTCAACATTTGGTCCTTCTTTTTTTGCTTCAAGTTCGTTGGGGTTCTTCGTCTTTTAGCTACTCTAACTTTTTCTCCTTTCTTTGTTATTTGTATTGCTGAATCCTTTGTGCTATTATCTTTGAAATCTAATATCACTTTTGCACTTAATAGAAGTATATTCGTGTTCTCTTGTATTATTTACAACATTAATATTTTACATGTATTATATTTAGCATTTCTATTATCAAATTATCAAAAATAAGTTGTTCATGGAGGTTGAAAAACCTATCCAATTGTCTGACATCAAGGCAAGATTCTCACAACTAGATTTTTTTTTTATTTGTCTTCTATAAGCTAAAGGTTATTATCTAGAGGAATATATTCAACCTTTATGAGCTTGTTGATATCTTTCTATTTTATTCCTTTTCATTTCTATCAATTTATTTGCATTCGATTAGTGTGACTTTGTGTTATTTCATTTACTTCGTCATTAATGATCTATTTGTTGTTGTCTAGCTTTATTTTTGTATTAGCAAGTCACAATTTTTAAGGCATAGTATTTTGATATTTTCAATCATACAAGGCTATAGTGCATCATACAAACATTCTTAGCATTGGCATTTGATCCAACAACCTTCAAATTTTAGCCCCAAGTTCTTCTTTTCCATCTTCTAGTTCTTTTTTCATTTTGGACCAATATATTATAATTCAATTTCTAATAAGTTCAATAATAGTTTGTTTCCAATTAAGTGTTTTAGCTCATTATTAAAATTAAATCTTCTAATTTAAAACATGGTCACGGATTAAAATTGGCATAATTATTATGTTTGATAGTAGATTAATTATTAAAATCAAACAAGGATAGTTAATATGCTCGTGTAGATCCTATTGAGATCACTCATAGAGGAAGCCAGTCTTTCTTTCACTAACTCAAATTTCAATCTCTACATTTTGGTGAACTTGGCATCCTAAACCACCTTGGCAAACAAAAGCTTGAAAACCTTCAATAGTCCATCAAATTCCTTTTTAGATTTTTAGATTGTGTGTTAAGAGACCTTTTATGATTTTTGCAACCCAATCTTCATTATTGGATAACATTGTTTGAAGGAGCTACCATAACATTAAAATGTCTTATTCTTGTGGTGTAACAAATCCTCTTAGAACAAGCCCCCACTTCATAACTTTTACTTTTGATTAGGCAATGACATGTTTCCCTTCTATTTCAAATTAATGTTCAACCTAGTTCACCTATATTTGGATTTCATAATATAGATGTCAATTTCAACCATAAGGATACCTTGCATGTCTCTTCTTCTAAGGTAAAATTTCTTGATCAACACTTTATATATTTTGAAAAGTGTTTAGAAGGTGAGGGAATATCTAATAATGTAATGTCTCTAATTAAAGCCCTTTGTAATATTCTAACCAATCACTTAAAATGTCTTGAGTTTCTTCAAGGGCTAGTGCACATTGTACATAGTGTTATCCATGCCCTCATAATGTCCCTTGAAGGATGTTATGACTCGAAGTCTAACATTTCTTCTACATATAACTTTTATGTCTATGTTATTTCCCATAATACATGTATTTTAACATGAATATGATTACTTTATGTGCATAGTTGAGGGTGATGCATGCCTCATCTTCTAAGATTAACCATGCTTTCCTAGGAAATGAACTTTAAATTTATTGGTAAGCACTTCAACACCTCTCAACCCTTTGGTTCACAAATCTCCCATGTTTTAGCTTCTTATGTTGAAGCTACATCTACCACTCTCCCACCCCCATTGCACACTCCTAACCCCATAATAAACCAATTAATATAAAATGTAGAAAACTTGTAGCATCAACTTGTATCCTTATCTACTTATTTTGCTTAGTCACTTATCCCTCCAGTTATTACTATTGTAACTTCCACTTTCTTTACCCATCCTTGCCACTCTTCTTCCCATAGGTTTTGAGGTTCCCTATTTTGAGAAATACAACATAAAGGAAAATCCACACATACATGTTTCTATCTTCAATACATTGTGTGATTATTTTCAAGATTCATTATTAGAAAAAATATTCCTACATTCATTGAAATACATTACACTCGACCAATTCTTCTTGCTTCCTAATTGTTTGATATTTTATTTTGATCAATAAGTAAATCATTTCCTTCAACACTTCCAGGAAAATATAGGCACCCAAGTCACCCTCACTAACTTGGTGCATTGCAAGCAAATTGCAAATAAGAAAGTAAGCGATATCATATTTCACTACCACCCTCTCTCTTCTTGGATTCTATATACACTCCTTGATTTTAACACGAAAATAGTTTCTATTGGAAACCTTTTCCCCTCAATCTACTATAAAATATTATTAATGAGAGACCCATACTTTACACATTTGTGTATAGCCCTCTTTGACTATCAATATAGACATTTATCCAATTAGAGAAATACACCTCACAACATGTTGGTGCATCTAGGGGCTCTTCTTTGTCATTTAATTATAGAAAGAAAGAAAAAAGTTTAAAATTAATGCTTATGTAATTAATATTGCTTCGACACCACAACACCTACTATCACCTTGTCTACTTTAGTTGATCCACCTAAATTACCACGTTATCTAAGTTTTTCCATTTTTTTCTCATTTATCTCCTAAAAAATAATTTAGTGTGGCTTCTCCTATCTATCCTCTATATACAAACTAGATTTTTCTCCCTTATTATGACCTAAAGACCTTTTTTTCCAATTTCATTGGGTACTTACTCATGGCATGGAGATATACATTCATGTTTAAAGAACATTGTGCAAGACCACAACAATTCTAGCACCATTCTACTATTTGTGGTAATTGATAAAAGCAATAAATTTATAGCTTCCAATTTCATTGAGCTTACTCCTCCCTCACCTATGCAAGATCCTAACATGAAACACCCTCCTCTTCTTTTTGAGACATGTTGGAGATGGTAGATTTTGTACACCTAAAATTTACCACTTTCATTTGGTCAATTTACCCCTAATTCGAACTATTTCATATCCTCTATGTTAATTAAATAGTACCCTATTATTTAATTAATATTCAATTATCTCAATATTCATCCTAATATATTTCTTCTATTATCCCTAAATCCTAGACCGTAATATCCCATTCATCCATTAATTTGAATAAATACCCTTATTTATTTAACTTAATTCCCAAACCCCCTTTCCTCCAAATAGGAATTAAATATAATTCATATTTTCATCTCACCTCATGTCACATCCTCCAACTCTCCCACTTACCCTCTTATCCTAATCTAATCATAATCTCCTCTTAAGTGGTTGCACACACTTAATCCATGATTAAGTGAGTCAACCCTTTCCATCACATCAAGCACATGGGCCCCTTGTACATGTGACATGGTCTTGGTACCATATCACATGGTCCTTGTCCCCTCCAAGGTACCACCTCCTTCTCAAGCCCTCTCATTGTGCCACTTGGCACAAACTTGCGGCTTGAGAGATCACCTCTCATCTCAACCCTTGCTCATAAGATCAAATCTCAACCCTTTGTCCCTTTTCACCCCAATCCTATATATCTCACACTTAACCATTTTATCATGGATCTCATTCATTTTTCACTTGGAGCATCGTTATGCTACCAAAATTCTATAAGCACACATCCAATCAAAAATCTTGGGAAAATCTACTCAATGTGAGGCTTATGTTGGTTTGATCTTTCTTAGCCTAATATTGAGTGTTTGTTTGAGTTTGTGTTTTTTTATCTTATTGCAATATCATTCACTTGAACACATTTTCACATACACAAATTATTCCTTTGCTTAACTTTCTCTAGAGTTCCCCATCCCTAAACCCAACAATTCCTTTTGTCTCACCAATGTTCCTGATGACATATGTGATAGACCTATGTGTTGGCCCCACAGTTTTTGTTGCACCAAAGGGTTGACTTGTTAATGACCGATACAATCGCTAGAGTTAACAGATCCACATGAGGTGGCTAGTCCATGTCATGAATCCCAAGGGGAGCATTGACCATTTGCTAACAATCTCCCCCTCAACACAAGCCGAGGGGTTTCAAACCTAACACCTTTGGCTTTGATACCAATTGTTGGCACCACGATTGTTGTTGCACCAAAAGGTTGACCTGTTAATGCTTGATACAACCACCAGAGTTAACGGATCCACAGGAGGCGGTTAGTCCATGTCACAAATCTTGAGGGGAGCGCTGGCCATTTGCCAACACTATGTACATTCCCATTAACTTGAATGGGAAACCCATTAAGGGAGTACATGTTGATTCAACTAGTATGGTAAATATTATAATAGAGAAAATATCATATATTCATCAATTGTATAAGGATGAGTATGAGTGATTAAAATCCTCACATAGACACAAATTTATTAGTGTATATATAATCTAGTAATGCGACCACTTCAATAGCTTAGTGGAAGATGACATAGAAATATTTTCAAGGCTCTTGAAGCACACATCGATATGATGGATAAGTGTGGATTAGCTCCCAAAGGGATATCTTAGCTTGAGTAGCTTGAATTTGTTCAATAAGATCATACTCTTAAAGGCATTCCTAATTGAAAGATGGGGAGCTAATAGAAGAATTGGAGATGAAGGAGGAAGAGAAATTTTGTAGCCACATAATTATGTACTTAATAGAATGAGCAAGACTAGTAAAATAATCAAAAGGTCAAGGATTACTTGGAACACCCTACATAATAATGATAGAATAGTGAGGTTAGGGTAAATCAAAGATCCCACACACAATGATAGTTTGTCTCAAAATTTATTTTATAGAATCAAGAATCATTCACACTAATATAATTTTTAATTGAAGAAGTTGGTTAAGTCACATAATGCCTCATCTAATTGAGGGAGACAAAGGAGATGAGTGAAGTCATATAATGCCTCATCTAGAAGGTCAAATACATCTTTAGACAAGACTTGATTAAAGGTACTAGTAAATGATAGGAGAAGAATATATATTATAAAAAATAAGGGAACTACATGTTCACCACAATATAATGAGTGAATCAAGAAAGAAATTAGTGAAGAAGGTTGAGTTCAACAAAATATAATGTAGAAAAAAATAGTTTAATCTAGAATGTTCTTTACTTTATAAAATATTTTCAAGTACCAGATAAAATTAGAATATTTTACTATTTTTAAATTAAAATAATAATAAAATATTAACAAATATCTTAAATATAATTTTAAAAAATGTTTGATTTTACTTTACATTATTTTATTCTCTCAATTTTGAATTCCATTTTGAGACTTTTAGTTTGTCGTATAAGTCACTTTTAATATTTTGATCCTTTTGTGTTTTTTTCTCTATTGATTTTTCATATTGTTCTATTATTTTTTAATTTCTTTGATTTATTTTGATTCTCCTTTATAGACACATATACAAGTATATAGTTATATGCATATTTTGTTTTTATTTCCAAATCTATATTTTCTTTTCAAATTCTATTTTTTTGTGTGTTTATATTCATTCATATTTACTATCACAGTTTTTATTTTTTCTTATTATTTGCCATGTTTTAGCTCTAATATTTTGACTATTTTCCTCTTTTTTGTTATTTCCTCTCTTTTTTTCCTAGTATTATGTCGACCATTTTGGCAATTTTCCAAATTATTATATCTCTTCATGAGCTCTATATCTCATGATGATGGTGTTAGAGAAAATAACATGTTTACATATCTAGTTAGGATATCACATTTTTAAGGCTGACCTATTCATACTTTACTTAAGTTTACTTAATATTTTTATGTGTTTGTCTCCTTTATGATTGAGACATGTCCACTATTTGAGATACCTAGGCACACACATACTTGCCACTTGCTACCACATGCCACTTGAGCATGTGCCCATTTTGGAGGGGAAGGCCAGTACTGTGTTATACTCCTACTTCCTCTGCTACTCTTGCCTAGGTATGCAAGTCTTTCATGTAGATTCTTAATAATTTCATATATTGATAGACATACTTTTATGCTTTGAAAGCTTCCCAAAGTCCTTGTGTTATACTTTTATTGTAGCCAAGCCTCCCAACTCCATAGTCTGAATTAACCCGTGACATTTTTACTATATTTTCCAATTGAATGAAATAGTTTGGTAAAATTGTTTTTTTATATCTCTAGAAGCGTGTAGTTGAGATATTAATGTCATGTTACAACTACCCTCATTACAATTGCTGACATTTGAAGCCGTGACATTTTTATTATATTTTCCACTGAATGAAATAGTTTAGAATTTTTTCAATATCCTCTCAGTAAGCGCATTGGAGATATTATGTTACAAGTTACAAATTCACCCCTTATTACAATTAAGCGACATTGGAAAAGTGCTCCAAATTCGGATAAGCTTGAAAACAAATTTTTTTTGGTGGATAAGCTTACATTGTATCCTGACATTGGATCAGGCATATATTAAATGTTACAGGTTACGGCTTTAACTCATAATTTCAAAGCTCTTTGACAAGGTATGTATTCAAATCTTCTTGATTGTTGTTATTACGATTGTTCTTATATTATAATTTTTGTTATTTGTTTCTAAGAAACTTTTATTTTAAAACGTGCTTTTTGTTGATTTTAATTTCATGTCAACTGTTATTATCTTTCTTGATGTACACAGTTTTGCGGTATTTTCAAAACTCCAATAACATTTTCAAACCCATCATCAAAATCAGGGAAAAAAATATCATATAATATTCAACTAAAATGTATAGTCCATGTAATTTAAATGTCTGAGTAAGTCCAATCAAATTATCTGAAACATATATGATACTGGTAAGCGGATGTTGTTCTGCAGTGTATGCAAGCTTTATCACTCCATTGAGGCTTGTGCAAATTTCTACTGCCAAATTACATTTCCCGACTGTAAAAATCAATTTTATCCTTCACAAGTTCATCTGTGGGCCTTCCCTATTACATTGTAAGCATAGTTGCTGGGAGACGCAGGGTACTGGTATTGGTATGGGTACGGGGACGCCAATCGACTCAGGGTACGTAAATTAAATGAATAAAAAGACGGCTATTTTATATGTAAATAATTTAATGGAAATTTTGAGTATGACCGAAACTGATACATTATCTATGTTCCCAAAATAGAATTTCTGGACAACTATAATTGTAAAGAATTTGCGAGCTGTGTAACCGTTCAAATCTTATATAGCTCAGATGTTCTTTTGTTGACTGAGCACTTATTAAATGTATGCTCAATCCAATTAAAAAAAATCTTTAAGGGGACTAAAATCTCCAAAAACAGGTGGCACTTTCTCTCTTGGATCTAAAATTATCTGCCATGATATTTGTTTGGTGTACATGCAACCACTGTAGGAATGAATGGTGAACTGTAATCCAGGCTGCTTCAATACAAAAAAGTTGTAATTTGAAACCAGGCAATTATAAGACGTTTTAACGGGCAATTCCTATATGTCTGTTTCACCGTAATGATTAATGAGCATCTGGATATGTCGACAATTCACGTTCTTTGAATATTATAAATTGTCTGTGTTAGGGGACCGGCTAAAGTATTCGTTTTCCTCGGAGTCATCACACGTGCGGGCCACCTTCATTAAATTTTAGGTGTAGTATACTTGCAGCAATGTCTACACAGCTTTCAAAATAGTCATTTGATCGTATTTATTAATTAACTAAAAATAAAGAATGCATTGTATATTTATTTTTAATTAATTAATAAATACGGGCAAATAGTCATTTTAAGGGCTGCATAGACAATTCCCATACTTGCAACCATGTGGCCACCATAAGGGAAGGCATATATATGATTTTATGAGGTTTGACACATTTTAATATGAGACAAGTTTGATGACTTATTTGAGGAAATCCATCAAAATATAAAGAGAGCTTTCTTTTTAGGTATATGATTATTTTTATTTTATTTTTATAAAATTTAAATTTCAGTTTGTGAAAAAAGAAAATAGATTGTAATATATAATTTTATTATTTTACGTTAAATTGTTGTTTCAAGTTTTTTTTTTACTTTTTATTTCATTATGGATGTTTTAGGAGATGTATTTAAGAGGTTTTCTTTTGAGTTCTTTTATGATCATTTCATTAGGGACTAATCTAGGCATGTTCAATTATATGTAATCCTGAATTTCAAGAGTGAAGTAATATTTGCAAAAAAAATTTAAGGTAAAGGAAAGCCTAAACAAAAGTTTAAGTTTAGTTATAAGTCAAAATCTCTTTGGCCTTCTTTGAAATTCAATCTTAAAATCATTGAACCTAAGTTTACTCCTTCTGAGCCAAATGAGTTTTTCTCTAGATGTATGAAGAAGTTTGGTACGCCCTATAGCTTTTGTGGCAAGCTTGGTCATATAAATACTAAGTGTTGGAAAAGACTAGAATCATTAGGGGAAGTAGTGAAACAACACAAGATCAATGTTTACTCCCCGTCCCCGTCTCATTCTTCTTCTTCCAAAAGCAAAGAGAAGGCTCTTTCTACTTGAACATTGGTTGCATCTTCAAATAGTTGGATTCTAGATTCAAGCGCCACACATCATATGACACATTCACTTAGCTTCTTGCTTGTCTCATGACTTCATAGATTACAACATGGGATTCTTCACATATTGCAATTTTAGGCTTCATAATAATTGAGTTTCCAAATGAGTGCAATGATTTTCTTTATATTCCAAAAATATTAGCTAATATTTGTTCTCTAAATGAAATTTATCATTCTTGTGATGGAAGCACACTGGAGTTTTCTCCTCATAATATTGTAATCAAACAATTATAAAACCTTGAGGTTGTGATTGCTTTAGGAGTTATTGATAATGGTTCACACTTATATAGATTTTATGCCCATTTAAGTCTTCTACAAGTTCATCCCTTATTGTTTGTCATGATTATAATCCATGGACATCAATGATATTCCAAAAAAATGATTAGTTGAATGTCACCTTCATCTATATCTCATCCTATACCTAAAGTGGCAAATTTATTTTTCAAGGAAGTGTTTAGGTTGCATTTGTTGCCTAAGGGAATTAACAATACAAACAAAAAATATCAAGTACATATTGGTACGCATTATTCCATTTGGAAGACATAAAGCTCACTTCTAGCATAAGCTCTCACCCCAACATAGATGGTAAAAAAAATGTAAACAAATGGCTCGAGGGATACTTAAGAAATTATTTTTAAACTAGTAGTCAACATTGCTCAAGTGGTTGCACTTGGGGGATTAATACTACAATAAAACTTATTGCATGCCCATTGGAAATGCCCCCTTTCAAATATTTGTATGGGAATGATGCACTAAATTTTGTTGAATTAATAATCACATATAGGAGGACATTGAAAATAGGGGATTTGATAAATAAAGCTAAGAGATCTTGAGGTTGTTAGGATTAAGGTGTCTCAACCTTAGAGTCCTGGTGTGATTAATTTAATGTATTATTGTATTATGTAATTGCTTATAATGTCGTGTCATCAATTGAGACCTGCCGACTAGGTGGCATCCCTGTTGGAGGTGACTGGATGACACATTGAATCATCCCAAGTGGAGATAGGCATTCCACTTTGGAATCTTTGACTTATGACATATTCTATGACACATCATAAGGCATCTTTGTGCATGGAGAAATTTGACGCCCAAGTTGGGTTATAACATGCTATAAGAGAATCAGATATTTTGGCTAGTTATGACGATGGATTCTATGACAAATTTTATGACAGTTGTAAGGCATCTATCACAGGCCATTACTAGCATATTTTGGGCGCCCAAGCTTGAGAAGAGAATATTGTTGGGAAAATGTGTCTCAACCTTGTAATTAAAAAAGGTATTGTTGATACATACTTGGTACTATTGATACATCAACGATGGGGGGGCGTGAGTGGGGTTTCCCATTCGTGAGGGGTCTAGGGCAACGTACCCCAACGGGGGCTCAGGGGCAACACCCCTGAAAGGAGAATTTTATTTATACTTTATTATTGTAAATTTGGACCGTTCATCATTAGGTCTTAGATCTGATGGCCTATATTTTATTATCATGACTTGCCCTAGGGGTGATCCCACAATACTGGTTTACAATTTTTGGCCAAATTGGACACTGAAATATTTTTTTCTAACTAAATCTTCACTTTCAGGCACCTATAGCGGCTAAACCATGAGGAATTTGAATATGATGCAAACTAGTGATTTGTGACATTTTTTCTGTAGATTCTAAATTATTTTTTTTTCAAATTTTTTGGAATCATATTGCACTTCTTTTTCCATCTCCTTCAAAAACTAGTTTTTTTCAGTAAACAACATTTTTAAGGAGTGACGCTCACCGTATAATACATAACTTTCTTTCCATGAAGGATAAAATTCTATTTTTTTTGAATTTAGATTTGTAACTACGATATCTAGTGCTTCCAATTGGTTTGATAGTGTTTTATTGAATATTTTTTCCTTAATCAAGTTTTGAAGTCAAACCAATTACAATTCAGACATAGGCAGACTGTATAACGCATAACTTTTTTTGTACATATCAAAATTCAATTATTATTTTTTGTTGGATTAAGGACTTCAATATCTGGTGCACTCATATTTTTCAATTTTTTTTTATAATCTACTATTTTTCCACATGTGCGTAATAAAGAGTTTTATTTTGGTGAAACCCATGCTTAATAAAATTCAAAATATATATATTATGTGTCAAAAATATTAAAATTATATTCGTTGATAACTCGTTTAGTGACTACCATCTTCCAACGAGTTTAGAAGTCTCCATTTCATCCTCACAGCTGGAGTTTCTTTGAAGCGACAAAATTTTGGATTTTTTTGCCGAGGGTGAGAAGGTGGAAAAGGGGTTTGGGCGAATTCAGGAGGATTTGACAACCCTGAGTTCATTTAACTAGTCTATTCAACTCTTCAAAAAATTGCTTTCTTTATGTTTTTTGGCGGAATGGTGGGACTGTTTAATTGGTTCGCTTCAAACCAAAGTTCATTTGAACCTCTTTGGTTTGAGCCTCGAACTAGGTCTTATTCGAACCCTCTTTTGGTTTGCTCAAACCAAAGGGTTCATTTGAACCCCAAAAACCAATTTTTTTTGCATGGGCTCATTTTTTACAACTTTTTCTCCCTCACTCTAATTGTAAACCACTTTTGTGGGTTTACCCCTAGAAGGAAACCCTATTTTATGAGGGCATTGTATTACAGTTGTGTATTGTGATGTATTCTAAGAGTCTAATAGTGGTTGTGTTTCCTCTGGATCTCTAGTTAGTGATAATCCTTTGGGAAGCTTGCTCTGCATATATGTTGTCATCTTTGTGATTTATGAATAACATATTGGGAAGCTTTTGGAGTGTGGGTTTTTTCTCCCAAAAGGGTTTTCCCCACGTAAATCATTGTGTTGTGGTATGCATGATATTTATGCTTATTTGTGTTTAAGATTATATAATTGTTAAAGACTTGTAAAAGTTTTGCATTATCCTCCTCTCAAGATTAGTGTAGGAATTTTTCCACTACCTTATCTTCCTTACAAGTGGTATCACATCCTGGTCACCTTTGGTTTCAGTTGTGTGTTGTTGAGTTTTTTTGAACTAATCCAAATTTGAGTGGGAGCTTGTGCAGAAGATGCTTTGTGATCTTGTTGCAGGATTTTTTAGATGACAAGTTTTTCAAAGAGAATAGATGTGGATAAATTTTTTGGAAATAATTTTGAGATGTGCAAGTTGAAGATGAAGGATCTGTGGAATGTTTTTGATGAGAAATTTTCAAGGCCTAAAGATCCTACTTTGGCTGCTCAATATGATGTTATGGATCGTAAAGCCAAGGGTCTAATTATATTGTGCTTGGAAGACTCTGTTTTAATCAATGTCCATGAAGAAACCTCTGCATAGAAACTATGGAAGAATCTTGGTGAGATGTATCAAGCCAAATATTTAGTGAACAATATTTTCTCGAGGAAGAAATTGTATTACTTGAGAATGGAAGAGGGTAGATGAATTACAAACCACTTCAAAGCATTCACTATATTGGTGGCTCAACTAGCATCAATTGGTGTCAAAATGGATGGGGAGGATAAATGTCAGATCTTGCTTTGTTATTTTCTTGATTCATGGGATTCTCTTGTTATGGCTATTGGGAGTATTTAAGTTATATTGAAGACTGAAGATGTGGTGGGTTATTTTCTTTCTGAAGAGATGAGGAGGAAGGTATCCATAAGTGCCAAGGAATCCCTAAATGTTCATGGAAGGCCTAAGGAAAAAGACAAGAAGAATGAGAAACATGATAAATCCAAGTCCAAGGGGAGATCCAAATCTCTTGGAAAGTCCAAAGTTACTTTTTGGAACTACGGTAATCCTGGAATATTCGTAAGGATTGCAAAGAATAAAAGAAGAAAAATAATAAATTTAATTTTGATTCTAATTTTGAGAAGGAAGATGGTGACACATTCATTGAAGCTTTTGCAACTCATTTAGGTAATGATGCATGGTTAATTGATTCAAATGCATCTTTCCATATGACTTTTAATAGAGATTGGTTTTCTGAGTATGAAAAATTTGTTGGAGGTAAGATGTACTTGGGTGATGATTCTTATTTAAATATTGTTGGTCATGGTAAAGTTAAAATCGTGTTTCTTGATTTTAGAATAAAAAGGATTAATGTTGTGTTGCATATCCCTAGTCTAACACAAAATTTGTTATATGTGAGCAAACTAATAGATGCAGGTGTGTAGCTAGTATTTTATGACGCAGAATGCAAGATGGTTAGAGGTGTTATGGTTATTGCTAGAGGTGTCAAAGATGACACATTGTATAAGCTTGATGCATGCATTATTGAGTGTGCAATAGTAATTCTATGAAAAACAAGTCTATGGAAGAGGTGATGGTTTCATCTTTAGTTGATGGTCATGCTTTTGAGTACCCAAGGGTGCTCTTTCTTCTAAATCATAGTTACTTGTAGAGAAAACTATGTTATGGCACTAGAGACTAGGCCACATTGGAGAAAAGGGTCTAAGGAACTTGAAAAGTAGAAACCTCATTGAAACTCTATCTGATTGTAATCTTGAATTTGTTTTCTATGATGCATTTATTGAAAACAAAACCATATCTAGTTTTACTCAAGTTCTCATAAATCTTGTGGTGTATTGGATCTTATTCATTATGATGTGTTTGGTCCTATTGATATTCCTGCAATTGAAAAATCCACATATTATGATTCATTTATTGATGATTATAGTAGGACATGGTTCTAAAGAGTAAATCTGAAGTTTTTAGTCGATTTAATGAATTTAAAGCAATGGTTGAGTTGCAGACTAGAAAGAAATAAAATTTTTGAGGACTAATAATGGTGATGAATTTTTCTCTAATGATTTTGATAATTTATGTAAAGATTGTGGTATTCATAGATAGAAGACAACTCCATACTCTCCCCAATAGAATGGAGTTGCAAAAAGAATGAACATGACACTAATGGAGAAGTTTAGGAGTATGTTGATTGATGTTATTCTAAAACAAAGGTTTTGGGCTGAAGCTATTGCTACTGCTTGTTACCTAATTAAAAGGTCTCCTACATCATTTGTTGTTGATATGACTCATGTATAGAGGCATGGTTGGGTCACAAGTCTTCATTAAGACATTTTAGAGTTTTTGGTTGCGAGGTATATGCACATGTGCTAAAGGAGAAGCAAAATTTTTTTGAGAACAAGGCTATGAAATGTATCTTCATTAAATACAGTTATGGTGTGAAAGGATACAAGCTTTGGAATCTTATTGCATAGAAGGTAATACATAGTAGAAGTGTTATTTTTAGAGAAACTAAGACTTCTTTTGTTACATTGCAGCCATAAATAGCAACAAGAAAGGCGGATTCAATTCTCCTCTTGCACTTGAGAAAGTTGAATTGAGGGCTTGTGGGATAGACAAAAGCTGAGGAGAGCTCATCCAGCCTGAATTGCAGTTAGGAAGAACCTCCAACTCAATTTGTTCATAGGTTCATGGAAACCACCTAAAAGGTATTCACCTGATGATTAGAGATGTATTTTTTCTTTGAATACTAACACAGATGAAATTAGATTGGTAGAAGAGGCATTAGGTATGAATGATGAAAAATATAGGAAGATTGCTATGGATGAAGAAATGACAGCTTTGAGAAAGAATGATACATGGGAGCTTGTACCATTGCCTAAAGGAAGAAAACCTATTGGTTGTAAATGGGTATTCACTTAGAAAAAGAGTGGTTCAGATGGTGGTATTGAGAAGTACAAAGCAAAGTTGGTTGCAAAAGGTTACTCTCAAGTTGAGGGTGTTGATTATGGTGATATATTTTCTCCCGTTGTAAAAAAGACATCAAATAATTTTTGCCTTCTATTGTTGTTGCTTATGATTTAGAGGTTGAGAAAAGGAATGTGAAAACTGCTTTCCTTCATGGTGACTTGGAGGAGGATATTTATATGACACAGCCAGAGCACTACATGGTGAAAGGTAAAAGTAAATTGGTTTGCAAATTGAAGAAATATTTGTATGAGCTAAAACAAAGTCCTAGGATGTGGTACCAAAAATTTGATACATATGAGTTGAGTTTGGGATTTGAGCATTCTAAATCAGATCATTGTGTTTATTCTAAAACTGATGGTGATTGTTTCCTGTTTATTACATTATATGTTGATAATATGTTATTTATTGGTAAAGGGAAATGTATGATTTCATAATTGAAATTTCAAGTTGCTACTAAATTTGAAATGAAAGACCTTGGTGTAGCTAGACACATTCTTGGGATGGAAATTAAAAGATATAGAGTGAACAAAAAGCTATGGCTTGGCCAAATTAAGTATGTCAATTCAATTTTATAGAGGTTTGATATGGAGGATTATAGACCATTGTGCATTCCTATTTCAGCTAGAACAAATTTATCTATTTCAAATTTTCCATCATCCCCATCAAAGATGGAAGACATGAGAAAAGTTTCTTACCAAAGTGCAGTCAAAATTTTGATGTATGTTATGGTTCGTACAAGACTAGACATTTCCCAAGCAGTGGGAGCTCTTTTCAGATATATGTCTAATCTTGGTAGAGTTCATTGGGATGCAATTAAAGGAGTCTTTAGATATTTTCATGGTACCTCAATTTATTCCTTGTGTTATCATAGTAATATGATTGAAGATAATATTTCCCTTGATATTCATGGTTATGTGGATTTAGACTAGTAGGTGATATTGATAGCAAATGATCCACCGGTGCTTATGTGTTTACTTTATTTGGTGGTGCAATTAGTTGGATGAGTAAGTGACAGGTTGTGGTTGCTTTGTCTACTACCGCAGTTGAGTATATGAAAGCTAATCATGCTTGTAAAGAAGTCATTTGGCTTAAGAGGTTGTGTTCAGATATTGGAATAAAACAAGGTGTAGTGAAAATTTATTGTGACAACTTCAGGGTGTGATATGTCTAGCCAGGAACTTGACAATTCATGCTAGGACCAAGCATGTTGATGTATAGTATCATTTTGTTAGAGATATGGTTGAAGATGCAGTAGTTAAGAAGGCAGGACATTGATGTGAATGCTGCTGATTCTTTTTAACTAAGCCATGAGTGTTGGCAGTGCCCAACCCTGTAATCGCATGGGCACTATTGATACTGGCGATGATGAGAGGCGGGGACCTTCACTCCCCCATGAGGGGGTCTCTGGGGATCATCTCAAATTAGTCCAAGGGACAACGTATAATGATAGGCCTCGGGGCATCACCCCTAGAAGCCAAATTTTTGGACCATCTATTATGTCTCTCGTATCCGATTGTTGATATTTAACAGCCGACTTGCCCTAGAAGGAAACCCGCCTTATGAGGAATGCCACAAGGCTGGATGATTCTAAGAGTCCTGTTAGCGACTGTGGTTACTTGTGATCTCAAGGGTGATATTCTTCCAGAAGCTTGGTTTCGCAAGTGTTATTTCAGAATTCGCATTTTTTAAACAATATATTGGTGGCTTTTGGAGTGTGGGCTTTCTCCTGTGCGCTTTCCCACGAAATTATTGTTTTGTTGATATTTATGTTTATTTTTTGTTTAAGTTTCTATAAATATCTGCAAGTTTGCAATATTCTCAAAGATTAGTGTAGGAAGTTGTTTCGCAACCTTAGCTTCCTTGCAGTGAGCACAAAGAAATCTAGATGGTGTTTAGATTCAATGGGCCTTTCAGACCCTAGCAATTAAGAGATGATGTTTATACACCCTCCCGTTGCTTTTACAAGGTGTTCAAAAAGTGAGATTTTTTGGAAAAATGTGTCTCAACCTTGCAATTACATAAGGTATTGGTGAGGGTTTTTGCAAGATCGCAGGGGTCCAAAAAGTGGCGATGTAAAAAAATGGATTTTTAACTTGCCTAAAAACGCGAAAATCCGCTTTGAATTTTTTTAGGCTCGAGTAGAAAGTACATGGTGTCATAGCAAACTCCAAAATTAAATGGATTTCTGATTAGTTTAATTTGTTTTTTTATATTAGTATATAATAGTATATGATATATATATAATATTGATATTATATAATATAATATATTATATTATATAATATAATATAATATAATATTATTATATTATATTAGAATATAATATATTATATTATATTGTAATATAATAATATCTATGTGAACATGGGTCTGCAATGGTCACCTGCAAGGCATCGTTCTGGGAGGAACCAGGAAGGCTACAGAGGTAACTGGTAGGCGGATAATTCTAGGGTTTGGCATCTAGACAGATGGGCCCGTCCGGAGCAAGATGTTCAAAAAATTTCACATGTTGAGGGGTGGGGTCGCGATGGTAGGTGGAAGGAAAATGAAAGTCAAGGTTTAGGGGTCACCAAAGAAGAGGTGGTTATAGAAATGATACTTTCTAGAGATTGAGAAGAATGAAGGTGGTTTTAGAGGAAATGGAGGCCTGGCAAGGAAGGAAGAAGAGGGTCAGGACAAAACCCTAGCAGAAGGAAAAATTTTACTAAGGAAGTGTGGCAAAGGATGAAGTCTGAATCGGAATGGGAGGAGGCTACGGAAGAGGCGAAGAATGGGGAAGTCAAAAGACCAGTTGTGAAAATTGGGAATGGAATCCTGGGTGATCGGGCTACCTTGGTGGTGAGTGCAGTAAAGCTTCAAGCGGAAGATTTAAGATTGGAAATTTTGGGTTTTATTGGGAGATGGTATGGCATGGGTCTCAACTGGAATTATCTTGTCAAATGGTGGAAATCGCGCTCGAGTGAGGAGCTGCAGTTTAAATCTCTTCAGAACGGATTTTTCCTAGTGATTTTCTCAAATAGGGCGCTTCAGGAAGAAATAGTGAATGGTGTTTGGGTTTTAGATGGGAGCAAATTTTACTTGAGGATATGGAAGGTGGGCTTTAACCCTTCTTCTCATGTCGTGGAGATAGTACAAGATTGGTATTCTTTGCCAAACCTCCCTATAAAATTTTGGGAGTCGAGCATCCTTGAGGAAATAGGTAATCGTTTGGGGGCCTTTTTTATGTGCCGAAGAAAGGAGGAAGGTGGGAGAAGCTCAATCCCATGTCTAGATTTGCATGGAAAACAATCTAGTGTGGCATCTGTATGAGGAGATTGAATTAATCTCAGACTATGGAAGTTGGATTCAAAAGCTGAAAAGTGATTCTTGTACCAAGGATAGTTTAGTGTGACCTCTGAGTTGTAAGAGATCATCAAATAAGGTGGAGAGCTCTAAGGAAATGGAGGAGGTTGAGGTGATTCAAAAGAAAGGTCTATCTGAGTAGGACTTTTCCTCTATATCTCTAGAGGCCATTGTTGAGAAATTCCCTATTCGAAGGTAGACAAAGGAGTCAGACGTTGTTCCTTTGCAAAATGTGGGTTTTTTGAACTCACAAAAAGTTTTGGAGGACAATCTAGGGAGAGAGGATGTGGAGATGGCGAATCAAAATGTGTCCCTAGAAGAAATTTTTTTGGAGATGTTGGAGGTTTTAGGGGAATATTGTACAAATGTGGAGTTGGACTCGCTAAAACTAGTAGGAAAAGAGTTAGTAGTTTTGGCGGAGGAGGCAAAGGAAAATGCTTGGGCATTTGCGGAGGAAATGTAGATGGAGAATGGAGGGGAGGAAGATCTTCCTGAATGCTTGTTGGATGGATAATGCATTTGGGAGCCCTCAGTCAACCAAAAAGAGGAAGCTTTCTCTGAGTTTGGCTGATGCAAGGTTTAAGATAGCTATTCATCAGAAAGAAATGGCTAAGTCCTCGTCGAATTGTGGTGAAAATAAAAAGTGAGGAAGGATTTCTAATCAGGAAAAAAGGAAATGGGATGGGGAAGCGAATGGGTAGCAAAAAATTGACTCAATGATGAAAGTAGGGAAGAGTGATGCTCTTCCTGAACAACAATGAAGCTCCTAACTTGGAATGTTAGGGGTTTAAACACCCCTAACAAATGGTGTCTGGTCAGGCACGTGTTGGAATTTAGTCAAGCGGAAATTTGTCTTCTGCAAGAAACAAAGTTGGATGAGCAAGATTTGATCAGGTTTAGCAGGAAATTAAAGCATTGGAAGTGGTTGGGAGTTGGGGTGAAAGGAGCCTTGGGTGGATTGTTAACCATTTGGAAGCCACAGTTAGTTGTGGCAGAAGAAATGTTAGCTCGAAGACATTGGTAGGTGTGTAGGGTATGTAGTTTTTCTTCTAATCTTAAGTTTTTGCTTATAAATGTTTATGGCCCTTCCTTGAGCACACTAAAAAGAGTAGTTTGGCATGAGATTGAGGGGTTGAGTAGTTTGGCATGAGATTGAGGGGTTTCTCAGTAGTGTTGCTCATGACTTCTGCATTTTGGGAGGGGATTTTAATGTGATATTGAGATCGAAGGAATAAGAAAGGTGGGGTAGGGAGGATTCTACAATCTCAAATGGATTTTCAGAATTTTGTAGAATGGAATTCTTTGGTTGAAATTTTTTCTGGGAATGGTAGTTTCACTTGGACCAATCGTAGAAAAGGTTTTTGCAGTATTGTAGAGAAGCTAGAAAAAATTTTCTTTAAAGGAAATTTGAGCATCTTTCCCTTCAGTTTAAATAGAAAGATCATTCCTGGAAGTGGTTCTGATCATTTCCCAGTTATGTTCAGTATTGATGGGGATAAGGGTTGGTTCAATTCCCTTTTAAATTTGAGATGATGTGGTTTAAGGACCCAAAATTTTTGAGGCTAGTTGAATCCTGGTGGAACGAGTGCTCTCTGGGAGGCTCTAAGATGTTTAATATTGTAACTAAGTTGAAATATGTAAAGCAGCAAGCTAAGCAGTGGAATAAGGAGTGTTTCAAAAATATTTTTGCGGAAAATATTAGGGTTAAGGAGGAGTTGGAAGCCTTGTTAGAAATTATCTTTTAGGAAGGAATGGATGATGCTTGTTTTGAGAAAAAGAAGGAGCTGACCAAAAATTTGCATGATTTGTTGACAAAGGAAGAGGTCTTTTGGAGGCAAAAATCTAGAGAAATCTGGTTGCAAGCTAGAGACAAAAATTCAAAATTCTTTCACAATTCCACTAAAGCTTGTAGGGAATTGAATTAAATTGCTTGTATTAAAGCGGTTGATGGTCATCTTATGGAAGACTTAGTGGAAGTTAAAGCATTGTCATTTGAGTTCTTCCAGAATTTTCTAAACAACTAGGAAGGTTCGGTTCTGGGTGCTCAGGAAGATTGTTTGAAAGGTATTCCAAAATTTTCCAAGATTAGATGGAATGTTTGAATGAAAAATTTATAGAGGAAGAGAAAAAAAAGGCAATTTTTTATCTCCATTCAGAAAAGCTTCAATACCGAATGGCTTCCCTGCAAATTTCTTTCAGAAATGTTGGGATTTTGTGGGTACAAAGGTGTTTGAGGTGATTGAAGATTCTAGGTGTTTAGGAAAGGTTTTAAAGGAGATGAATAACACTTTAATTGCGTTAATCCCTAAGAAGGAGAAACCAGAATTATGGGATGAATTTCGCCCAATCTCCCCGTGCAATACCATCTCCAAATTTTGGCTAAAGCGGTGGCTAATCATTTGAAAAAAATGTTACCAAGCATCATTTCTGAAGAGCAAATAGGTTTTGTTCCAAGCAGATCAATTTTTGATGGGGCGATTATTGCTCAAGAATTTATTCACTCGATGCAGAAAACAAAAAAACTTGCTATGCTCTTAAAATTGGATATCAAGAAAGCATATGATAGGGTGAATTGGAAATTTCTTTTTAAAGTGATGGAAGCTTTTGGTTTTTAGAGATCTTGGTTAGACTGGATTTTTTGTTGGATAGCATCGCCTCATTTTTCTATGCTTGTGAATGGGTCCTTGGAAGGGTTCTTTGTAGCTTCAAGGGGGCTAAGGCAGGGTGATCCACTGTCCCCTTTTTTGTTCATTATCATGGAAAAAGCCTTAGGACAGGCATTAGAGAAGGCTAGAAGAGCTGGAGTGGTGGAGGGTATCCAAGTGATGAGTAATATTCCTTCGATCACACACTAGCAGTTTGTGGATGATACGATTCTATTTGGTTTGGCAACAACAAGTGAAGCTAGAAGGATCAAAGATATTCTAGACATTTATTTTTGAGCTTCAGGTCAAGAGGTTAGTGTGGCAAAGTCTGAGGTTTTCTTTTTTAATTCTTCCTGTGTGAAAGAATTGCAAATTCTAAGGATCCTTGGTTTAAAAAAAGGAAAATTACCTTGTAAATACTTGGGTCTACCTCTGGAAAAAGGAGTTAAAAGCGGGGGTATCTGGAATTCTTTGATTGAAAGAGTTAAGGAGAGGATCTCTTCTTGGAAGAAAAAGTGGTTATCTTGGGTAGGAAGGTTAACTATGTTGAAATTTGTGATTTCGGCCCTTCCTATTTATATGATGTCTTGTTTGCCACTTTTAGATGGTATAAATAAGTACTTGAACAAAATAATGAAATATTTTTTCTGGAAAGCAAACTCAAAACAAAAGAAGTTTCCCTTAGTGAAATGGAAAAAGATATGTGAGAAAAAGGAAGAAGATTGGGCAGGGTTAAATAATATTCTTCTTCAAAATAAGGCACTGGGAGTGAAATTAGCCTGGGTAATTCATTCTCAGCCAGACCTTAAGTGGGCGAAAATTTTTCAAGCTAAGTATTTGGATGAAGATCCAAATAGCTTTCTCATAGCCATTTCTCTTCCAAAGGGCTCAAGGATTTGGAATTTCAGTACTAATTCTAGGGATCTTATTTTGGATTTTTTTAACCTAGGAAATTAAAGATGGAGGGGAGGCTTTATTTTGGGAAGATTCATGGGAAGGTTTTCCAAAGTTAGTAGAAATCTTGCTTTGGGAAGGATCAAAGCAAAAGCTACCCAAGTGTGGGGTTTGAAGGTTAGAGATTATGTTGCAGTTTCGCAAACGTCAAATTTGGGTTATTTTGAATGTAAGTCTTTTAGTGAGGCGGCGGCGTAGAATCAAGAGGTGGAGCTAATAGAGAAAAAAATTTCAGAAAGGAGAATTTGGCAAAGAAATGGTAGGGATAAGTTGAGGTGGAATGCTTCGGCCACAGGGGAGTATACGATGAAAATAGGCTATTCTATCCTGGCTTCATCTGGGGTGGAGTCTCCAAATGTCCCAATACAGCTTTGTTGGAATAAGGCTTGCTTTCCTAAAGCAGGAATTTTTACTTGGGTGGTTGCATAGGGTAGGGTACTAATAGGGGATAGATTTATTAAGTGGGGCTTTCAAGGCCCTTCCAGATGTTCTCTTTGCTATGCAGCTGAAGAGACTGTGGATCATTTACTCCTGAATTGTCAATACACCAAGGCGATCTGGCTTTGGTTATGTTCAAAGCTTCAGTTGAAAATGACTCTCTCGTCTAATCTCTTTGATTGGCTAAAATTGTGGCTGCTATTGGGAAAACAGTCTTTGTTCGAGGATTTGATGGTGTCGAGTTCGTCAATAGTTTTATGGGAAGTTTGGAAAGAGAGGAAAAGGCGGATCTTTAAGGAAAAGGAGCTTTCGATCCCTAGGTTATAGTGTAAGATTGAAGCTAGCATTTTTGAACTATTTAATGCTAGAGTGGAAGAATTAAATCGAAGGAAAAGTAATTTTGTGGAATGGGATGCATGGATCTTGAAGTACTGGTTGGGTTTGAGAATTCCAACTTTTGGGGTTCATGGAAAGGCTGCTTCAATAGAGGATAGAGATAAAGTGTCTTGGCTTCCTCCTAGTCCAGGATGGGTAAAACTGAACTTTGATGGGGCTTCCAAAGGTAATCTCGGGCCCTCTAGTGCTGGGTGCATAATTAGAAATTCTAAAGGTGATATTTTGGGGAGACTTGCAAAGTCTTTACCAGATGGAACAAACAATGTTGCAAAATTTCAAGCACTTATTTTGGGTCTGGATTTGAATGAGGCTTTGAGGGTAAGTAGAGTTGAAATTGAAGGGTATTCTTCGCTGGTGATTAATGCACTTAGATCTAAATAGATTCCCAACTGGAAGTTAGGGGTACTATTGGAAGTTGTGCTGGAAATGATCAGTAGGTTTGATCAAGTAATGTTTAACCATGTGTTAAGGGAAGGAAATAAGGAGGCAAATCTTCTATCTAATATTAGTGTCTCAGGCTTGGAGTTAAGAGAAATTCTTTGAGTTGAAAAATTTTTGTGGGCAGTAGGGCAAGCGAACCTCCACAATGGCAGAGGGATTGGGCAAGGTTACCATGGTGTCATTTGACGATGGTCCGAGGTGCCAAGTTGGCAAGATAGTACATGGGGAGGAGTTGGCTTGTTAGGTCGACAAGCTAGGAGGATGAACATTGTCAAATGGATTTGGCATCGTTTCCAATGCAATGAGATGATGGTTTTAAATGGAAAGAAGAGCTCTCCTTTTAGAGAGGACATCTAGCACAAAGTTGGAGTACGATTGGTGGCAAGTGGTAGCCTTGGGGATCTAGGCTTCTTTATGGTAGGAACGGATCTCTTTTTGCATTCAATTTCTATGTATTTGGGTGTTGGTTGTGGGTCGCTTTGCCTCTTCTATCGACCATCTGTGGTGAGGGGCAGAGAATGGCGAAGAGTTCCAAGTTTCTAATTGAGGTCTCGATGACGGGATTAGCTTGTTTTGGTCTAACACCCCTATCTCTTTGCGGTCGATGGCAAGGAAGGCTTCCATTAGGGAGGTCACTGACCAATGCTTGAAAAGGATTCTGGTGAACTACGATCCTTTGGTGCTCATGACAGTAAAAATGGTGTTGGTTTTGGGCCACATTGAGTGCAAGGAGTATGCGCAAGATAACTTGCATGTTTCTTCCCGTTTTCTTGCCTCATTGTTAAACAATTTGGAGCCAAAGGTGGAAGCTAACAGGTTGTTGGTTAAGTTGTTTAGGAAGAACTTGTATGAAAAAATTGATGATGTTCTTTGGGTGGTGATTGAAGGAAGAGGTTGTCTGCAGCCTTGTGATGTGGAAAGGGTGCATTCAGAGGACACAGTGAAAATTTATCCCTTCCTTCTGGATTTGTAGGATCCAGAGTTGATGAGGCATAGGTTGATTGCAGCGGTGGCAATTATCTTTCTTAAAAAATTCTTCAGGCTAATGGCGGTTGATAGTGTGGAGTGGAAAGCAGAGGTTGAAGAATTTGCTATTTTGAATAAATTTTTGTAAGGCGGTGTTGTCAGCTCTTTGGTCGATCATAGTTTACTTTGGTATGTTTGTTTTTTTTGGGTGGTTTTGGCTGTGTAATGTTTTTGCTCGGGTTTGGCGTGGTCTATATATGTTTGCCATGTTTTGTAGTGCCCTATAATGGGGGTTGGTTTGGTGCTAATGGTCTAGTATCATGGCGGTTTTTTGATTTAGTAGTTTATTTGAGGGCTGGTTCTCCATGGTTTATTTTTCCCTCCTACCTGCTTAGTAGACGTGTGTATTTCAACTTTCTATTAATAATATTAACTAGCTTATGTATCAAATATATATATATATATGTTAAATATGTTATATGTTGTGATATACTATATATTACCATATAAATTTACGTTCATACCATATTTAAGTCAAGTCCTTGGACCTGAAGAGTTAAAAAAAAAACATAAACTAAATGAATATTTGTTTCTAAATGGATATTCGTTTCTGTATACACCTAAAAATGGTCACATCACAATATTCCTCAAATTAATTAATATTTTTTAATATTTAATTAAATTTCAAAATTCAATTTTATGATAAATAAATCTAAATACTTATTTATATTGTTCATTCTTTCATTTCTGATTAAATTAATAAGTTTATTTAATCACTTTTCTTATCCATTTCTTAATTAATTAAATAAACATTACGATTTATTTATATTAATTATCATATAATCTTGGTTTGAATATTTTATTCAAAGAAAGATTAAATATTCTTCTCTTCTAATATTCTTCTAAAAATCCATTCACAATTCCATATTCTCAATACTTAATTAATTCTTCTAAAGTTCATGCACAATTAAATATTCCAAAATATTTAATTAAATCTTTTATAGTCCTAAAATCAAAAATCAAACTCACATGAAATTAAATAAATCTATTTATTTAATATTGGATTATCTTCAACAACCGTGAAACAAACTTCCAAAATAGAAAATTAATTTCTTTGTTCCTATGCAAGCTTGTTCTCATGGGTTGAAGACAAGCCTCCATTCTTCTTTCCAACCTCCCAACATCTTCCATCTTCCTCTCAACCTCTCCATCTCTCACCCTTCAAAATTACCAGACAATCTCACAGCCATTGATCTTTTCTAGCCAGGCTCTTGCCTGTGAAAGCTATAAAAGGGACTGTCGTGTCTCTGAAAAACATAGAAGCTTTCATACAGGAAAACTATACCAAAATTGCAATAGCATAGTCTTATAGCATCCATAGCTTTTAGAATCATAGCATATCATGGCTTATCATCCTCATAGCTTAGTTTCAATAGCATTCATAATCCACAACCCTGTGCATAATCTACAGCCCCTGTACATATCTGTATCAGCATTTCACTCCATCAGCATATAGGATAGAAGTACTCTCCCTTTTTGCATACTCGTTTTGCAGGTTGCCATTCTGAGAAGCCTTGCTTACACAATCTGAGAGCAGCAACTTCAAGAGAAACATTGGAGATAGAGAAAAATGGAACGGTTCTGAAGAAGCTCTGTTTGTTTTGATTTTATTTCAATTTATCTTAGCTTTCTTTAGTTTAATGTTTCATTTGTGTATTTTATTTGCTTTATATTGATACTAACATTTCATACACACAATTTCCTCTAGCATAAAACCACAAAAAGGAAAACCTGAGAGTCATTTTTCACTGTGCATTTTCCTTGTCCACATGTTTGAGCATTTGAGTGACTCGAATATCCATTTTTTATTAGATTTTTTTTGCTCCAATCACCCAAAATTCATAGGTATTTATAAATTTTAGCATTTTTAAAAATTTTATATTAGTTTTGCATTATTTTTTAAGAACTTTAGTAAAAAATAGGTTTTTTTTTCATTAAAATGATTGTTAATTTTTAAAATTTTCATCATCAAATAGGCTTAAGAATGGTTGATCCCAACCTCGGTCAAGATGAAAACCCTACAAATCTTCCTTTCTCATCGATTTCTCCATTACAAAACATGTCCATAATCCATGAATCTATCCATAGAAATTTAAATCAATTGAGAAATATATATGTCAAATTTATGAGACACCCCCCAAGCTCTTAGATATGAAAAACACTTTAGAAAAAATCATTTTGAATGTTGAAACTCTAACAAACGAGCATAATAGGTTTGCAAAGTGGTGAGAGTCCCAAAGGCGACATTATGCCAATGGTTTATCATATGATGAAGTGAGGGCACTTGATATTGACAAATCCCAATTATCCCAAGTATTCATCAATCTCAAAACAAGACAACTTGTAGATGTGTGGAAGCCTAAATTTTCAATTAAATGGTGCACACATAAAGGTATA
Source organism: Sequoia sempervirens (assembly GCA_007258455.2). Classification (NCBI taxonomy): domain Eukaryota; kingdom Viridiplantae; phylum Streptophyta; class Pinopsida; order Cupressales; family Cupressaceae; genus Sequoia; species Sequoia sempervirens. The sequence continues at coordinate 120,119 of VDFB02195886.1, read as the reverse complement.
TTAGATAATTTTTGGAAACATTGGTGGATGGTTTTTGATAAACCACCCAACAACAATCTTGACGTCCCTCAGTATTTTCTATGAAAATTATATGTCGAGTTTGTCCTAGGGAGGCATGTCAATTACTTTGATGTGTAGTATTTTTAGGGTGTGGGTAAAGGGATGCCACAAGATAGACCAAGAGCACATTGAGTCACCCCACTTCTTCCTACTCTACCTATTGCTTCCTCGGCTCTAGTACCTTACCCCAAGATTATTTTAGATGGAGGGAGTCAGAGCATTTTGGCCATGCATGCATTGAGTGATCATTAGATCACACACAACTCACATGTTGTACACCTGTATGACAGTGCATCCCATCATGAGGGTGATGTACTTGCTACATCCCATCATGATGGTGATGCACCTATTGCATGAATTGTGACTGGTACACCCTCCTCTTCAACACATATTTGTGTGCCTCATTACTGCATCATGTGCCACAATATATGTTTGGGTCCTCTTCGATGGTCTAGTGAGGCTCCAATAGACACATCAAATATAAGGTCCATGATATGTCAGATGTAGGAGTTGAGAAATCATGAAGTGAACCATTTCTAGGAGAGAAATCAGGTGGAAGAGATGATGTGGAAGCACCGAGAAGACTTAAAGTAATTTCATAGTGTGTTTTATCTAAATTCTTTTATATTTTATAAGAGATATTAGTACTAATATATGTTTATGTGTCAGAATATTTAATAGTTGTTGATAGAGGACCAAATTTCACAAGTGTGGGAGGCTACACAATCGGTCATTTCATTTGGCCTAGAGACTCAATATATGGTATCATTTAAATTGTTATTTAGAAGTTAATTTTTGAAATCTATTATGTTTAAATACATACTAGATTGATAGTATAATGTAATCTTGTATTTTAATGCAGCAACTTGGTACTTTTACAACCATGTTGACTAAGCCTGGCACATTGGAAGAAGCTGCACAAAAGGTATATGTTTTTTTTAATATTCTCGATGTAATCTAGGGTAAAATTTAGGCTGAGGTAAATATGCATCATAACTAAACCCACAAATCCCTAAACCAACAATAGAGCACAATCCAACATAAGAAACATTAACACAAAGTAAATATTACCTATGTCATGGTTGCTTGACCTCCATTTTCCTTCTCCATTTTGCTTGAATATGATGATTTCCCTCAAATTTTGAGTATGCAATAGTGCCTAATGTCTATGATAGAAAAATATGGAAGATAGTAGTTGTCTCAAGTTAACAACATGTACTTGTGCATAAACTAGATTGATATAAATGACCATGATAGGTGTCTTTTATAGAAATAAAAATGTCAATGAAGGGCTGATATTAAATGTCAATAGGACATGTCAATCAATGGCCAAGAATGAAAGTTGTGGTATGAAATAGGGTTGGGCTAAATTAGTGCAATGATAAGGATGAATGGCTAAGATTGAATTATAAAATAATTCAATCAAGGGTGAAAATTGAATTAGACAAGAGAAGATAAGGTTGGCATGGATAATGAAGCTAAGGTAGTAGAACAACTTCCTACACTAATCTTTAGAGGAGAATAATACAAAAAAATTACAGATCTTTAATAGTTACAGAAACTTAAACAAAAATAGACATAAATATCATGCATACCATGACACAATGATTTATTCAGGAGAAAAAAACCCACACTCCAAAAGTCACCCAATATATTATTCAATAAATCACAAAGATTACAATATACTTGTAGATCAAGCTTCTCACGGGAGCATCACCACTCAGAGATCCAGAGACAACATGACTACTATCAAACTATAGTTGGTATGAGTTTTCCACAGTCCATGAAGATACAATATTTAATCTTTTGGTATGAGTTGCTTCTCTTGTTGACCTTTTCTTGCACTCCACTTTCTTTTGTTTCTAGAATGTGATTTACGAACAAACTGATGGAGTTGCCATGGGCTCCCCCTTATCTCCGGTCATAGCCAACCTCTACATGGAATATTTTGAGGAGGTAGCTCTTAATTCTTTCCCTCTTAAGCCTCGGTGGTGGAAATGTTATGTAGATCACACCAATGTCTGTTGGCCTCATGGTCGTGACCAACTTGACCTTTTCCACTCCCACTTAAATAACCTGGTTGAATGCATCCAATTTACCAAGGAAGTGGAGTCCAACAACCAACTTCCCTTTCTTGATGTCCTCATCATCAAAAAATAAGATGGTTCCTTGGCTCATCACATCTTTAGAAAATCCACTCACACTGACCTCTATCTTCATGCTTCTTCTCATCACCATCCAACCCAAAATGCGAGTGTCCTCAACACTCTCGCAACTCGGGCTTATCGCATTTGTGATAAAGACCACATCATCCTTGAGCTTTCTCATCTCTACCATGTCTTCAAACTCAATGGTTATTGTGATAAGCACATCTTCAAAGCTTTTGAAATTGCCAAAAACTGAGCTTTTCTCGTGACCAAACCTATAAGAACCACCCCTCTCCAATTTTCCACCCTACCCTATATTGAAGGCCTCTCCCATAAGATTTCAAAAATTCTTCACAAAAAAAATATTTCTTGTGCTTTCAAACCCATCTCTACCACAAGGAATCTTATCCCCACGACTAAGGACCCCTTATCGCCTCTTCTCCATTATGGAGTGTACAAGATAGATTGCTCTTGTGGGACCCCATATATTGGAGAAATGGGGTGATCCATCAACACTAGAATCAAAGAGCATTGTGTTGATATTAGACACGATAGAATCTCTAAATCAGCCCTTGCTGAGCACTCCCACCAAACCAAGCACCACATCTACTTAGAGAACACCCAAGTGGTGGTTAAGGAAGATAATTTTTTCAAGCGCAAACTACAAGAAGCCATCACCATCCGAAACCACTCCACGAATCTCAATTGAGATGAAGGTTGGAAATTAAGTCTATCTTGGCATCCCCTTCTAAACTCCCTCCATTCCAACCCTCCCACCTAATTCCTTCCCTCTCGCCTTCACCTTCACATATCTTTCCCTTCCCCCTTTGACCTCTCCCCCTTTTCTTTGGTGTAGTCTAACTTTTCTCCCTTCCTCTCCTTTCCTTTTTTTTGCATTTCCCCTTTTCCTTCTTTCCTCCTTTGTCTTCTTTTTATCCCATTTCTTCTTACCTTTTCCTTTCTTTTCTTTTTTGTTTTTCTTCAATTATTTTCTTTAATCAATTACCTATTTAGGGTTTCGTGTTCTTATTTGTTCTTTCTTTTATATTTTTTGCACTTATCTCTCTTTTCATTTATTTATTTATTTTTATTTTATTATTTTTTCACTCGTGCACCTTACTTGTTTTATTCATTTAATTTTGTTTAAGTTCATCTCTCTTATTGTCTCGTCTTAATTATTTTCTTTTTCTTTCTTTTATTGCCTTATGTTTTGATTTTGAATTTATTCTAGTCTCATGTTTTTTTGTCTTTTATAACTTTTGCTTTCTTGTAATCTTTAATTTTTTTATTTTCTATTTTTTTATAAAAAGGGGGTAAAAATTTATTGAATCAACCAGCAAAGTACAAAAAGCAGGGCCCCAAGCCCGAAAGAGGAAACAAAAGAAACATACAAAAGCCCCCAAAAGGAGCACAACTAACCAGCTATATCATCCTTGACCAAACTCTCCAGAACATGAACACAATCCAGAGGCAGGTGAGCCCAATCTCCCACCTTCCATCCCTCCCCATGATCAGAAGCCCACTTAGCCAGGCCATCAGCAGTCCTATTCCACTTGCGGGGGACATAACAGAAAGAGACAGTCTCCAAAATAGCACTCAGACTAAGAATTTTTCTACCCACCACAGCGAGATGCCATTCCACATCTTCCATCCATTGCAGGTTTAACATATCCACCACAACCTAGGAGTCAGACTCACAGATAATCTTGGTCCATCCAAGAGAAAATCCTCTTTCAAGAGCTAAGAGGACAGCAAGAGCTTCCATGTAATTATTGGTCTGAAATCCCTTATATTCAGAGAAGAAGAAAATAACCTTACCCGAACTATCCCTGCCAATTCCTCCAACCCCAGCATGCCCTGGATTTCCCCTCGAAGACCCATCAGTATTAATCTTCAGAGTCCCCAAAGGGGGGGGAGACCATTTCCCCTCCCTACAAACCTTCCTTTTAGCTTTCCTGCTTCTAACCTGTAGTTTCTTACAAAGAGCATCACTAGAATCAGCACAAAAAATATTCAAATTTTGAATCACTCGCACATCTCCTGGATTAATATCCTCAGAGAGATCACACTTCGCAGCTAGGGTCTCCTGAAGCATATTTATTACTTGCAACCACATCTGTTGCACCATCTTCAGCTAACCTTGAAATATTCTATGGTTCCTTTCCAACCACACCTACCAGATAATAAATCCTGGACCAATAACCCACACCACCTCAAGAAAAGAAGTCTTAGAAAGGGGTCTACCAAGACTATTCTAGAACTCAACCAAAGAGTTAGCATGAATACAAGCATGCTCCCAAGCTTCCCACCGCCAGTGCCAAATAACCCTTGTGAAGGAGCATTGGAAAAATAGGTGCAAACTATTTTCTTCACTACTATTACATAAAACACAGATAGAAGGTCCATGAAAATCCCTCTTTTGAAGATTCTCCTAGGTAAGACATTTACTTTGCACCACAAGCCATAAGAAAAAATTACATTTGGGCCAAGCTGATTTATGCCAAACTTGCTTCCACTAGGAAATGTCCATCCTATCAAAGGTAAGTCTCTCTAACTCTTGATACCCAGAGGCCATTGAAAACTTTCCTTTTGGATTTGGTCCCCAAGTGAGGATATCAACTTCTCTCAAATAATTACACACTCTACCTACAAGAATTCTAGCAAGAGTCTCCCTCTCACCCTCAGAACCCCCTGGAGGCCAATCATAGGGCTCTTTCCATCTAGAAACCTCAGCACAACCCACCCTTAAAATCACCTTAAAGTCCTCAACTTTACTCTAGCCAGCAGCAAGAAAGCTATCACAGAGCGGTTGAAGGTGGGGGTACTGAGATAAGATAGGAGGGAACCCATCCCAAGAATCCTCCCAAAACAAGGCTTCCGAACCTCTATTATAAATCCAAAAAAGACCCTTTCTAACTAACTGCGCTCCTTTCTTCAAAGTATCCCAAATCATAGATCCCCTTCCTATCAGATTGTATCTTGGTACATCTTTCCCATCCACCCCACCAAGATACTTAACATTAAGGATTTTAGCCCATCCTTGATCCTGGCTTATGCACCATCTCCAAAAGAGTTTAGCTGCAAGAGCATTACCATTCAAGCTTATTTTCCACAAACCAAGGCCACCATCCTACTTTGATCTACAAACACAATCCCATTTGACCAGACTCCACTTAGAGGAGAGCAAGTTACTAGTCCATAAAAATTGTCTGGAAAGAGCATCAAAATCCTTAATGAAGCTAGCAGGGGTAGTCTGCACAAGACACCTATAGATAGGAAGAGCTTGGACCACATACTTCAAAAGAGTCATTCTACCAGTAGTTGAAAGCCACCGGTGGGTCCAATGACTCACCTTACTCCGAAACTTGTCCAAAATTCCCTGCCACACACCCCCTGGAAATCTATGGTCTGAAAGAGGGATTCCAAGGTACATAAAAGGAAGGGTTCCAATTTGAAACCTCAAGATCTGAGCAATCCGAGCTTGAATAGGAGCAGGGGTATTGAAGAGAAAAATATGGTATTTTTCTTCATTGATCTTTTGTCCTGAGGCACTCACATATATATCCAAAGCTCTTCGAAAGCTAACTGCCTCCTGAATTCTCGCTACACCCATTAGAGAAGTATCATCCACAAATTGGAGATGAGAAGAAGGAGGAATGCCATGCCCCCACTTTCATCCCTGAATCAAACCTTGCCTAACTTGATACTTGAGAAATATTCCCAAACCCTCAGCCATCAGAATGAAAAGGTAAGGGGAAAGAGGATACCCTTGCCTAAGCCCTCTGGCTGCCCCAAATAAGTCAGTAGGTTCACCATTAATTAGGACAACAAAAGAGGGTGAAGTGATACAACTCATTACCTAGCTAATCCACTCCTCCCCAAAACCAAAAGCCTTGAGAACTTTTTGCAAAAAGCTCCACCTGACCCTATCATAAGCCTTGGCCATGTCCAACTTTATGAACATAGCTTTCTCCTTAGAGATAGCCATAGAATGCACAGTTTCTGCAGCTATGATAATCCCATCCAAAATCTGTCTTCCTGTGACAAATCCCCCTTGCTCCTCGGAGATTAGATTTTTGAGCCATGGCTTTAACCGCTCAGCAATCACTTTTGTGATTATCTTGTACGTCACATTGCATAAAGCAATAGGTCTGAAGGAGTTAAGAGAGCTGGCCCCTTCCTTTTTTGGGATGAGAGTAAGGAAGGTTGCATTCAGAGCCTTGAGCATCTGCTTATTGCTAAAGGACTCCTGCACAACTTCAAAGAGGTCCATCTTGACTATATCCCAGAAAGCTTGAAAGAACTCTCTAGGAAAACCATCTGGTCCTGGGGCTTTACCCTTTTTCATTCCAAAAACCACTGCTTCTATCTCAGATAGAGAAATAGGCTTAATAATTGCCTCATTCATTTCAGGAGTGACAATAGAAGGGATGCAATCAAGCACCAAATCCTCCTCATCCCTAGTAGGAATAGAGTCTTTTGAAAATAGATTCCCAAAAAATATAGTAGCCTCAAGAGCAATCTCCCTATGAGAGGAGACCAGGATCCCCTTTGTCGTCATGAGAGAAATGAGAGTGCTCCCATGCCTTCTATCCTTTATGGTGTTGTAAAAGAACTTAGTGTTTATATCCCCTTCCTGGAGCCAATCAATTCGAGCTTTTTGTTTCTAGTATATCTCTTCCCGTAGCTCCCATTCCTCCAATTCTCTTAGCACCACAACTTCCTCTCTATATAGCTCATCAGATAGACCCTGCTCTCTGATTTGACGGGTAATAGTATCCACCCTCAGCTGAGCATCTCTTTTTGCTGCAAAGAGGTTGCCAAAGCACGTCCTGTTCCACCTTTTCAACTTACACTTTACATACTGCAATTGCTTGACAAAGGAAAACATAGCGGTGCCATAAGCAGGCTTCCCTTCCCTCCACCAAGCCAGCATGTGATCTTGAAGAGAAACCTCCCTCAGCCACATAAGTTGGAACTTAAAAGAAGGATTCTTTGTCATTCAGAACTTAGAAGCAGACAAAAGAATTGGCCAGTGATCGGAACCTCTCCAATCCAAAATCTCTAATCTGGTATTCTAGGTATCCGCCATCCAGAAGCATGACACAAGAAACCTATCTAATCTTTCTGTTATTGCCTCTACCCCACATCTTCTATTATTCCAAGTGAACAAACCATTGGAAGGTATAATATCCACAATCTTCAAACTTTCAATGTTACTCCTCAGAAGGCCCACAGAAGGGTCGAGCCTGGGATTACCACCTCGCTTCTCTTCCAAGCTTAAAACATCATTAAAATCTCCTTCCAGGATCCAAGGGAACAAAGGATCAAGAGAACGAACATATCCTATATGCAACCAAAGCAAAGCTTTTCCAGTGAAATCAATTGGAGCATAAACATTAGTGAACAAAATATCTCACCAATTTCGTAGCAAGTGGCCACCAAGGAAATAGCAGACCTGCTAGAGACCCACCAAAGTGGGACCAACTTGCGAGGGTCCCATAAAAGAGCCAAGCCCCCATAACATCCTTGAGCACCAATGCATTGATAGAGACATCTAGGCCAAATCCGAGTAGCTGTGTAAAGCATCCTATCAATAGACAACTTAGTTTCCTGAATAAAAACCACTTCAAGAGAGTGAGACTTAATCAACTCTCGAATAGCCTTTTTTCTAGGGATGCTATTCAACCCCCTTACATTCCATGAAAGAACAATCATTTTTGAGATAGAGAAAAGTGTGAATCAATGGTCTTCACAGAACCAGACTCCACTAAAGTCTCTCCCACTAACTTCACCTTTTCCTGGTCTTTCTTCCCCCCTACCTTAAGAGGCTTCTCTGAAGTATCTTTCTTTATAGCCTTTTGATGAATACCTAAAACAGAAAGGGAGCCCCTACCTTTTCTCTCCTCCTGCTGATCTTTCCCAACACAAGACACAAAATGAGTAGAAGCATAAGTCACCTGCAATTCCTTGCATCCACTTGCTCCCAACACCTCGATAGGCCTCACAGAGGTATCTGTGTCCATCTGCACCCCAACCACTTCCTCTTGCATATTGGTTTGAATGAAGTTGTTCTCATCTCCACCTATTTCCCCTGCCTCCAAAAGCTCTTGTCCTATAGGCATATTAGCAATGGTTCCATCAAACTGTTTCAAATTATCTAGAGCATCAAACCTATTGAAGACCTCATCAGCTTGTCTATCCTTAAAGGTCCTCTTTTGGCCCCGACCCTTATTACGATCTCTTACAGGAGTGAAGCCCTCCTTATCCTCCCTCATGGGGGCTTTTCCTTTATCTTGATTAGGAGGTGCACTGTCTGACCCCATTTTTGAATCCCCTATAGGCTTAGATTTAGGACACATTCTCTGTAGATGCCCATATTCATGATAAAATCGACAACGAGACGGTAACGTTTCATAATCAAGTTGTTGAATCCATGAACTTGATCCCAACCAAATCTCCATAGAATCAGGCAGAGGCTTATTCAAATCAATTTCTACACATACCCAGGCATAAGTAATTACCTTCTTTTCCATAGTCTATCTTGAAGGCCCAACTGGATTCCCAAGCTCGCTTGCAACTAAGCTGAAAATGTCCTCTCTCAAAAATTCCAAAGGAAGCCATGGTAACCGCACCCAAACTGGAACCCGTGAAGGAAGCTCTTCTGTCAGGTTAAATCCAACATGCTAGGGCTTGATGAAAAGGCCAACCTGATTGTAGAAATAGGGCCCTCCTTCAAATACTTTATTTCTATCTGACATGCAAGAAAAAACCACTTGAAAATATCCATTGGCTGCCAACATTACATCCATATCCCCCTCTGGACACCAAGTTCGTCGAGCCCACGATTCTAGAAAGGACAAAGACACCCGGATCCCAAGAAACTTACAAATCAATGCATGTTTTGACAGATAATTGATATCATCCACAACAGACTCAGGTTGGATTTCAATGACTAGCCTAATATCACTCTTAGCAAGACACCCATTTACTTTTGAAGGCCTAAAACCTCCAAAAAAATAAGAGGACTCTCCCATTCCAGATCCTTTCTCACCAAAAATTGGATTCTCATGCAAAAGCATTGATGGATTACTTCCCACCACCATATCCTTAAAAGACAGCCCCCTTTCGCCAGAAGAACTCTCGCTTGGAGCCATAAATGACCTCAAATAGAAAGCCCCGAAGAGGAAATGCTAGCCTTAGCACCACCAAGGAATGCCACAAAGAAACCACCCCACAAGCTGGTACCCACACAGCCAGGGAATAACCCAAAAGCAGGATTGTTTTGGAGCAACAAGAAAGGAGAAAACCACAGATAAAACAAACCACACCCCGAATGCAGCAAAAAACCCACCCCGCTATCAAGAAACCTCAGCTAAAAACAAAGAGCGAATAAGCAAGAGCATGCATAGGAGATCGGTGCCATGCACCATGGCCTCACAGGCCATCGGCACACACCCGCACACAACTCAGACTCGCTGCCATCCCGAACCCTTCTTAATGATTGCTATCCTACCCATCTTTAAATTAATATAACAATTTTAAACTAATTAATTTTTGGTCTCTTTGTTTTCTTTCTATCCTTTTGACCTTTTATTTTGATTTTGATTTTATACTAGTTCTAGTTTTTGTCCTTTTTCAACTTATTTAATCTTTTTGTCTCTTGTTTCTCTAGTATTAAATAATTATAGTCTATTCATTTTCTTCCTTCATCTTTTTGTCCTCTTGACACTTTTTCATGTTTGTTACTTTCTCTAGCTTTCTATTTTATTTTAATCATTGAATTATCTATTTATTTTGTAATTTCCTCATTGTTATTTTTAAGCTTTAGTTACCTTTAATTTCCTTTTTTTATATAATATAAAACACTTTCAAATTCTATTATTGGTTTTGACTTGTTTATTTTTTCTTTCCTTGGTATTATTATTTTATTGTTTTTTAAGTCTTTTTTTTTCTCTTCCTCCTCCATCTCACCCTTTATCAAGACATTTTCTGCAATCTCATCTCATTTTTTCCTCTTCCTGATGATGGATCACTGAGTGTGATCTGAAACGTTATTTTTTCATTTGACAAAAAAATTGACACAGTTGAATCCAAAAGCTTAAATATTGCTATCAAACTCTCAAAATACATCACAGTCTCTCTACCGCAGTCGTAATACAACACCCTCATAAAATAGGGCTATATTCTAGGGCAAGATATGCCAACGAAATATCCACCATTAGATCTAAAACACAATAATTAATGGTCTAGATTTACAATGTACCATTTACATAATGTATGTTGGCCATTTTAGAAGTTTTCCTGAAAAAGTTAATAAAAAATTCTTTACATCTATCCCACTCTCCCCTCTTGATGCCATTGTATATTACACCTATTGGTGTAACTAGGATATATATATATATATATATTCATATATATATCCTATCAACAATAACCTCTCTATAATTGCAAGGTTGAGACACATTTTCCCAATAGTTAATTTGTATCAATTTTATTTTACTTGATATAGTCCTCTTCTCGATTCAACAATGTAACTAATGTGGGACCATTTCGTTATACAAGAATCCTGATCATCCTAAGGGACAATCATATGTGAAACATCTTGCAAAAAAAAAAGAGCAAGAATTTTTTTAATTAAGTCTAGTCCTATACCTCTAGTCAGCAGAGTAGGCCACTGACACACTTTTAATTGACCCCCTTATCCATTCACACTACAAATTGAGAGTCAAACTTGAGACCTCAAGGGAGCAAACCCAAGTCCCTAGACAACTCTGTTACAAGTGGTGGCTAAAAAAAGAGCAAGACTTGAAGTAAACGAGAATTGCATTTTTTATATAATATAGTTCACTATAGGGTAAACCCACAAAAGTGGTTTACAATTCCAGTGAGGAAGGAAAAGTTGCAAAAAATGACCCCATGCAAAAAAAAATGGTTTTTAGGGGTTCGAACAAAATTTCGGTTCACGCGAACTATTGAACCCCCCTTCGAGCAAACCCATTTAATGATGGAGCCCACCATTCCCAGAAAAAAGCCAAAAGCGAAGGCTTGTGGAAAGGGGATTCGCTTGAACCCTGGGTTGAGCGAACCCCCCTTTTCCCCCCTTCTCCCCCTCAAACACCAAAAAAGTCTAGAATTTTGCGCTTCGAAGCTCAGGTTGAGGATGAAAATGGAGGAGACTTCATAGACCCAATTGGATGATGGTAGTCCTCAGAATGAGCTATCCAATGAATATAATTTTAATATGTTTTGGTTTTATTATGTTTTTTTTTTTTAGTTTATTAAACATAGGTTTTTCATCAAAAATCAAGCTCTTTGTTCTACACATGTGGAAAAATAGCAGATTATCAAAAAAAAAATTGAAAAATATGAGTGCACTAGATATTGAAGTCCTTGATCCAATAAATAAATAAATAAATTTGATACATGCAAAAAAAGTTACACGTTATACGATCTGCCTATGTCTAAATTGTAATTGGTTTGACTTCAAAACTTGATTAAGGAAAAAATATTCAATAAAACACTATGAAACCAATTAGAAGCACTAGAAATCATAGTTACAAATCTAAATTTGAAAAAATTAGAATTTTATCTTTCATGGAAAAAAAATTATGAGTTATACAGTGAGTGTCACTCCTTAAAAATGTTTACTGAAAAAAACTAGTTTTCAAAGGAGATGGAAAAAGAATTGCAATCTAATTCCAAAAAAATTGAAAAAAATATATGTAGAATCTATAGAAAAAATGTCACAAATCACTAGTTTGCATCATCTTCAAATTCCTCATGGTTTAGCCGCTATAGGTGCGCGAAAGTGAAGATTTAGTTAGAAAAGATTATTTTAGTGTCTAGTTTGGCCAAAAATTATAAACCAGTATTGTGGGATCACCCTATAGTGATTTTTATGTTAAATTGATAATTTCCAAATTATAGTATATAAGTTTCTATTTACTCGTACATCTTATCAACCATTCACATAATTAATCTAATTTATGGTTTGAATTGTCATTGTGTAGGAAACTTTAGAGCCACTACGTTCTTCGAGGAGGCTCGATTTTGATGATCCAACATAGGATTAGGATTTGATAGAGATTGATACATCTAGGGATTGATAGATCTTGAGATGGCATATATGCCACAATTTGTAAAACTTGTTTTGTGTAGGCATATATGCCAAATTTATATTTGTTCAAACATAATTATTCTACATTTTGATATATAAGAATTGATATTCGATCCAATTTGTTCCTCATGTGCATGCCTTTCTACTTTGAAACTTCAAATTGGAATGCATAATTATTTTATTATCAATAACATGTTATAGATTAACAAAATTGCATTTTAATAGAACTTGTGAATTACAATTGGTAATCTATCTATGTTAGAGTTCATTTATATTAAGGTTCACATACATTACATTCCATGAGACCACATTTCTTTGGGGAATTTTTTCAAACAATTCATTTCCTTTTCTATTGTATCACATTTTCCATATATGTCTACCAAAGCATTTTATCAAATAGTCTACTGCCATTTTGCTATGGATAAAATCCTAAAACAGGTTCTTTCGAACAAGCTATGGATGCTTGGAAAAAATCTATCAAAGAAAATTAGTAAGCAATATTACATTGCATTGCCTTAAAAAAATTGTAAGAAAATTTTGTAGTTTTTATTCATATCACTGATTTCATTACATTGCACATCTTTCAAACTTAAAGCATTACTTCACATTACATAACTAATAACTAGATGGTGATAGATGATAAATTTTCAAACATGGAATTGCATCACCATGAGACCAAATTTCTTTGAGGAATTTTTTCAATCAATTCACTTCCTTGTCCATGTTACCACATTTTTCAGACATGTTCACTTCCTTGTCTATGCTACCACTTCCTTGTCTACGATACCATTGGAAATTTGTGACTTTGTGTTGGTGTTGTCATTGAAAAATATTGACTTACTCATTTTCTCTAACTCATTTCATACTCAGTGGTACTAAAACTCTATACAAACTATATAAGTGATGAAAGCATCAAACAAAACCATTACAACTCAATGTCATTCATGCCATTAAAACCTTCAAGCTTAATAACACGTCACTAGATCCTTCATGTAAAAGATATAAAATCATCATGAATGAGAATCACTATATTTCAACCATGATACACAAACAAGAATATTATGTACACCATAGGGGTTTGATGCAACCCTCAAAAATATTCCTTACAACTCAACAAGATACATGTTCATTAGATTGTTATGTGAAATCTATAGAATAATCATGATCAACAAATAAGACATCACTCAACCATGATGAATGAACAAACACTATATATGCATACCATATGAGTGTGATACAACCATTAAAAAAACCAAATACAACTCCATGGCATGCACATTATTTGACCTTCCACACGGAATTTGTATTATCATAATGCCCAACAATGAATTTTGCTAACCATAATGATGAATAAGCAAACTAGGCATACCGTATGGGCTTGATGCACACTAGTAATAATCCACTCTTCCCACAAAATCAATAACACTCATATGATATTGTCCTATATGTAAATCAACCTTGACCCACACCAAATAAGACCTATACAATTCAATGACATACATGTAATTAGTACCTCCAAATCAAGCCTCTCATACAAGTCTATCTATGTCATTAGATCCTCCATACAAAATCCATACAATCATGTAGGAATAAAATGCACTCAACTATGATGTATAAACAAGAACAAAAAGCATGCCATACAAATGTAATGCAACCTTTCGACAAAACCCAACATGCAACAAAATGATAAATATCATCAATTCCAACCTACAGATATGAAAAAGTAGTAAAAAAATCACGAAAAGGAATAAAATATTGTTGTTGTCCTAAGGGTTGATGAGAGAACATTTTATCTAAAAGACAAGTGCAAAATATTCACCATTGCTTCACTATTAAGTAGGTACCAACATGAATAAATGTACGAATGTGTGAGTGATTTGGATGTGAAAATATATACACGTGACATTCACGATTACACAAACATGTGACATTTTTCAACATACACATAAAATGTCATTTTTTACACAAACATGTCATTTTTTAACTATCATAATCATCAATACAACTAATAATCCCATATAATTTTATTGTTGACCTCATGTGCTCAATGTATAGATGCATCTTGCTATCAAACTATGATAGATACACAACTAATGTGTGCCCCTAAGATCCTTACTCCATAACACACACCTCAAATCATTGCTACTCTCACAAACACTTGCACTGCAATATTACAAAGATTGTTCAAAAACAAAAGAAAACACTATTTAAATATAATTGAACAATGAAAGCAACATGAACTCCAATGTTGGATGCATTACCATCGAACCTCACATCCTACTCAAAGCTTGTGTTGGGAAATGCGTACATATAAATATTAGAAACGTATGGATTATAAACAATGTGAAAAGTAAAGTAAATTGGTCATTCTTTGAAATCAAATGCAAAATTATAAATCAAGACATTAAAGTATATGAATAAGATAAATCATTATGAATTACATTGAATGTGTCCTCAATGTTGAAGAAAAATGTTTTAACTTTTTTTCAATCGCTCCTTGATGTAATAGTATTGTTCACCAAACTGACCTACATTTGTTAAGAATAGTTAAGAAACATAATCTTGAATCTACTATTGACTCAACAATGGTTAAAATTAAACATGAATATTGGAAAATATAGAAAATGTAATATTTTAGTAATTTTGACAAAGGAGCAGCATGGGCATGTTGACAAACATAGGTAAATACTAGGGAAGGCCTCTTTTTGTTTCCCAAGTCACCTGATTATTTTGAGGTGCTCTTTCCAAGGTAGTATCTTAAGAGCCCTAAAAGTGAAAAATTGTCAAACTTTAATGAAGTCGTTCAAGGAGCTCATGGAAATTAGGAATTATTTGTATGCACCTACAGGTGTATATCAAGTCCCTTCAAAAGAACCTCTCTTGTTTTGGGTCAACTCAACATTGTTTTTGTGTTCCAGTGTCAAATGCATTCTTGCAAAGTTGTCAGTGGAAAGCAGTGCAAAAATGGAAAGAAGCATTTTTTTGTTTTGTTTATAATGGAGCTAAACCAACTATACCAACATTTCAAGGTTGGAATTTCAACACTATGAAATGCCTCCTTTTATCACCCAAGCACACCCTTGTGATTGTGGAGTGCACTAATTCAGGGTAGTCTTGAAAGTGTCGTAAGAGAAAATAATGCAAAATTGTCAAGTTTTGGGTTATTTTGATAGATGGGAAGCATGGAAACATCGAGGTAGGAAGGTAAAAACTAGGGAAGGTCTGAACTCATTTCCCAAGTCACCCAATCATCCTAGGGTGCTCTTTCTGAGGTAGTCTCTTAAGAGCCTTAAGAGCAAAAAATGAAAAATTTATAAAATTTATAGTAATTTTGATGAATGAGCATCGTGGAAATGTTGAGGTAGGTGGGAAAATACTATGGAAGGTCTGGCTTTGTTTCCCAAGTCACCCGATTGTTTTGGGGTGCTCTTTCCAGGGTAGTCTCTTAAGAGCCCTAAAACTGAAAAACTGTCAAACTTTGACAAAGTTGTTCCAGGAGCTCATGGAACATAGGAATGATTTGTTTGCACCTATAGGTGGGTATTGAGTCCATTTAAAACAACATCTATCGATTTGGGTCAAATCAACACTGTTTGTGTGTTCCAGTGTCAAATGCATTCTGGAAAAAGTTGTCTTGATGGAAAGCAATGCAAAAATGGAAAGAAGCATTTTTTTGTTTTGTGCATAATGGAGCGAAAAAAAATATACCAACACGTCAAGGTGGGAAGTCCAATGCTATGAAATTCCTTCTTTTGTCTCACAACCCCCCCTGCGATTCTGAAGTGCGCTAATTTAGGGTAGTCTTGAAAGTGTCATAAGAGAAAATAATGTAAAATTGTCAAGTTTTTGGTTATATTGACAGATGGGAAGCATAGAAACATCGAGGTAGGTAGGTAAATACCAAGGAAGGTCTAACCTCTTTGCCCAAGTCACTCAATCATCCTGAGGTGCTCTTTCTAGGGTAGTCTCCTAAGAACCTTAAGAGAGAGAAAATGAAAAATTTATAAAATTTATAGTAATTTTGATGAATGGGCAGTGTGGACATGTTAAGGTAGGCAAGTAAATACTAGGGAGGGTTCAAATTCATTTCCCAAGTCACCCGATCATTCTAGGGTAGTCTCTTAAGAGCCCTAAAAGCAAAAAATTATCAAACTTTGACAAAGCTTTTCTAGGAGCTCATGGCACATAGGAATGATTTTTCTACGCCTATAGGTGGATATCTAGTCCCTTCAAAACAACCTCTTTCGGCTTGGGTCAACTCAATACCGTTTGTGTGTTCTAATGCCAAATGAATTCTTGCAAAAGTTGTCAGTGGAAAGTAGTGCAAAAATGGAAAGAAGCATTTTTTGTTTTGTGCATAATGGAGCAAAACCAACTATACCAAAACGTCAAGGTGGGTATTCCAACACTATAAAAGGCCTTCTTTTTGTTGCCCAACCCCCTTGTGATTCCAAAGTGCACTAATCTGGGGTAGTCTTGAAAGTGTCATAAGAGAAAATAATGCAAAATTGTCAAGTTTTGGGTTATATTGATAGATGGGAAGTGTGGACACATCAAGGTATCCAATTAAATACTAGGGAAGGTCTGACCTCATTTCCCAATTCACTTGATCATCCTAGGGTGCTCTTTCCAGGGTAGTCTCTTAAGAGCCTTAAGAGCAAAAAATGAAAAATTTATAAAATTTATAGTAATTTTGATGAATAGGTAGCATGGACACATCGAGGTAGGTAGGTAAATACTAGGAAAGGTATGACTTCATTTCCCAAGTCACCTAATTGTTCTAGGGTGCTCTTTTTGGGAGTAGTCTCTTAAGAGCTATCAGAGCAAAAAATAAGAATTTTGTAAAATGTATAGTAATTTTGATGAATGGGAAGTGTGGACACATTCAGGTAGGTAGGTAAATACTAGGGAAGGTTTGAATTCATTTCCCAAGTCGCCAAATCATTCTGAGGTGCTCTTTTTGGGGTAGTCTCTTAAGAGCTCTAAGAGAAAAAAAAATGTAAAATTTGTAAAATTATGTACAGTAATTTTAATGAATGGGAAGCATGAACACATTGAGGTAGGTAGGTAAATACTAGGGAAGGTTTGAATTCATTTCACAGGTCACCAAATTGTTCTGGGGTGCTCTTTTCAGGGTAGCCTCTTAAGACCCTTAAGAGAAAAAATACAAAATTTGTAAAATATATAGTAATTTTGATGAATAGGAAGTGTGGACACATTGAGGTAGGCAGGTAAATACTAGAGAATTTCTGAATTTTTTTCCCAAGTCACCTAATTGTTTTGGGGTGCTCTTTCCGGGGTAGTCTCTTAAGAGCCCTAAAAGCCAAAAAACTATCAAACTTTGACAAAGTCATTCTGAGAGCTCATGACACATAGGAATGCTTTATCTAAACCTACAGGTGGATATTGAGTCCCTAAAAAAAACTCTCAGTTTGGGTCAACTCAACACCATTTTTGTGTTTTAATGTCAAATGCATTCTTGCAAAAGTTGTCAGTGGAAAACAGTGCAAAAATGGAAAGAAGCATTTTCTTGTTTTGTACATAATGGAGTGAGACCAATGATACCAAAAAATCAAGTTGGGAAATACAATGCTATGAAATCCCTCATTTTTTCACCCAAGACCCTTGTGATTATGAAGTGCACTAATCTGGGGTAGTCTTGAAAGTGTCGTAAGAGCAAATAATGCAAAATTGTCAAGTTTTGGGTTATTTTGATGGATGGGAAATGTGGGCACATTGAGGTAGGCAGGTAAATACTAGGGAAGGTTTCAGCTCATTTCCCAAGTCACCTGATCATTCTAGGGTGCTCTTTATGGGGTATTCAATTGTGGTGTGTGAGTAGTTCTCAATGGTTAATGATTATCATGATCCTTCAAGAAAGATCAAAATACATTTATTTTCTACTATAAATTAAACAATAATACCTTCAAATATTGAGAAATTGAGAGAAAGTGAGAATACTCATTAGAAATGGGGTCAAAGAAGAACTTGCATATAAATAGAGACAAATTTTTGAGCCTAAGCAACATGAACTACAAATTATGAACTTAACATTCTCTCAAATCAAATAAGTACCTCAAAAATATGTTGATCTACATGATCTACCATTGATGTTTTGATTTGAATCACTTGAAAATATACCTTTGTTATCCAAGAAACTTGCATTTTTACATATCAGTTAATTTTTGATATATGATGTTATACATGACATATGGGTGGCGATTACTGATGATTATGTATATTTATGAACAATATCATACCTGTCCCATGCAATAAATGATATGCTACTCAAGTGTGCTTGAAGGGTCATCTCTTCCCTTTAGAGTATCGAGTAATGCTTCATGATCAACACTACTAATCTTCCATAGTTCCTTTGTTATTATTTTAGCATGATGTCTCAATAACTTAACATTTGTTTCTATAACAAGGTGTGAATACATGAGAATGGTTTTGTGTTTATCATAGTTTTCAAATGCAGGTATTCCATTCTTTCTAATCATATACATTCACAACCAAGTTCCTAAATCAACAATTGAACCCATAGGATACATGAA
The DNA here is from genome assembly GCA_007258455.2 of Sequoia sempervirens. Classification (NCBI taxonomy): domain Eukaryota; kingdom Viridiplantae; phylum Streptophyta; class Pinopsida; order Cupressales; family Cupressaceae; genus Sequoia; species Sequoia sempervirens. The sequence goes on along the minus strand of VDFB02195886.1, from coordinate 101,238 downwards.
CCCATCATCATTTGTCATTGGTTGTGTTAACTTCTTCTTTCCTTGTACACATCATGCCAACCAATAGTCTGATCCCTTTGCATTCCCCTGCAGTCCTACAATTGTATAGACATGTCCTGGCTATACAAGATCTAAGAGATGGTCGTAGTCAAGTGAACTTTACATTTCATCTTCTAAAGAGGATTGTAATACAAATAAAGGGGTTAGGTACTGTGGAATCTATGTATCTACCCCTCACTTCACTCGCATTGATCCCAATTAGACTGAATACAATTTTGAAAAAAACAAGCCAACTCTTGTGTGCATATGGTCCATGCATTTTCATCTGAGCTTCGAAATGAATGCATCTTTGAAGATTCTTTGATTATTTGACATTCCAATTTGTCTCCCACTGAGCCCTCCTCAACCAACCAAAATAATCTGAACACTTGTGAATCATGCCCCTCCTCATGATAATGCATAAGTACACCAATCAACAATAGAACGTGCATAACTGAATGTTGCACCACCTTTGATATATGTTATGTTTTTCATAAATTAAAAATTATTAAAAACAAAATGGACATCCCTCTCTCTCTCTCTTTCTCTAGTCTCTTTTTCCCACCCTAACTCGATAAATCTCTCTCTATCCCTCCCACTCTCTCTCCCTCTCTCCCTCTCAAGTCTCTCCCTCTCCCCCTCTCTCTCCCTTTCAAATCTCTCTCTCTCCCTCTCTCCCTCTCAACTCTCTCTATCTCTCTCAAGTATCTCTCTTCCTCCCTCTCAGGTCTCTCTCTCTCAGGTCCCTCCCACTCCTTGTCTCTCTTAGGTATCTCTCTCTCTAGTCTCTCCCTCCCTCTATATTTCTCTCTTAGGTATCTCCACTCTCTCTCTCTCTCTCAAGTCTCTCCCTCCTTCTATCTTTCTCTCTCAGGTCTCTCCCACTCCATATCTCTCTCTTAGGTCCCTCCCACTCCCTCTCTCTCAAGTCTCTCCCACTCCCCTTCTCCCTCTCTCTCTCTCTTTCCCTCTCAGGTCTTTCTCTCTTTCTCTCTCTCCCTCTCTCTCAATTTCCTCCCACTCCCTCTCTCTTAGGTCTCTCCCTCCCACCTTAACATTATTTTTTTAAATTTGGCACTTGATAACATCACCAACAAATCTCTGGGAGGAAGTAAAAGTGACAATAGAATGATTGGTTCTATTTCCTTGCTTGTTAATAATAATCTCAACCATGTTATGTTGTGGCTGCCATACCCCAACACAACAATAGCTTATTCCCACATCTATTCTGATGGCCTTCTCTTGCTCCTTCCTCTTCCTTTTTCCCTCCTCCTTTCCCTCCATGCTCAGTGATCTACCTTCTTGGTCTTTGGAGGTTCACATAAATTGATGAGCAACATGGATGAGATCTCTTCAAGCACAAATAACTTAGTTTCTCCTTTGCAAGTGACTTGGATGAGAGGCTCATCATCATTCCCTTGGATGATGGTAAAATATAAGAATTTTAGGTTTTCCTAAACATAAGAATTGGAGAAGCGCCTTCTAATGAGTCGCTTGGCATCACCTACCATGAATTATAGTATATATTGTGAATTGGTCGTACATCAATAAATATATAATATATACTATGTATTAAATATATTATATAATATATATTACATAATATTAATATTTAATATATATTATATATAATATAATATAATATATAATACATAATATATAATATATATTATATTAGTATATAATATATTAGAATATAATAATATATTAAATATTATGTATTATAAATAATATAGGTAATGAATATCCATTTGAAACCTATATTTGTTACAAACGATATCCCCTTTTTCTAACAAAATCAGTAGGCGGGTGTTGCCACAATAGTGTGTCTTTTGGGATGTGTTGATTTTTGCCTGAAATCATTGTTTTAAAAAAATTTAATGATTTAAGTCTTGAGAGGATCCATCTAAAGGGTTTTAATTGAAGAGGGATCGATAAAACCTCCTTAGATCAAACCCCCTTGGATAGAACCCCTCTAGTATTAAATAATACCCACAATGGAGTCTCCTTCGCACTTATCAAAACATTGGAAAAAGCCACTTTTTCTTTACCTTTTGAGGGATTAAATAACGTCATTTAAAATTTATATTTTTCAAGATTGTAGCCCTCAAAACAAGCTTTCCAACAAGTATAGTTTTGATATATTTTCATTTTATCATGTATTTAATTTTTAATTTTTACTAAAAATTAGTTTTTCTTCGAACATCAAGCACTTTGTTGTGCAGAGGTGGAAAAATTGTAAACCATTGTAAAGAAAATTTAAAAAATACCCTTTCCTTAGGTATTCAACATTATGGGCACCTAAACATGAACTATCTCTCTCAATTATCACGAGATGATCTCGTTGGTGGTCTACTTGTGATTCAGACTCAAACTCATGGAGTTTGTGAGGCTTGTTAGGCAAGAAAGTAACATCGGACTCCTTTCTCCGATGGCAACCCATGGCAGGCTTCAAGGGTTTTACAGTTGGTCCATGCTGATGTATGTGGTCCAATGCACACAGCTTTTGTCACTGGATCTAGGTAATTTTTTCTTTTTGTTGATGATTTCAGCAGAAAGATGTGGGTGTATTTTTTGAAGCTTAAATCAGAGGTGTTTAGCATATTTTAGCAGTTGAAGGCCTTGGTGGAAAAATAGTCTGGTTTTTCTATCATTACTCTCAGGTTTGATAATGGGGGGGAATTTTATTCCAATATTTTCTCCACATTTTGTGCTTCACATGGCATAAAGCACCAATTCACCACACCTTACACCCCTCAGGAGAATGGTGTAGTCAAGTGTCGCAATCACACCATTAAGAAATGGGTCCTTGTTTCACCTCCAAAAAAAATAGATTTCCATATATACACAACAAGTTAGGTTGTACGACTCACATGTATGTCCAAATTATAGTTACAGTGACTTCAAAAATTAATTAAAAAAATTATGTAATAAAAAATTATGAAAGAATATCATTTCCATAGATATTGATGTTTAGAATCTATATTTCAAAAATTAGAATTTAATCCTTTATAGAAAAAAATGTTATGTTGTACGACACAAACATTACTTTCTAAAAATGTTGTTTTTTGTTTAAAACTAGTTATTAAAGGAGATTTTGAAAGATTCATGATTTTTTTTAGAAAATTTGAAAAAATATATATTTAGAATCTATACACAAATTGCCACAAATCACTAGTTCACATCATCTTCAAATTCTTAACAGTTTAGCTGATATAGGTCTCAGAAGATCAAGATTCAGTTAAAAATGTTGATGTAAATGTCCATCTTGACAAAAAATTGAGACACGGTATTGTGATTTCACACAGGCTCAGGATTTGGTTTGGGATTTCCAAACCTAGAAAGTCAACTCAAAAAATGTGTTTACAAATTTTCCTTAGTTTTCTGAAGTTTTCCCTTATGGTTGAAGACTTTTTTTTATCTGAATTTGATGAAGCAAAAGGTTTTATTTAAACAATTGTCAGCTTTCCACCAATATAGGATATGCCTTATTTTGAATTTAATAAATAATTATTATTGATTTTCTACATACATTACAACTAAAGTCTTGATTGATAGGTTGATTGAAAAACTTCTATAATTTTCAACTATTTCACATCTTTTAAATCTAAAAAATATGTCACATTCTATGCTTCATATACTATAAGATGAAAAAAATTGAATTTCATAAATTTTTGACTAAGTTATGGTGGTTAGACAAACATGCTTTAATAATTTTGAAATTTTCTAATAAAAAAATCATAACTAATTATTTACATGCAAAAAAATTACAAAACAAAACTAGCACATCCATGCATGTGTCCTCTACATATATTGAAAGTTTCAGAAAAAAACTATTTTTTCTTGTACGTAGGGAGGTTAGACATACATCTACTTTTTATCTTTTTCTTGAAAATTTAGTACTACAACATTTAAATTTCAAATTTTCACAAAATAGATTTACTATTTTCCAAAAAAGGACTAGTAGCCTAGAAACTAAATTCAATTTGCTACAAGTTTTGTTCTCACATATTTTTCAAATTATGTTAATAACCTATTCAAATTTTTATCTCAAGTTGCCTAACTTTATTTTTTTGAAATTTCATTGCCACCTATAAGCCTAGTTTGGACCCCCATGATCCTGCACTGACCCTTGATACATAAGGTATTTTTGATACATTAGTGATGGGGGGGCGTGAGGGGGATTCCCCTCACAACAAGGGGTTTGAGGGGATCATCCCCCCGGTTGGGGGTTTGAGGGTAGCATGCTCTGACAGGGGCTCGGGAATAGTGCCCCCGAAAGGAATTTTTTTTTTAATATTTTATTATTGTAAATCTATTCATCATTAGGCCTTATATCTAACAATCGATATTTTATTAGCTTGACTTTCCCTAAAAGGTAACCCTATTTTATGAGGGAATTGTATTACGATTGTGTATTATGATGTATTGTTAAAGTTTGATAGTAGTTGTGTTGCCTCTGGATCTCTGGTTGGTGATACACCTGTGGGAAGCTTTCTTTGCAAGTATATTGTAATCTTTGTGAATTTTGAATAATATATTGGGCGGATTTTGGAGTGTGGGGTTTTTCTCCCAAAAGAGTTTTCCCCACATAAATCATTGTGTTGTGGTATGCATGATATTTATGTTTAATTTTTTGTAATTTTTAAAGATCCACAAGAGTTTTTCATTATCCTCCTCTCAATATTAGTGTAGGAAGTTGTTCTACTACCTTCGCTTCCTTACAAATATTGCATGTTATGACGGTTGTAAGGGGTGTAAGAGAATATTGTACAAGTGTACAAATGCATGTCTATGGTGTGGGAGATTGTACCATGTGGATTTGGACACCCCTCTCCTTCTAAATGCTTCTCTTAGCTTGAATCTCTATCTATATATTGGATGCCTTGTATTGTAGAATGAATAGTTTGTTTTGCAGGTAACAAAGTGTACTTGGTAGATTCACCCCAAAATAGGTATTTGTTTTGAAACACTTGTTGAAGAATATTTGTACTTGGAGCTACATTATATTCACTATTTGATATAATACATAAGTACTATGCTTTTGGAGGGTGGGATTTTTTACTTGAAAAGGTTTTCACCATGTATGTTTGGTGTTATATGTTCATGTGTACTTGTTGTTCTAACTTATTTATCTCTGTGTTTTCTATATCTATAATTGTATAAGGTGTTAGAATTTTTTTTTACAACTCTCCTCTACTTAGATTAGTGTAGGAAGTTGTTTCCACTTAGCTGGCTTCATTTCATTTGGTATCAAAGCTTAGACAACCTTGATTCCTTTGTCGGTGTGTGCAGTGTTTTTCCTACTTAACTATGGTATTGAAAATAAAATGCAAAGGAGAAAGCAAAAAAAAACCTCAAGATTTTCCTTAGATTTGAAATTCAAACAAGAACTAAAATCAACACAATATTATACCTTTTTCAAATTTGATGAAGTTGGTTGGCCCTTTGTTGATTTGAAATTGTGTGCTCCTTAGACAAGATGATAGCATGCAACCTACACTAGAATGATTGTAATAACATTCATATGAATGCCATGATAGTATTGAAAACGGATTTGGATGCACAATGAAAGCTTGAAAATTGCAACAATGGGGGCATGTGTGAGACTGAGAGCTAAGTGTTGTGTATGAAAAATGTGTGTAAGTGATGTGAATAAATGAAATTGGCTAAGTATTTAGCCAATTTGGAGAGAAAGAAATGAATGGATAGGATTAGAACTAGGTTTGGGAGATCAATGGTTGATGTGGAAGGCTAGTTGGAAAGGGTGGGGTGATGTAGATGTGAGGTGGATCCCATGTGGAGGTGCTTTCAAGTACCTTGGGGAGAGGGAAAAGGGAGGACTTGTCTTATCCACCCCAAATTATTTGGAGGATGTGACAAGAGAATGATTTTTAAATTCTTCTAAAATCTCCCTAGATTTTAGAAAGGGGCCTTGGGAAGAACAAGGGAATTAAAAATTCCCCTTGTAAGGACATGGGGATGTGGGGAGTGAATAAAAAGGTAGGAGGAATAAAGTGGAATTCAAAATTCCTCATAGGAGGTCTTGGGTGGATAAGTGGAATTAAAAATTCCATATAGGCATATTGTAAAGATAAAAAAGGAATTAAAAATTCCTTGGGGGATGGGGATAGCTTCTCCAAAAGGAGAAATAATTTAAGAGGGTTGACTTAGGTACTCTTGTCATAATTGTCAAGAGACCCAGGTTAGGAATTAATTAATCATGATTAGTGGTTGTGCAAATGATTAGGTAGGCTAATGATGAGATTAGAAGCAAGTGGGAGATTATGGAGGATGTGACACTAATCACAATTAGTGGTGTGCACATCCTAATGATAGGTTAATTAGGTTAGCCTAAATTAAGGAAGGATTATGGGGGATGTTACATTTGGAGAGAGAAATAGTGAATTAAAATTTGATTTAATTCATGTGGGCTAAAATGACTAAATTAAATAAATTGGTCTATTTATTTAATTTAGAGAAGAAAGAGGGTAAGGTATCTAATTAATTAAACACCTTAGAGAATGTATAAAATAGGATAAATATTAATCAAATAATGAATTATTTAATTAATATGAATGTGCAGGCGAGATAAGAGGATGAATTTGACCATATGTGAGTGGCCAAATTTAGGTGTCTACATTTTTTCCCTCTTTGAAATGTCATTAAAATAGCGATGTTTTAAAGAAAAATAAAAAATAGACGACTTGATGGAAGAAATAGGCCACAAGATGCCCCGATATGACAAGGAAAATGATGGAGAGGAAAATGAAGAAAATATGTAGGGTTATGCCCCCTCGAGAGGGCGGATGAGGAAAAAGGGGCCCCAGGTGGCATCTCAATAGGAAGAAAAGGAGGGTACCATGAGGATGGCAGCGAAAAACCATGAAAAATGGATTTTAAATGGAAGAAAACGGATAAATTGGGTGCAAATAGTGGCCAAATGAAGAAATGAGGGTAAAAAAGGTAAAAAAAGAGAGGCTAAGTGGGGTCAAAAGGGTATGTATAAATAGTAATTTAGAAAATTACTTTTTAGTTTTGACTTTTTGTGTACACGTGCTGAGAATGAGGTCGAGAGCGAAATGGCACACATTGGCAATATTCAACACTGCTTGGATGTTGTTTAGGAGTACTTTAGGAGGGGACCATTCCTCAGCATGAACACCCCGAAAACCAAACCTTGGCATTTAATTTCACACGTGTTTTTTTATTTTCATATAGGAGGGTGGGGTAGAGGGGTATAGGGTCGCCTATGCAGAGGCAAAATTTCCTAAGTTGGGTGGCACGTTCACCCTTGAAGCTCATGGGTGAGTGCATGAGAGAAGAGGCAATTGAGAAATCACCCCAAGAGGAATTGGGTGAGGGTGCGATGAGGGGGGTGATCATGAAATAGCCCCTAAAAGAGTCAAGTGATTGTGAAATCACCCCTAATGGGAATGGGCGGCTGTGAAATCACCCCTAAAGTAAATGGGTGAACTTTCCATTATAGGGGTGAATGTGCCTATAGAGGGGCGAATCCACCAAAGGAGGGGACAAGGGAAAACTCATTGCAGACAAGGGAAAGTGCACAGAGAAGGGGATAGGCAACTACAACTCACATAGGGGTTAACTTAGGAGTACTTTTTTATGTTAACTGAAGTGATCTATTATTAGATCATTCTATCTAACGACATAGGATGTTGACACTTGGCATGATCTGATCCATTTACCATTTAGAGTTTCTCCTATAAAGAAATCACCCTCATTGTATTAAATCTTGAACTTGGTCTCCTTGAAGATTCTTGAGGTTTATTCTATAATTTTTTTGAGTTGATGGTAATCAAGTCATTTGCAACTCTCTTTGTGTGGAAGGTGTTTTTGTTCATTGTTTGATCTTGCATCTCATGTTTATTCACAATTCTAGCAATTGTAACTTCTAGAGAACAATAAAATTCATAATATATTTCATGTCTCTTATCTAGAAAAGAGCTCTTAGTTAGCATATTATTCCTTTAGTGGATTTTCCACCTTTAGATATTGAGGTTAATTTTATTTTGATACCTAAAGAGGTGATAGATACCAAGGTAAAAAAATATGAGAGGGAGAAGTATCACAAAATATTTCATCCATTCAAAACACCTACCTATTAAAGGTGCCACTTAGGAAGGACCAATGATGTTGGAACAAAAAAAATGTCCTTTATTTTTGTTAAGCTAAGCCTAATTGATCCTAGCCATTTTGGTCTTAATTTTTCTAAGTATAGTTGATTTTGTGTCCAAACTCTTATGTGTGAGATTTTTTTTTTGGAGTTTCAAACATTGTCATCCTAGCATATCTTTCTACCAAATTTCACTTCTTCCTTTTTCCTTATTAGGGTTTTAGAGTTTTCCTTGTCAACATGATTTTCCTCCAACCTCCACTTTCTCTTTCTCTTTTCAAATCATCAAACTTATCCATCTCAACATACCTTCCATCTATCCCCTACCTTTCTTCTTTATTCTCATTGAAGTATAATTTTTTTTCCTACTAGCATGCCTTATGTTCAAACCTTGACTCCCTAACTCTTGAAAACTAGTATGAGTCTTATGGTATCCCTAACTCCGAAACCCTAACACTCCTACCATTTCTTATTGTTTATTCCTACCTATCCCTACATGATATGGAACACCATTAATGGCTATTTTTGACATAATGACCATTCTAGAATGTATTTTTCACCCAAGAAAAGTATTGCTTATTATTTTGAGTACATATTATCATGATTTTATAGTGTTAGAAGGGGGAGAGACTTGTGCTTCATTTATTTTGGTGGTTAAAGCCCTAGCCCTTAGTCATCACAAAATATTAGCCATTATTTTGAGTGGGAACTCATTTTGATCATAGATCATGTTATCAAATGTTGGACATGATGTAAGTTGAATCGAGACTAGGAAAATGAGCTTTGCTAGGTTTTCTTGTGTTTGCGGTCATCCTTGGAACCTCTTGCGTCATACTGCACCTTAGGTATAGGATTTTTCATTTACTCTTTGTGTATGACCACATTTACTATGGTTTTTATGGTTTTATTATGCCTACAACCAACTCTAACCCAATAGTTCTTGCTAGTGTTGGCAATTCAATGACTCTGGTCAATGGATCCTCCTTTGAACAAGCATCCTCAAAAAATTGTTTTGAAAGTGTTCCATGAGGTAAGTATTTTGATTCCCTAGCTGATGTGGAGTTACCCATGTTGGATTTTGATTTTGCATGTTAATGGTTAGAGCAACATATTCTTGTCGGTTATTTTGTTGGGAGGACTCCCCTTGAAAATGTGCTTAAAGAATGGGCTCAAAAGGCCTAGGTCCCTCATGTTGGTGTGAATAAAGTCTTGTACCTAGTCAATTCTTTAACTAGGGACTTAGGGGACTTATTTCACATGTTAATTCTACTTAGGATATAAGCTTTCTTTTAGAAGTCTTAGTTTTCTTATCTAGAAGTCATAGTTGTCTTATCTAGACTTTACATTATCCTAGGTAATTATGAGTTAGTTGTCTTGTGTGATAGGATTAAGAAACTTGTCATGATCATGTCTTATCCTATCTCTCATCCTTTCCTTTATAAGCAAGGCATCTCTAGCATATTTGACATTGTATTGTATAGTGTTGCATTGCATATTTGATCATATTGTATCATATTGCAATTCTTGTTTGGTGGAATCCCATCTTCCATTGTTGTTTCTCTCAATTTCTTGTGGAGGTTATTTGGTGTTGCAGATTGAAGATCTTGGGTTGCTCACTTCAACATGGTATCAAAGCTTTGAATGGACTGTAAGCCCCTTTTATTTTTTCATTAAAGAGTTTCTACCATCAAGTTTTCTATTACGATTTGAGATTTTTTTATGATCTTGTAAATTCCTCGTATGCTCTTCTCTTGTGTTCTAGTACAATCTTGAGAATTAGAAAAGGTTTGCAAAGATTTTTAATCCTATATTGCATGTATGCATTTTGGTGAGATCTAGTGATTGCAGTACTTTTGGCTATAGTGGTAGTTTTTTTGGCTATCCCATTACATCTAGGAGGCTCGAGAAAGTCAAATTTGGATTTTGTTTTACTCAATTAGGTCACCATTTGCACCTTTGTCAAACAAGGGTTTGAAGCTCATATTTGGTGAACAAATTTTTATAAGATTATTTTTGGAAAAAAATAACCCTGTCATTGCGTCTGAGAGGCCGTTTGCAAGAATTTTGACATAAAATTTTCCTATATTTGGTGAAATTTATTTTTGAGGCAATTTTTTTTTTAGCAAGGTAGCCATACAACCACCCCACAGTCGACCAATTTGGTTCGTCATGAAAATTTTCAAAAAATATATATTATTAATATATATTTTTGTGTATAATATTTATTCAGGCTAAAGTTTTTTATCAGGCAAAAATGTTTTCAAGGTTTTTATTTTTTTGCGGACTTTCTTTTTTGGTTGGATGAAATTTATTTTGTTTATAGGTGTTGTACCTATTCTTTTTGTAGATATTGATCATTTGAGTGGTCTTCATTAGTCATGTTTTACTCATCCATTGACATTCTCTTTGGTCAAGCCCACAGATTCACCAACGACACTTTCTTTCACTAGTGACTGTCTTCTTTTGATTTGTGGTCTGCTTTATAAGCCATGAGCGGGCCTCTGGGCCACTGTCCACTATAGTTAACAAAACCACCATCCATTGTAGTTAAGAAAACCACTAGGAGGGTGATTTGTTAAATGCCAACTAGTAACCACCCTCATTAATCATTTGCATGTGACCAAGTTTATTATAGCCACTAGCGTTTAATTTAACCGCTTGGTTTTTTCCTACACTGAGCATGTGGTCATATTGGCGACCAAGCGCTAGCCCTTGGGGGCTTTTTTTTTATGCCTATTTAGAGTTCAAATTTGCACCTAGTTAGCCTTCAAAGTGTCTCAAACAAGCCTTTTTTTCAATTTTGTATAACTTTTTGCCAGGGTGTCAAATTTTCAAATCGTAGTGGTGCAAGTGATTTTTTCATATTTTTCCATTTTTTACCATTTTTTAGCCCAAAGGTATAGGTGCATTTATTACTTGTAAATAGCATAAATTTTGCATAAGAAGTCAAATTTTAGCAATTATTTTTTAAATTGCTCAAAAAATTGCAAGGAATTTGTTTGTAACCTTCGTTTTTAGTTTTGGAAAGCTCTTTTTTTCTAAAAATTGTAAAAATCACCATGTGTTATAAATAGTTGATTTGAGCTTTTCACTTGTACAAATTACAAAAATTATTCATTGTAATTTGCGGGGGGGGTTGCAAAATTAGTTTTAATACATTCTAGGGGGGTGAAAGTGACAATTTAAGTGCCACATTGTTTTCTTTCTTTTGGTGCTCATGGTGGATCTAAAGTAAATTGAACCTCTCCACACAATTATCATACATGGAAGCTAAAAATGACTCAATTGTTACAATCTAAAGGTCTATGGCCTATGTTAGATGCAGAACAACCTGACTTCACTAGGGATTATGAAAAAATTATCCATAGATGTAAAATGGATGAAGCAAAAGGGCTCATTGGATTACATGTATCTAATAACTTGTTTCATATTGCAAAGTGTATAAAATCTAAGAATGTTTGGGATAAACTTGAAGAATTGTATGGTAAAAGTAATCAGTTCAAAGTCTTGCAGCTTCAAGTAGATCTACAATCACTCTCTCTAGATGTATTTCCTTGCACAACTAAAGTTATTTTTGTTACAATTGAAAGGATGTCGGCATGAGAAATCTAGTGATGATTTTTCCCAAGTTAATAGGCCCTTATCAAGTATTCTCTTCTACTTTCTACTCAACTATGGATGCCATGGGGAAAGATTATAAAATTCCTACCTTTGAGTTGTTTTGTGAGTGTCTTACTAGGGAAGAGACCGAGTTGATTTGGTTAGATGCACTACCTTGTTCTAAGAATAATGCTCTAATGGCTCAATCATCCAAGGGTAAAGGAAAGAATAAGAAGAAGCCAAAGACATAATTATATTCAGGTATTGAGACTCCCTCCAGATCGAAGCTAAAGAATAATCAGAAGTCCACTCCATCTCCTTCTTCTTCTACCTTTGGATATTCTTCTTCCAAGTCCAAGAAAAATAAATGAGATCATTGTTCATTTTGTGGAAAAACTGGGCATAATGAGGTTCATTGTTTCAAGAGACTTGAAGCCTTAGATGAAGTTATGAAGAAACAAAACATTTCAGTATCTAAGCCATCTTCCATGGGAAAAGGGAAAGCTCTTTTAGTACGAGCCATTAATTCATCTTTAGACACTTGGATTCTTGATTCAGGTGCTTCACATCACATGAACAATTCATGTGATCTTCTTGATTCTATTGTTCATACTTCTACTTCTTAGATTGCAGTTGGGAACTGTTCACAAATTCTAGATTTTGGGACAGGTTCTATTCAGATGCTAGATGGGTGCATTGAGGATGTTCTTATTGTTCTTGATATTTTAGTAAATCTACTTTCCATATATCAAATTTGTCATTCTAGAGATGGAAATTTAGTTGAGTTTACTCTGTAAAATGTGACTATTAGATAGCTGTAGGATCTTGAGAAGGTTTTTTCTACAGGGATAGTTGATCATGAGAACCATTTGTATCGATTTGATGGCTTTGAGTCTTCATCGGGTTCATGTTTTGTTGCTCATGTTGATTTAATGAGCAAGCTTTGCCATGAAATATTTGGGCACTTGAACTACAAATATCTTTAGCAGATGTAGGCACATAACTCAGTGATTGGTCTTCCAAATATCTCTTGCATGGATGGTGTTTGTCAAGGTTGTGTTCTTGGAAAGAAACATCAAGATCCTTTTCCTAAGGGTCGAGCTACACATGCAACCACACCCCTTGAGTTGGTCCATAGTGATCTCATGTCATTCCCAACTCCTTTTTTAGGGTCTAAGTATGTGCTCACTTTCATTGATGATTTTTTTCGACACACATGGGTCTATTTTCTGGATCTCAAGAGTGAGGTTTACACCATCTTCAAGACCTTCAAAACATTTGTGGAGAAGCAGTCATGTTTTTCTCTTCGAAGAATATGCACAAATAATGGCCCAGAGTATGTCAATTAGTCATTTTAGGATTTTTGTAGTGAGCATGGTATTCTTCATCAACACATAGTTCCTTACACTCCTCAATAGAATGGTGTGGTAGAGAGAAAGAACAAGACTATTAGGAATTGCATGCAGAAAATATCAATTAAATAAAAATAAAGATTAAATAGAGGAATGAAAAAACAAAAATAATAACATCGAGAGACAATTTTTAACGTTGTTCACCCAAACTTGGGCTACATCCACCAAAAAAGAGTCCAATATTATTATCTAGCAAATTGAACCGATTAAAATTAGCAATCCTTGCAACTCAATATCATTACAAATGCTAAAATACAATATCAATAAAAACCCTAACCCTTAGCCATTTTATCAAGACTTATGTCAGTTACAAAATAGGGTTTTTTTATGTTGGCCAATAGAAAAATAACACCCAACACCTTTATAAAATAATAAAATTCATTTGAGGTTTCGTGCCCCTGGATCCCGCAAGGGGTGCTACCCCTTGACCCTATGTTGGGGGCGTTGCCCCCAAACCCCCATTGAATAATTTTGGGGGGAAACTGCATCGATAAAAGTGGGGAAATTTAACCTTCGATTCTGATTAGGAACATATAATAACAAGGACTCTCAAGAAGATGGACAACTATATGATTCAGTCTAGTTCCATGGCTCTTGCATTTTGGGTTGAAGCTATCAATTGTGCCAATTATATTCAAAACTGTATGCCCCACAAGGTAGTGCAAAATATGACTCCTAAGGTTGCTTGGTCTCATTACAAGCCTAATGTATCCTTCTTTAGAATATTCGATAGTGAAGCTTGGAAATTCATTCTAGATGGTCATCATAAATTAATGGGGAAGAAGAGTCAGTGATACATCTTTGTTGGTTATCCTGAGGATGTGAAGGCAGTGTGGAATACGACTCCTGAGGAGGCTTGGTCTCATCGCAAGCCAAATGTATCCTTCTTCAGAATATTTGATAGTGAGGCTTGGGAATTCATTTTGGATGGTTGGTGTAAATCAATGGAGAAGAAGAGCCAGTGGTACATCTTTTTTGGCTATTGTCAGGATGTGAATGCAAATAGATTGTTTGATCCTAACACACGAGAGGTTCATTTTCATCATGATGTTAAGTTTGTTGAGTCCTTCACATAGACAAATCCTCCTTTGACTTCTTCTTTATCACAACCTACTAAATCTTCTTTAGTTGATAGTGTTTTTCTACTTGAGGAATATTTTGATGATGGTCTTGATCCACCTCCTCCTCATTCACCTAGTAGGCCATGATGGGCTTGAGTATCTCTCGAGGAGGTTGGTACTCTTGATGGTGATCCCTCAAACACTTGTCACACTCGTTGGAAAACCTTAGGAATCAATATTTTGAGTCAAGTTGTTTCAAATGATCCTTAGAAGTTTTCAGATGCTTCAGGTATTCTAGAGTGGGATAGTGCTATGGCTGATGAGTATTCTTCTTTGATGAAGAATCATACTTGGGATTGTGTTCCTCTTCCTAAGGGAAGAAATTTGGTTTGATGCAAGTGGGTGTATTGTACCAAGTATGCAACACATAGTTCTATTAACAAGTACAAGGATTAGCTTGTTGGAAGGGGGTTCTCTCAGGTTGAAGGAATTAACTATTCTAAGACTTTTGATCCTATTGCCAAGATGGATTCTATTTGTCTTGTTCTTGCTATAGTTGCATCAAAGGGATGGTTAGTGTATCAAATGTATGCGAAGAGTGCTTTCTTGCATGGGGAACTTCATGAGGAGATCTATATGGAGAAACCACTAGGTTTTGTGCAGGATTCTTCACTTTTTTGTAGGCTTCAATGTTGATTGTATGGTCTCAAATAGGCCCCTCGAGCTTAGTATGAGAATATGGATAGTTTCTTTCTTGATTTTGGCTACACTCGCTATCATTTTGATCCCACAATTTATACTCAGAGACATGGAGAGGATCTACTCATACTTGTGCTCTACGTGGATGATTTGATTCTCACAAGGAATTCTACTTCCATGATTTAGAATACATAATGAGCATTAATGGAGTGATTTGATATGACCAAACTTGGTCTTTTACATTACTTCCTTGGTCTTCAGGTTAATCAGACTTTTGAGTGGATCTTCATTTTCCAAAAGAAGTATGCTCTTGATTTTCTTTAAAGATTTAGCATGGTTGATTGCAAGCCTACCCCACTCCATTTCAATTAGGTGTTGTATTGTCTACTAGTTGTATTACTCCCATAGTTGATCCTACCTTGCATCAATAGTTGGTTGCTAGTATTTTGTACTTGACACAAAGTCATCCTGATATTTCCTTTGTGGTTGGAGTTGTCTCTTGCTTCTCACAGTAGCCTCATGAGAGTCATTTGAAGCCCACAAAACGTATCTTGAGATACATTTAGGGAACTACTCATTTTGACATTCATTACACATTAGGAGCATCTCAGATTATTGGCTTCATTGTCTCAGATTGGGCTGGTGATTTCAATGATCGAAAGTCTACTTTTGGCTTTGTCTTTTGCCTTGGTTCTAGTCTGACTACATGGTCATGCAAGAAGAAAACTGTTATTGCATTATCATCGATAGAGGCTGAGTATCAAGGTGCAGTTCTTGCTAGTCGGGAGGTTTTGTGGCTTCATCAATTGATGACTAAGTTTTGGATTTTGTTCCACTCAGACCACTACTCTTTGGTGTGACAACTAGAGTGCCATCCATATCTCTCACAACCTAGTGGAGCATCAATGTACTAAGCATATTGAGATCCACATGCACTTCATCAAGTAGCTCATCCAAGATGGTGTTCTCAACTTGGAGTATTTTCCTAGAGATCAATAGGTTGCATACATATTCACTAAACCTTTGGCATCACCTAGTTATCTTTAGTTGTAATTGATGCTTGGGGTGAAGGAAGTTTTCCTTGGAGGGTCTTGAGGAGTCCTCCTTCCTTCTTCAGTTTCCTTTTTAGCTTTTTCTCTCTTTTGGAGAGGAGTTTTCTTCCATAGGGTTTTTCTTCTTTTCTCCGCTTCTAAGAGTCTTTTGTTTTGTACATGGGTACCTCATCAGGATCTATTGTTGAGACCCATCTTTTGCATATTTTCATTAGTTTGTTCCTCCCTAAGTTTCACTTAAGGTGGTGTTGGTGTGAATAAAGTCTTGTACCTACTTAATTATTTTACTAGGGACCTAGGGGACTTAGTTCACATGTTAAGTTTACTTAGGATATAAGCTTTCTTCTCGAAGTCTTAGTTGTCTTATCTAGACTTTACATTATCCTAGGTAGTTATGAGTTAGTTGTCTCATGTGATAGGATTAAGACACTTGCCATGATCTTGTCTTATCCTATCTCTCATCCTTGCCTTTATAAGCAAGGAATCTCTAGAATATTTTTCATTGCATTATATAGTATTGCATAGCATATTGATCATATTGTAATTCTTCTTTGGTGGAATTTCATCTTCCATTGTTGCTTCTCTCTATTTCTTGTAGAGGTTATTTGGTGTTTTAGATTGAATATATTAGGTTGCTCACTTCAACACCTCATGGGGTCTGCTAATAGGTTGTCGTTAGGTCCTTACACTTTAGTTGATAAACACATTAATATATTAATCTGGTAGTGTCCAAAGGCTATTTGCAATAGAAGACATCTTGACTATCTCTCTCGAGTTTCCTAAATACTAGACAGTTGAAATAAAACTCTCAACTAAGAAGCCACTAAACTTAGAAAGCAGGAAATCATCTATCTAGAAAGCTTGAAATAACTAAACTAAAAAGTAGAAAACTATGAATCTAAAAAGAATAAATAAACTAGAGAGCATGTGAATGATTAAACTAAGAAATTTATAGATTGTTGAAGAAGTAAAGCTTATGAAGAAACTAGGAAACATTAATCTAATCAAAAGATAACAATCTAAACAACTAGAAAAAAATGATTTAACAATCTAAAACAACTAAAAGAAGGTGCTCCAGAACTTCAGGCACTAAATTCAAAGACTACAGACTCAGCTACAACCTGCAGGATTGATCTTGAAATAATTACACATATGAAAATAAACTCTAATTCCAATTATTATCTACTAAAGGAAAGTACAAAATTAGAAGTAAAATACTTATCTATCTAATCTACAACCCCTCGAGTGGCCATCTCTCAAGTGCTCCTATGCCTAGCTCAGATCACCTACACTGGTAACTCCAAATTACTTCATTCAAAGAACTCCATTCACATTATTCAGCAACTCCAAAAGTGGTGGGAAAAAACTCATTTTATTCATATGAAAGGTGTAACTTAGAAAACATATTGGAAGAATAACAATATTCTTCTGTATATTATCGTTTTCAATAGTTACATATTTATATGAGAGAAACTAACAAAATCCTACTTTTCAGTTGGTAAAGTCTTCAACTAATTATCAAAAACTAACAAACTTTAAAGCCCATGACATGAAATATTAAAGAGGATTGACACGAGCCATAAAGTCTTTAGAACTAAAAATAACAAAAACTATAAAAACTCGGTCCATCATGTATGCTCCTGAAGTTCCGGTGCCCATTCACTTGTCTTCAATGGTGTTGAAATTTATGTTAAACCTCTTTGAATGGGATGGTAACCAATTGTGGGAGTTGACCTGTGGAATGCTCAAAAACTAAACCATTAAGTTAGCACAAATTAGCTTATTTCGACTAATTTCAAGAAATAAAGATTGTACACTTATTCACAAAAGGAAAGCCAATACTTATCCTAAAGATAATTAATTGGTAGGGTAAGGTTGGATGAAAGGTGTAAGGTTAAGTATTGAGTCCATTATATTGATGAGGTTATTTTTACCTCATCATTTCCTCTCCTTCCTAAGCCTGAGCAGGTCCTCCTGTTCTTTGGTGTGTTCCCTTCCCTTCATTTCCCCAG
Source organism: Sequoia sempervirens (assembly GCA_007258455.2). Classification (NCBI taxonomy): domain Eukaryota; kingdom Viridiplantae; phylum Streptophyta; class Pinopsida; order Cupressales; family Cupressaceae; genus Sequoia; species Sequoia sempervirens. Next base: position 83,226 of record VDFB02195886.1, on the reverse strand, counting down.
TTCTTACTCATCTCCTCATACTTGGCACTGAGGTCATACAATTCATCTACCTATGTATCCATTTCCTCTGGCTCCTTCAAAAATCTCTAATGAAAAATGACCCTTTGTACCCATCTTGCAGAACTGTCATCACTCGGGTCTGTATTGCTATATGTTGTAGGGGGTGGTGAAAGAAGTAGAGAAGGTCTATACCTCATTCCAATCCAATTAACCTTTAATTTCTCAAGGATATCAGTAAAGGATACTTCCCTTTTGTAGGACCATCTAATATTAAGAGGTGAGATTACCTCTCTTTTCTGAGATACATAGGAAGAGGGGTATACCATTCTTCATATGCATGCCAAGCTTTCCCTATCAACTTTGGTCCTTGATCTTGAAAGTGATTATGGAACAACCAAAGGTTATTATTGTACTTGATTTGTACCTTCTCTCTAAGTTGAATGCCTAGAAATAGTGCCTTGAAATAGAAAGGCTTCCTATGGGGTATCTCATTTGCAACCCAACAATTTTCTCTGCATATGCATACTCCCTTGACCAATCTTGCTAGTGAATCTGATTATGCATTGTGGACAAGAATGATCTCAATTGGACTTCTCCCACAAACAAATAAAAAAATAAATTTGTATATTCTTCTAGGAGAAAATTATGGATAAAGAATTCACATAATAAATCTTGTTGTTTAGGAGTTGACTCAAAAAATATCTTAACAAATTCTTTATCATCAAGGTCATGTGGCTAATTATGGCGAATTCTCAATAAATTCCATCTTAGGAGTTGTTCATTGACGAACATAGAGTACAACCTAGATGGTCTTCTACAAGCCAATAATAACTCATTGATTTCACAAGCATCTTGTTTACCTTTATATGCTTTGTGAAATGATTCTTTTAACAATACTAACTCCTTTTTCAGCCTATTATTTTCAAATTCTACATCCCTTAGAAAATAGCATCGCTCCATTAATTTCATCAATAATGGAGGGATTATATGTACCTAGAACCATTCTAAAATAGTTGGTTCAATTTTTGTCCCCTTGGGTTCCATTATTGGCTTAGTGTCACTCTCTTGCAAATCCTGCTCTAACTCCACAATTCTACTCATAGAAGCATTAAGTTCAATTTCTTGCCTATTTCTTTCTTCTTCAAAAGCATTAAAGAATTGCATAAAATTGTTTATCAAACCTTGAATATGCTTGTCTTTCTCAGATAGATCAACCATATGCTGCTTGCTTTGTTCATTCCATTATTGGATTTGGTACTGCAACTGCTCAATGAGTATGTCTTTTTGCTCCATCTGCAATGTCAATTTTGCATTCTCTTGATCCCTTTTATTTACAATTGCAACATGTGCCTCAATTTCTTCTTGTTGTTGGGTGATATGTTCTTCATTACTCTGTAACCTAGATTTTAATTCAAAAAATTTTGTTTTCAATTTCTCTAATTCCTCCTCTTTCTGACCAGATTCTACATCCCTTGTGTCCATAGAGAAAGATGGATTGGGAATTTCCATGTCAGTATGAGGTGGATTTTCCTCGATATCAAGTAAATTTTCAATACTGTCAAGAAAAGGGGAAAGTCCCCCCATAGGTTTATCTTCAATCTCCACAGAATGTGGCAACTATACTTTTTCCTCCTCCTACTCCTTTGGAGATGGCGTTCTCTTTTCCTCATCATTAGGGGATTGATCAACCTGCTTTTCTATTTCACTTATTTCCTCACTACTAGGCTGACTTTCAGTTTCCACTACCCTTGTTTGAGTCTTGGCATTTTTATTTTTGGAAGTACTTCTTATGTCATAGGGTCTGGTTTCATTGGACTTTGTAGACAACCTCTTACTTCTCTGTAGAGGAGGGGTTGTTTGAAAAGTGACTTTAGTCTACTTCTTCCTCTTGCAAGGAGGCTCTTCTTCTTATCGAGAATGCACAATTTCCACATCCCCTAACTATCCTAGGGTTTCTAACACATTTGGAAAAGTTTCTAGCGCATCACCGCTAGGAGCCATTGAGGTCTGTTGGGATTCAGGAGCACCTAAGGCCTCAAAGGAGGGTTCTTATAAATATTGTTCTTTTTTTTAGAGGACTTTCCCTCCTCAAGTGGTCTTTCAAACTCCACTTTTTCAAATTTTCACAGAAACTTTTGCCACTTCTTTTATGGAATTTTGCTAAAATGATACTTGCATATCAACTGTATAAGGTCATGATGTTTGAGGGGCCCTATCCCAAATTTGTATTTTTCCATCATGGAGATAATTGAATGATACAAAAAGGCTGGTAAATTAACCCTAAGAGAAGGGTTTTGTTGTGCCTATAACACCCACGCCCCGTTCAGAACGGGGACCCTCTCTTTTTCACTTTTGTCGGGTTGCTTCTACTTTTGCCTCATTTTGTGTGTCCCATATTTTGAATCTTGGGTGGTCAAGGAGTCCTAAAGCTATCATCTTGAGTTGACCAAGTTTCACCACCTTTGAAATTTTCAAGCCTTTGTCCTTTGTGGAGTTCCTTTGGCAGGTTTCCCCAGATATTCAAAACTGACATCTTTGGTTCATTGTGGGTCCTACCATGCAGGCCACCCTTAGCAGAATGTTGTTTGTATTTTTTCCTCCTTGCGGTGATCGAGTCGGCATGCCCACCCACACTGTGGGATCCACATCCTTCATAGCAATTTCTTGCGCCAACTTTCCGAATGACAAACACTGGGTGTCGTTCGCCTTGCAGGCTCTATTGTTCCTGCTGTTGGTTGTTTCAAAATCTGTTCCCACCAACCATGCCTGCCACCATACTAGAATTTATTACAGGAATTTAATGGAAAAAGGTATATAAATAACAAATTTGATAGGTCATTTTCACCGACATTCTTGTTGAAACTTGTCAAAGCTCCTCCTGCTTCCACCGCCTTCGCACCCGCATGATCCCTTCACCATCCGAGCATCATTTCCTTCAATTTCTTCACGAATTCTTATGGAGTATCCAGGTAGGTTTTCCACTATTGTTCATGTCATATGATTTTTGTTGATTTTCTCAAAGTTGTTAAAATATTAAAGGGAAAACCCTAAAGCTGGCTAGAAGACTTCACTCCGCACAAAACCCATGTGTTGAAATTTAAAAATCCTTCAAAAAATGGCCATTCGATGCCATGCAGAACTTAACACCATGGATGTTGTTCTTGACTAGGGTCGTCAAGCCCTTGTTTCCCACATGACCTTTGCTACCGTTACTTCGGCTTTCCAAATGACAAGGTTCAAACTCTTATCATCGCCCTTGGCGGGCCCACTCATTCGAATGGATGCCACCTCCTTGTCGCCCCCTTGAACTTAATGAAATTCACAAGCCAAACGGGGATCCTCATAACCCCATAGGTCCATGAGTATAGGTTTTTGTATCTGGATAACACCTTTCCTCTTGTCATTCCTCAATGGCTATCTGACCCGAGCCTTTTGTCGTCTAGGTTCTGCAGAGGCCTTGTTCGTTACCCCTATCGTTCGTTTAAAATTTTCCCACTGACCATTTGATGCAGGTTTCCACCGACGCCTCACCACCATCTCCATGACTATCTCAGATTGTGAAACCTTTGCTCCATCCTGAGTCACGGATCACACATCTTTCATCACCATCTTGCATGCCCAAATGCCTAAGTATGAGCCCTTTGTGGGTTGGTGATTACGGTCTTCTAATCGTGGACCGCTGCTAGGTGTCCGCCATTCTGAATGACTGATGGTCTCTATCGGTCCACTTTGCGGTCCTGATGCTAGCTTTTCCCTGAGTATTCATCAAAAAATCACTAAGGTTGCGAGTGGGTGGTTTATTACAGGTGGCCGCTTGTGTTATGTCGTCCTGTTTCCGTTGTTTTTAAATAGCCAAGCCAAGCTTGCCTTCTGCTGTGTGGAACCAGACCCCTCTGCCGCCATTTGACCAACTATTAGCGAATAGCTCATGCCAATGTCCTTTCAAGATTTGATGGTGCGGACCATCACCTGCGGGCTATTGTCCTGTCTCTGTCATCTTCAACCAGTCGTTACCCTACATCTTCCTGTGGGTCCCTACCCACATCCAGTTGAATGAATTGAACTTCAAAATGAATGGATACCGCCCTCCCTAACTGTGGGTCTCACATTGTGGGATTTCATTTGCAGGATTTTTCCTCACTAGCATCGTTCCTAACGACAGAGCTCAAATAACCAAGAAACCACCTACACCTGCAACCTTTGGACCCACACGCCTAAAACGATTGAGCTATCACTTCCAAAGACCTCAAGAATGATCAAACTCACATGTCTAAATGACCTAACACTTTGGTGGGCCCCATTTTGGTTATAAATGTTGATGTGGGTGGCTACATGTGGGCCGTTGTGCCCTCTTCGCCTTCTGCCAACAACTTCCTCCAAAACTACTGCCAACCCAGGGAAACCTGCGTCCCTGGGCTTGCATTGTTGAATCTTCCTCGAACAAAAGGAAACTGATGATTTGTGATGAATGTTATGATTCTTAAAAGATGAATTAATTGATCTAACATTGGTTTTGTAGGATTTTGCTAACGCTTCCCTTATTTTGCACATGAATATGCTTACTATGTCTTTGCTTGTAGGATTTATGGAATCAACTGCAGGACCATCGGGGGCGTCTGCACAGAAGGAAAAGGGGAAGAAGACAACCAAAGCATTGAGGGGAAGGAAGAAAAACATCAGATGAAGTACAAATTCCATTGGACAAAGGTTTCTTCCAAGGTTACTGCAAAATGGGATACAGTTACAGATACAAACCTGGGACATATTGATATAGATGAATTCAAATAAAGGGTCATCATCAACCCCATTACGAAAAATTCCAAAAAGATCAGAAAGAGTGGTTTGGCCAAGGCATTCGATTTCCTGCCTACTCTTGTGGCTCCAAAGCTAGTGATGGCCTACATGGAGGCCTATTAAGAGAAAACCAGAAGAATTGTTGACTGAGATGGAAAAGTATTGGTTGACCTATCTGCCAAGTCCATAGAGAGAATGTTCCACATCCCCACCTTTGACCCTATGGAGGAAACTACCAAGGAATATGTAGAAATTATGTGGAAGGTCAACCCCTTGAAATGCAAGAAATTAATCAACCAACACTGGCTAAAAGAGACAAGGGGCAGTGCAAACAAGGAACCCCAAGAATTGTTCAAGAGTGATTTCTATGAGGACTACCATGGCTTGGTAACTTTGCTAAGCAGAGTCATGGGCATCCCTACTGCGGCCTACTTCCAAGACTAGATTTTCTACTTTATAGAAGAGATCATCCGAGGAGAAAACAAATTTCACTGGGTGGAAATGATTAGTGAGAACCTACACCAACAATTCCTGGTGGTCAAGAAAACCTCGTAGTTTTACATGAATTATTACTTGGTATATCTTTTGGCTAACCCATTTCCATATAGAGGTCTACTTGTGGCATAGAGCCCAACTCTAGGAAGAGAGCTAAAGGTATATGATAGGCACTCACAACTCCAATACCAAAACTTCAAGAAGGACTATTGCCGGATAAATGATACCTTTATCAGGCACATCATCAGACTCCTCAGAGGGGACTTTGAGAGGAGATTTACTCATAGTTCCCATGCATTCATCCATCGGTTTGGATTTTTATTCATACAATTCCCAAAGTTCACTTATATCAAGGTGAAATCACAATACTGTGTCTCACTTTTTGCCCAAGATGGACATTTACATCAATATTTTTAACTGAATCTTCATCTTTTGAGACATATAGCAGCTAAACCATAAAGAATTTAAAGATGATGTGAACTAGTGATTTGTGGAAGTTTGTGTGTAGATTCTAAATATTTTTTTTTTCAATTTTTTCTGAAATAAATCATGAATCTTTCAACATCTCCTTTAATAACTGGTTTTAGATAGAAAATGACATTTTCATAAAGTAATGTTTGTGTCGTACAACATAATTTTTTCCTAGAAAGGATTAAATTCTAATTTTTGGAATATAGATTCTCAACATCAATATCTAGGGAAAGGATATTTTTTCATAATTTTTTGTTGCATTTTTTTTTTAAATTAATTTTTGAAGTCACTATAACTATAATTTGGACATACGTGTGTTTTGTACAACCTAAATTTTTGTGTATATATTGAAATCCAATTTTTCTTTTATGGGTGAAACAAGGAAATCAATAACTAGGGAATGGGTATTTTTTGAATTTTTTTTACAATGTTTTACTATTTTTTCATCTTTGCACAACAAAGAGCTTGATGTTTAGAGAAAAAACCTATGTTTAGTAAAAAATAAAAATTAAATACATGATAAAATGAAAATATATCAAACCTCTACTTGTTGGAAAGCTAGTTTCAAGGTCTAAAATATTGAAAAATATAATTTTTAAATGATGTTATTTAATCCCTCAAAAGGTAAAGAAAAGGTGGTTTTTTGCCAATATTTTGATAGCTGTGAAGGAGACTCCATTGTGGATATGATTTAATACTATAGGGGTTCTATCCAAGGGGGTTTGATTTAAGGGGGTCTTATCTATACCTCTTCAATTAAAACCCTTTATATGGAGCCTCTCAAGAGTTAAATCGTTATTTTTTCTAAAAATAGTGATTTTAGGCAAAAATCAGCACATCCCAAAAGTGAGACACAGTATTGTGGAAGCACCCATCAGGATATAAGGCTTCTCTGAGAGGTCGTATAAGCTACCCCAATATCCAAATGACCAATTGATCTTGCTAGAGGTCTCCAGGCAGTTGCAACATGCACACACACTCTTGAGTGACAAACATTAGTCAGGCATCCCCTACCCTCTCACCTTTGGGCAAGGTATGTATGCTCTTCCTGCATCCCAATGTGCAAAGTATTTTGAAAAGGAGATCATTGAATATAACTTAGAGCTTTACATTTCTCAGCCAAGGATGGATCCATGTGGAAAATTAAAGAAGATGGTTAGAAGAGAATATTCCCACTTGCACAGTGTTGAAGACTTCTAGGCTAACTATAGAGACGACAAAGATGTATGCATGAGACACTATATGCGTATGACCGCCCACTTCATCAAAACGGTTAAATTGTTCCCAGCCCTAGATCAAATTGTGGAGGATCATGAGAACATTGTTATAGATCTAAGGTTCGATGTTGTAGCCAACCTTCCATTACCCTTGATTGATTGGAATGAGGAAGAGGTCAATGACCTAGATATCCTAACAAAGCCAGTGGAGCATAGAACCAGACAATGGATCGATGCGTAAATCGCACAGTTGAAGCTCTAGGGAGTAACTTTAACATACAGTAAGCTCGAAGATGATCTTGAGAGTGAAATAGACAGTGGGACCGCTGTTTCCCCAACTAGAGAGACTCCAAAATCTCCCCCCACCACTAGGTCAAAAAAGAGAAATGAAGTATTAGAGTGCCAACCAAAGCATAAGGTATACTCAAGGAAGGCCTCAGAGGGTGAAACCTCCAAGAAAGTGAAGAAATTAGGAAGATTCTCTAAGATTCCCATGATCCAAGAGACTCCATAAGGGAGAGGAAGAAGGGGCAGAGCAACCAAAGTCTCCACCCGTTGCCTATATTATTGTTTCCACCACCACTGCCACTGCTATCACTCCTCCGCCAGCATCTCAAGCATTGCTTACTTCCTCGACACCCATGGTGGACATCTCGATTCACCTTGTCTCCACCTCACTGACTACACCCATTATGGTGATATACTCATCATCCACCACAACCTCTCCACTCTCTTCCTCCTCAATGTTACCATCAACTGCAATTCCTATAGCCTTTGCAACAACAATTCCTATCCTCACTCTCCCAAAGGCCTTTTTCCTGACACATGCAAAAAAAACCTATGAAGCTCTTCAGAGTGTTGATGAACCTTGTAGTGCAAGATGCTCTAGCTTAAGTTGTTTTCATTTTCCTTGTCCCTCCTCAGACAAAACCACCCAAAATGGAGCTGAAAATGCAAATTTTTGAAGAGCTGGAAAGACAAGAGAGGGAGACAACCCAAGAAATGGATGAATAATCTGAAGATGACTACCATGAGCATCTAGAGCATCAACACTTTGTCATTGATGAGTTATCCAATGAAGAGGAAAAGTCACAATCCTCGAAGGAAGATGTTGAAAACCTCAGTGAAAAATATATAGTAGACACTTCCAATCAAGAGCTTGAGGAAGAGTTGACCCAACAACTCAAAGACGTTGGAGAAGAAGTTGAAGGGTAGTCTTCTAAGGAAAAGAAAGATACAGATGAAGATACAGAGGTGTCTATGAAGCCTCCGACCAAGGAACAAGACACAAGCCTCACCCAAGAAGAAGAAATGCCTCCCACAAGAGAAGAGAAAGATAAAGAGGAGCAAGCTAAAGAAGAAGATAAGCCTGAAGAAGAGTCTGAGATGAAAAGAAGCCCAAAGGAAAAGCATGGGTAGGAAGAAGGAGAAAAGGCATTTGAAGGGGAAGATAGCCCCATAGAAAACATAGCTACTACCGAGTCACAAGAAGAGAAGGCCATATTCATTTGTGACTCATATGAAGAAGAAGAGAAGATAGAACAAGAAGCTATAAGCCATGAAGAAAGGGAGATCCAACATATTCAAAGAGAGGGAGGTGATCATGAATCACCAAAGGAAGAATCTCAAATGCCTGAATGGATGGAAAACAACTGCAAAAGAAGACTCCCATCCTCATGGAACCCAAAGTAAGGATAGAAGCTATCCTAACACAAGCTCAGATAGGAGTGAAGAAGGAGAAAAAAAAAGGATCCGATCCCATATCACGATGGATGCATCAAGATTGAGGACAATCCAAATTGTTACTCTTGTAATGGATAAAGGAGAAGGAGTTAGCTACAGTATCTCCACTATTGACCTTGGTACAACTACAAGGGAACAAAAGATCGATCATCTTTAGGGATCTGTTGCCACAATTGTGCACCAGATGAATAAGGATCAATCCTCTAAGGAGGAATTAAAGGTACAGGTGGTAGATCTCATAGCCTACATACAAAAATGGTCTTCTACTGAGGAAATACCCACAACGTTGTCGGCCACTCCTCTGCTACTTTCCAAGGACCACTTCAACAAATTGGAGAGGATAAAGAACTAGACTAAGGCCACTGAAGATTGGTTTAGGCAAGTACTCTATAACGGAGATATGAGCATTGGCCATGTTGTCAGAACAACCAATAAGATCCAAGAGGTGCAAAAACAACTTGAATGCACAAAGAAGTTTTGTACTGACTTCCCAGAATTGTATAGGATTACATACCCTAAACTTGAGACTATCCTCAAAATGACCAAGAAAACTTGGGAAAAGGAGTTGGCCCTGGAAAAAGATGTCATTGGCTTGTTGAGACATGAAAATTAGGCCTAGATCATAGAAGAGAAGTCTTGGAGCGCATGCTCCATGAAGTGGAGCTCGAATTGGATTGGGTCAAGGAACATTGGGCAACCTATGAGGAATATTTAAAGCTCATGATGGAATACAACATGTCGGTCGTCAAGCTAGACCCCAAAAAGATAAGGCCTTATTTCCATAAGAGGATGGAGAACGGGGCTACAAATACACTAGCACCAAATTTTATGGATTTTTCCACCCAAACCTTTGCCCAATCAGAGCAACTAATCAAGAATATGTCAAAGAGTAAAAAGTATTGGGAGCTGATTTCTCACAGATCCAAAAATTTGACCTTCCAAGTTCTCCAATCCGACATAATGGAATGGAATAAACTTCAAGCATTGATCGGAAAGTTCGTGGGGTATGCCACAGTGAAGAAAAATGAGGGAAACCCTGTCATTAATGATGAATTTATCACTATGTAGCTGTAGCAAAGGAAATCAGCTAGAAGACAAAGTGCTATAGTACCAAGCACTAGATGACAAAATAGGCTAGAAGACAAGAAATGTAGTTTAAATTGTAAAATATTAAGGGGTAGGTGAAACCCTAATTTGTAGTGAATCTTGGCCACACAATCAGATTAAATCTTGGCCATTCATTTTTTTTGGACACTATAAATAGGGGGTCTCGTCTCATTTTCAAAGAGAGAGTTGAGTTGTTGTAAAGACATGCTTCTAAAATTCTAATAGAAATTCATTGCTTTTGGGTGGATTCTTGAGTTTCATTCATGTTTCATGATTCTTCTCCTCATAGTTAATAGATTTGAGTAGATTTTCTTTGTTTTTCCATGTGTTTAGCATGCTTTAGTAGATTAGTGAATGTTGTTCATTGATGTTGGAGAATTATGCTGTGTTGATTCCCTTCCTTGTTCATCCTTTTTGTTGTTTATTGATAATAAATAGTAATGTAAAGCTAGTCTGAACATGAATTGATTGTTGCACTTAAAATCTATCTCTTATTCATGCTTAATGGTGAATGAATGGTTGAAAATCTATAGACCTTAGAAGATAACAATAGTTTCATGATACTGTTAGTTGATTTGGTTAAGTGGAACTTAGTTTCAGGAAGGTTGTTCACTGTAGCATCCTCCATTATCACTGTTCATCGGTAGTTTCAGGTCTAGGAACTTACTCCTTCCCCTTCCCTTTTGTCCTTTCTTTAAAATAGTAATTTAGGAAAAGTTCAGGCATCATTGTAAAGCCAAATTTGATGATAAAGTGGAGTTCTAGACTATTGTTCTGAACTTGCAACAATTGTACATCAACTCTAATACCTTAAGAACTCCATTTGAAGAACCAACCTCCCTCCAACTTAACATATGTAAGGCTGCCCTGTGATTACCAAAAAATCACATGAATCCATTGAGATATTCCAAGCAAGTCATGACTTGACACCCGAGAGACCTTGGGGTAATTTTTTGCAACTTGTTTGTAGGAGATTGCCTTTGAAGAGAGGTGATGCACTTATGCATTACATGTTGAGAAGTGCAAAAACACCCATCAATAGGTTCTTAATGCCATGACACAAATGAATTAGCAGATGGAAAGGGGGTCCCACTACCGTAGTTATTTGTCCTTCACAGGTGAAATATTTGATTATCCAGGCTACAATAGTTCTCCAGGGTTTTGGAATAGACATTCTATGGAAATCTTTGCTTTGTCCCCTGGTACTTATGGTGATTATAGGTTGAGGCTCCCCCTCCCTATGAAATAATTATACCATTCTTTGATAGGTAACATTGGTAGTTTCATTCAAATCAATTCCTCTATTTTCAAGACCAGAAAGATGAGCAACGATTTTTGCCCCAGAATTGCTTGCCATGCACCATGGTCTGTCTATCTACAAAATTCTTGATGAATTATTTTACCAACTACTTTGTATACCCCTCAAAAAAATTCATGAATTCTAGCCACCCGACTTTTTGAAATAGGCCCACAATATTGCTCAATGCCAACAATTAAGTTGCTCAAGGCTGGTTCAGACTTTTTCTTGGCTCCTCCCATTTTTTCTTCCCTTGCTGGTTTGCCAAATTCTGCGGAGCTCTGTAATACTTTCCTTGCTTCAATTAATTGAATTATAGATGAAAAGGGACACAATTTTGATATAACCAATGGAAGAGGAATTAATCACCTTATGTGAGTCCTTACTAAGTAATCATGACAATTTTTCATGGGAAATTACACAACTATTGTTGTACTTCTATCAATCGTGCAATGGAAAGGGTTTCAAAATTGAGAGAGGGAATGGTTCATGCACATTAATTAGTCTTTATTCAAAATAATTACTAACTTTAAATAAATAAATTCATATGCACCTTAAATCTTGTCATTAAATCGAGCATCACTCACCTTTATTGACATAATCAGATAGTTACATGATTTGGTGAGGGTGGCGGCAAATAATAATGACGAGGGTGGGATGGTTTAAATGGTGGAAAAAAATATTATGACAAAAAGGGGTGTCATAATAATTTCATTTATTATGGAAAGATTTGACATGATATGGTGAAATGACCATTAGGGAGTAGATCTCGAGGTGGTAGAAAATTAAATGATGGACATGTGCAAAACTTAGGAAAAATCAAAATACTAAAAAAGGAAAAAGTTTACAAAAAATTGAGGCATTTCCAAAAAATGCATCCAGGGTGGAAGAAGAGAAAGTTCTGGGGCATCGTGGAGAGATGTAATCAAAACACAGTAACAAGATTGAATATTTTGGAGCATCATCGAAAGATGCAACCAAAGTAGCGACCAAAAATTTTTGGAGCATCACCGAAAGATGCAGTCAGAGCAACAACCAAAAAATTCTAGAGCATCATCAAAAGATGCAGTCGAAACAACAACCAAAAATTTATGGAGCATCGTTGAAATATGTAGTCAGAGTAGCAACCAAATTTTTTTGGAGCATCGTCGAAAGATGCAGCCAAAGCAACAACCAAAATTTTTTGGAGCATTGTCAAAAGATCCAACCAGAGCAACAACCAAAAATTTTGGAGCATCGTCGAAAGATGTAGTCAGAACAACAACCAAAAATTTCTAGAGCAACCAAACAAGTTCCAGAGCATCACTGAAAGATGCAGCTAGAAGAAGGAAGAAGAATGTAACATTTTGGCCTTTGGCTTCCCGAAGCATTGTTGAGTGATGCATCAGAATGTAAGATCAAAAAAAGGAATGAGACAAGTCAATTGTACAAGTTCTGGAGCATAGCAGCAACAAGTTCTAGAGCATCATAGCAACTGATCCAACAAGTTCCAAAGAATCGCAATAGGGTGTGCTAGAATTTGTGTTCACCAAAGAAATGAAGTCCTGCAAAATATAGATAAAATTTAGCCAAATCCAAATCATGAATTTGATGAAAAAATTGAAAGAATCATTCTAAAATTAAGTAAATTCACACACTTTTTTTTGGCATTTACAATGGGAAAAACTATATGGACTCTACCATAGTAGAGTCAATGCACTTGATTTCTCCCTACATTTCTACCATTTTTGTAAATTCTTCTCTATTAAAAGGCTTATGGTAGACATGTAATTGGTGTCCATTAACTAGGAAAGTTCAGGTATCACCATCAATGGGTTTTAGTTGAATCGAACCATTAGAAAATACCTCAGAAATTTCATATGGTCTGAGCTAATGCGTTATGAGTTTTCCCTAATGATCATTGTATCTGGAATTGAACAATAATTTCTAATCCCCATTATGAAATTTTTTTCCTTGATATGTTTATCATGCCAGACCTTGCATTGTTGTTGGACCAACTTAGTTTGATGGACGATATCTAAATGGAGTTCATCTAGTTCACTAAGCTATAAAACTCTCTCGATTTGGGCTTGATTAAGATCTATACCAAACTCCATGGTTGTCATAAGGGTTTGGAGTTCAAATTCAATGGGAAAGAGGGGTTTCTTCCCAAAAACTAACTCGTATGGACTATAGCCAGTAGTTGATTTCCAGGTGGTGTTGTAATCCCAAATGGCTTCAGGTAGTTTCTGAGCCTAGTCTTTTCTTCCTGATGAAACTATTTTTGTTAAAATGTTTTCCAATTCCTTGTTAGTGAGTTCGACTTGTCCATTCGCCTGAGGGTAGTAGGGTGAGGACTTCTTGTGACTCACCTGGAAATGATCTATGAAGGCTAACAAAACTTTAAACATAAACTGGGGGCCCTGATCTATGACAATTGTTCTAGAAGCTTCAAATTTGAGGAAGATTATGTTATAAAGGAAATCAGCTACTTGTTCCTCTCTAGCAACACATAGGGCTTGCACTTTTTCCCACTTAGTCAGGTAGTCAGTACAAAATAAAATGTACTCTTTTCCTTGTGAAGGAGGGTCTATAGGGCTGATAAAATCCAATCCCCATTTTTCAAATGGTTCAAGGACTACATAAGGCTGCAGGGGCATTTCATTAGATGCAGTTGGTCTTCCTACCCTTTGAAATTCATCACATCTGCAAACATATTTCTTGATGTCCTTAGAAGGCCAGTAGTATCTTGCTCCCAAAATCTTGTGAGTTGTCCTTTTAGCAGAATAATGCCCTCCAAAAGGATCATCATGATAGGCTCTAAGGATACTATAGGTCTCATCTATCCTAGCACAACGTCATAGAACCATATCAGGTCCACATCAAAATAGGATCCCATTAATCCATTTGAAAGGGGCACTTTCTCTAACAAGGTATTTCTTCTATTTTGATGAAAAATGAGGTGGTACTTGTGTAGTGGCAAAGTAGTTTGCAATATCGACAAACTAAGGGGTTTTAGTAGATATGGTGAACATATTTTCATCTGGGAACTCATCTTGTATTGGAGCATAATCACCATCATGTTTAATCCAAGATAAGAAATCCACAACTACATTGGACTTCCCTGGTTTTTCAATAATTGTTACGTTGAATTCCCAGAGAAGAAGCATTCACCTAATTATCCTTGCATTTACTATAGATGTATTCATGATGTACTTGATGGCTAAGTGATCTATGTACATTGTGACTTTGTATCCCATGATATAATGTCAAAAGTTTTTGATTGCATGAACTACAACCAAGAATTATTTCTCTGTTGTGGTATAATTCCTTTCTGTTGGAGTCAAATTCTTATTGATGAAATATATGGCATATTTTCCCCCATTCTCATCTTCTTGTCCTAGAACCACTCCAATGACATCATTAGATGTGCCATCATAGATATGGAATAGAAGGTTCCAATTAGGTCCACGAAGGATAGGAACATAGATGAGTTTCCCCTTGATGATTTCAAATGATGATTGACACTTAGGCATCTAGATGAACTCTACATTCTTCTTCTGAAGGGAAAACATAGGGGCTACGAGTTTGCTAAAATTTTCTATGAATCTTTGATAGTAACCAACATTCCTTGAGAAAATTCTGACATCATTATGGGTTTTTGGGGTCTTGATTTGTTGTATTACTTTGATTTTCTTAAGATCAACCTTAATCCCTTTAGCTGAAATATGATGTCCCAATACTATTCCTTGTTCCACCATTATCAGACATTTCTCGTGGCTTAGGGACAAACGATGATCCTCACATTGCTTCAACACCTTATCTATATTTTTGAGGGCCTCATCAAAGGTTGAACCATATACAGTGAAGTCCTTATAAACTTCCACACACTCATTCACCAACTCAACAAATATAGCTAGGATAGTTCTCTAGAATTTTGTGGGAGCATTACATAGCCCAAAAGGAAGAAATCGATATGAAAATATACCCCAAGGGAAAGTAAAGGTCATCTTATCTTGGTCTTATGTTGCTACCTGTATCTGGTTGTAACCACTAAATCCATCCAAAATTGAAAAATATTTCCTCTCGGGCAAGTTATCCAACACCTGGTCTACAAATGGTAGAGGGAAATAATTGCTACGTGTTGCTTTGTTAAGTTCCCTATAGTCTACACAAACTCTCACTTTCTATTCTTCTTTAAAACCACAACCAAAGGTGACATCCATTTGTTGCCAAAAATCAAATATATAAACCCTACTTGTAGAAGTTTTTCAATTTCAGTTTTAATGATGTGTTTTAGAGCAAGATTGAGTCTCGGTTGTGGTTGGCGAACATGTCAAAAATCCTCAGTGTAGATATGATGATTACACACACTGGGGTGTATTTCTCTCATATTTGTATAGTCCCAAGTGAAATATTTAGATCTATTCACCAGGGTGTTAAACAATTTGAGTTCTTTCGGCTTAGTCAACCAACTGTTAATGTTCAAAGTTTTTCCTAGTAGCAACACAATGGTTTTAACTCCTGGATGGTTGGATGTGATAGTATACATGGGCCTTATCAAGGTGTTAAGAGGACAACTATGAGGTATGGTTTTATGAAGCCTAATGACGTCTACGAAGAAATGGTGTGTTTTTGAAACTAAGTTTGTCAAAAGACAAGGCAATCCCATGAAACTGGCATTATCAAATTATGTGTGATCTATGTTTGTTGGGTGTCCTAGGATCTCTTCTATGTATGTCATCTCCTCACCACTCAAATCCATAGTAAGACTTTCCACATTGTTTTCCAATTCATCCTCTAATTCTTCACCATGTTGTTTGATGACTACCATGGCCAGTGAAACCAAATTTTCCTGTATGTTGGGAATTATTGGTTCATCAAGCCATACTTTATTGTGTTTGGTAGGCTTGGTAGGAGGATACAAAAACAAATGTTTTCTATTAGGTCCATGTGAAATGGTCATTCTTCCCTCTCTACAATCAATTTTGGTTGCAATAGTAGCTAGCCATGGTTGTCCGAGAATTATTGGATAAATGTCTTTAGGTGTAAGGGACTCAATTATTTGAAAATCTACTGGATATTTCCATCCATCTACCTTAACAAGAAAATTTTCAATGATGCCCTCGGGAATAGCTATGGATTGATTTTCCATCTGCAAGACTATAGTTGTGGGATGTAAATCAGTAAGTCCCAACTTTTCCATCACATCAATAGTCATTGTGTTAATGGATTCTCCAAGGTCCACCAAAGCATTAGGTATCGCTACCTCATTAATTGTTACTGTTATAAGTGGACTACTTGGATCATCATATTTTGGAGTAGTGGTCATCCCAACCAACAAGTTAGCTAGATAACCATTTATGTGGACAATATTTATTTTTTTGGTTTCCTCCTTGGAGTTTTGATACACAATTGTTTGATCAGCTCGTTTAACTCAGGAATCTCCTTCATTGCTTGTAGAAAAGGGACTTCAATCTGCAACTGTTTAATTTCTTTTATCAAATCAATTTCAGTATATGTGGTCATTTTTGAAGTATCTTTTACAGTGATCGGTTTCAAACACTCTAGAAAAGGTGCTTTGATTTTTTCCTTAGGAGTGGAATCCTTCAAAAGTTCAGTTGGAGACTGACCCCCCTCCTCCTAAGCTAGGTCGAAAGCTCCAGCTGAAGATGGCAGGTCGGGCTTATTTTGAGTAGCTTCTAGGGCTTGTTCTATGGATGTGGGCATTGTTGAAGTTGTCTTAGTAGACTTCTTAATAGGTTCATCCAAGATTTCTTCAATAGTCGACTACGAAAGTATTTTTCTAGACCTCAATTGCAAGTTTCCACAATGTATTGTGTTAAGTCCAGTGATATTGTCCTATTCGGTAGAATACACTGGAGTATTTGGGTGATTATTCTTTGGGTTCAAAATGGGTTGCGATGGAAGTGGTGGTTGGTTAATTTGTTCATTTTGTTGAGTATTTTGGGGAGGTAGTAAAAGATTTTGTTGTTGAGTAGGAATCCTTCCGAGACCAGTATAGAACTAATACTGAGGTTGATTCCATTAACACGTGGGATTTTGAGAGTACCACTATTGTTGAGGCTGGTTAGGCCACTAAGGATTGCCCCAAGATTGATTTTCCCATTCAGGTGGTCCCCAAGGATAAGTTCCCCAATTAGTTGGTACTAGAGGTGGTGCTTGATGCCGGGGTGCTTCCCATAGATTATTGTTCTAGTTGGGTTGAGGTCTCTAGTTAGGGTTTGAATTTTGGCCATAGGAAAAATTTCCTCCAGTTCTTTGATTTACGATGTTGATTTTTTCCTCAACTAGGGGTGTTCTTTTATTGGAATTCTTAATGTCATTTAGAAGCTCACACTGATCAGTGGGGTGATTTTTGTCACATACTTGACAAACATCAATTTCATCAACTTTGTCCAAAAGGCATTCCCTTAGCAAATGTTTGTTTGAGCACCTGGGGTAGTAAATGGACAAAGTATTAGGATTTCGTGTTTTAGCCTGTACGCTGTCTAATGTAGTGTTTAGCTGAACAAGAATGTTAGTCTTGAAGTTGGCTAACTCTTCACATAGTTTTCCTATTTCATTGGAACCTTTAAAGAGGGTGGACTTTGTTGGAAGAATGAAGAAGAATGGTTATCTCTACAGTTTTGTGTTGTCATTGGTGTCACCATGTTATATGGGTTGTGATTGCAAGTTTAAGTTAGTGCTTGATCCAATATTTTGGTCTAGTATCTAAATCGATATACAAGCTACACCCTCTAGTATTTTAGTATGCAATCCTCCATGGTTGATAGTTGCTACCTGCGGTTTTGGGAAATAATTTATGGACGTTGAAAGCATGTATGATCAGAATTTTGCAAGCTCCAATGCTCGTATGACATATCGACATTATTTTGTTGATTACTTTTTGTAACAGTCTATTTTTGGCTGACTTCATGAATAAGTTGTGATATGGTGAATCAATTTTTGTTATGCAGATATATGTGCGACCTATCTTAGGTCTATGCCGACATGATAAAGTATGCTACACATTTTGATTTATTGGTTGGAAATATTTTGCAAATACTTGAAGCTGACAATTGGTATTTTTGGTAAACAAGGAAATGCATCTAATTAGGATGACCTAATTAATGCTTACAGATGGATCAAGTATATATATTGGATAGGTTTGAAGATTGAGTAATGAAGAATTAGTAGTGATTGTGAAGCTATGAATGCAAAAAGTGTGAAGATGATGAAGTGCATGTTAAGTATGTTTATTGAGCATCACTGGAACTATATCAACACTTGTTAGGTGCACTTTCTTCAGTTCATTTTGGTCGTGAAGCCAATTTTTGTTTTGTAATCTTTTGTAGGCAGTGGGCCTCCTTGTAAGTAGTGATATTTTGTATCCAGATAGTGAGTCCTATTGAGGGTAGTGAGCCTTATATATTTGGTTTTGGAACTACTTTATATTGTGAGTTAATCCTCAACGTGGTTTTTCCCTTATTGGGTTTTCCATGTAAAATCTGGTGTTCATTGTGTTGATTTTGCTTTTTGTTATCTGCACTTCATGTTCATACTTAATAATAGAAGAGTGTGGTTGTGAAATTGATAAGTGTTGAATATTTGTGTTTGAGTTTGGTGACAACTGATTCACCCCCCCTCTCAATTGTCTTGTGTCTTTTTAACAATTGGTATCAGAGCCTTGGTTCCTTAGTATAGAGATTAACTGCTTGAGGAAGATCCTGAAGATTGATCAAATGGATGATAAAGAAGAACTTTGGGTTACACTTGAGGACCTTGAAAAAGTTGAAAATGAAAACAAAGATCTAAAAGAAAATCTTGAAGATGCAAATGAATGTGTCCAGAAATTGAAAGAACAATTAAAGAAGTTCAAGGAAAGAGATAGAGAAGTGAGTGAGCAACAGAAACAAGAGATAATCAGCGTAAACGTGCTTGTAGAAGAAAATAAGAGAATTGAAGAATGTTTGAATACAATGGTGCAAAACAAATCTGATGAGTGCTCTAAACTTGAACATGAGGTAGTAAACTTGAGAGTAGAACTAGAGAAGGAAAAACTCTATGAGAACAATTTCAGATCTAGCTCTGAAAAGATTGCAAAACTGCTTGTAGGACCGAAACCAAGTAAAGAAAAAGGTGGCTTGGGAAATGAAACAGATGAAAGTTCAAAGGAAAATCAAAAGACTCAAGAAAAAGGAAAGCAAGAAAGAAATTCAAGAAATTCTTCAAAGAGACCGCATGTGAAACAACCTAATGCACAAAGGTATCCATCTTTTAATGGTATTTGCTTTTTCTGTAATAAATATGGTCACAAGGCAACAAAATGTAGGAGTGGGATGAATCAGTTTACTAGCTCTTTCTTTGGACAACATTTTTCATGCAAGAAAGTTGGACATAAAGGTACTGAATGCAAATATCAGGTGAGAATGATCAGTTGAGTAATGATGAATAGGTTTAATGGAGGAAAAATGAATCAATCTTTTAATGGCTACTGCTATACCTACAAAAAATTTGGACTCAAAGAAAATCAATGTAGATAAAGAAGTAATGGAGGTCAGACTAATCAAAAAAGTGTTGTTTATTATAATTCTAAAAAACTTGGACATATCTCAAAGGTTTGCAGAAGTAAGAAGGGAAAGCAGTCTGCTCTAGTAGAGAAAAATGAGCCGATAAAGAAAATCGACAAAGAGATAAAGCAAGAAATGAATAAGATATGGAGGAAGAAAGAAGAAGAACCTGAAACTAATGATGTGTCATGCCCTCATCTTGTATGGATAATTCCTTTGGGAACTAGATTGAGCATGGTCTTTAGGGGAGCATTATCAAAAAATTGTAAAAACCCCCTGGATGAATGGTGTGTCAAAGGCTGACATGAGGATGTATCGTGAAGAATGAATAAAATGAAATTTTGGAAAAGAAACCAAAAGAAAAAATGTTGGCATGTTAATTTGCGGATCAAATTAGGGTTTTTTCTGTTGAGAAGAATGGTTTTAGCAGCGTTTTGATGTCTGTTGCATTTAATGCGAATTAGGGAAAATTGATGGTGTATAAGGTAAAATTCGTAAGTCTTTTTGATCACTTGAGCACTTGAAGAGTTTGAAAGGCATCTTGGAGAGATTTGAAGCAATTCTAAAGAAATTATCACGGATACTCAGGAATTATTTTTCAGTTTACAAAGGGGACTTGAAGGGAAAAGGAAGAAGTTTCGACTAACAATAACAAATTCAAGAAAGATAAGCATGAAAATGGAAAGAGGATCAAGTGGCGACATTCCAATGAAGTTGAAATGAGCTAAATAGGAAGAATTTGATCATAGAAAGATAAAGGAAATGGAACTAGGGCTAAAGGAAAATGAGTTACTGAGCATAAAAACCCTAGGTATGGATTTATGGGGAGAATTTCCCTAGTTTGTAGATAAAGATTTCATCTTGTTGTTGTTGATTCGATTCAAGAATGATAGTATTATGTTGGAAAAACCCTACCTGATCACGAAGGAAGCGATCGAAGCAATTACTGGCTTATGCAATGTTGGGGATCTCTTTGGGAAGAAAACTGTGAGATACAAAGATGTGAAGGAACTTACTGGAATTGATAAAGACCCTTGAGCTCTATTGATAAAAACTCTTGTGGATTCTGCTATAAGGTATGTTGCGTATGGCATTTCTTATAAAATCTATTTCAGAAACCATGAAGGTTCGACTTTGGCTGTTGCTGTATATCTTGCACACATGATAATGAAAACAAATAGTTTGATCTGTGTAGCCTATTACTTGGAAAACTAACTGAGAATTCCTGAATGTCATTGGTTGAGGGTTATCCTTTTCATTTTGGATCTTTGTTTGTGTGCTTTACTTTTTACTTTTTGAACTCGCTACTAGGAAGAGAAAATTTTGAGTGGGAATCTGGTATTCCTGTTGGGAAACAAGTTTATAGATACTTGGAATCATTGGTGAACAATGTAAGTGTGTGCAAAAAATATTTCATATCCATGAAGACAAATCTATGCTCTGGTATGATAATACCTAGTCAGTCTGAAGTGGGTTCATCCTTTGGTAAGAAAGAGTTGGAAGTTATCATTGGTGAGTCCCCTCCAGAACCTAAAAAGAAGAAAACTATTGTAACATATGTCTTGGAAGAAAAGAAGAATGAAGAAGAAATTTTGTCTAAATCTGAGTCCTTTGATCCAGAGGATATACGGATGCTACTAGATAAGAGTGAAATGAAGAAGATTGGTGAAATGTGGAATGCGTGCTCTCCGATTGAGAAACTTAAAATTGATGACATCTGTGCTGGTTGATTATTTGCTCAATAAGGGTATTTCAGTTTCAGATGTGTCAGACTCTTTTCCAGATGATCTAGTAGATATTATCGAAGAGAGAAAATTGTTGGAAGGACCCGAAGGTCATAAGTTCAAAGCTATGCTTGAAAGAAGATGTAACAAAGAAAAACAAGTGCTATCTAAACATACTAATGAGATAAAAGAATGCATCAAATAAATATCTAACACCTACAGGTATTGTCTCTAGTGGCTAACAGTTGTTGACAATTTCAGAAGTAGAATTGAAGCCATTGAATATGAGATGAGCAGTATTGTAAAGAACTTTGATTTATTCAAAGACATGGATGGAAAATAGAGAATAAGAGTTGGTGAATTGTAAGTGGAATTGCTAACTACTCAAAGGAAAAGAAAAGATATGGTTAAAACCTTCTGGTTGGTTACAAAAGTTTTTAAGGTCTGATTGGATCATCTCTCTGGAATTCTCTCTGATGCAAAAAATTGTGAACAACTGTGT
This sequence comes from Sequoia sempervirens, assembly GCA_007258455.2. Lineage (NCBI taxonomy): Eukaryota > Viridiplantae > Streptophyta > Pinopsida > Cupressales > Cupressaceae > Sequoia > Sequoia sempervirens. The sequence goes on along the minus strand of VDFB02195886.1, from coordinate 61,324 downwards.
TTGTCTTCTAATCAAACATCCTCCTTTACGTAGTTATCTTTATTGGAAGGTATGAGTGCAAGAATGAATTTGACTATGCTTTCTTGGAAAAAGGATTCTTCCAATCATAAGAGAGAGGTACAAGAAAATGTTTCATGTAAAAGGTGTCATTCTCATTTGAATGTTTGAAATGGGAAGCTTGAATTTATGTATATACAAGGTCTTCATATACATATGTTTACATCGTACCTTTTGATTTCCCTTTTCCATTGATGTCGAGGGGGGAGAGAGTAATGTGGAGAACAACTAAGGTGATAAGAGGAGAGAATGTTGTGTTTTGTAAATTTTGGCACATGTTTCCATCAATGACAAAGGGGGAGATTGTTGGAAGAATGAAAAAGAATGACTATCTCTAAAATTTTGTGTTGTCATTGATGTCACCATGTTATACGGGTTGTGATTGCAAGTCTAAGTCAATGCTTGATCCGGTATTTTGGTCTGATATTTGAACCAGTATACAAGCTACACCCTCCAATATTTTAGTCAGCAATCCTCCATGGTTGATAGTTGTTGCCTACAATTTTTGGAAACAATTTATGGATGTTGAAAGCATGTATGGTCAAAATATCTCATGCTCCGGTACTCGTACGATGTATCAAAATTATTCTATTGATTACTTTTTGCAACTAAGTCTATTTTTGGTCGACTTCATGAATAAGTTGTAATATGGTGAATCAATTTTTGTTATGAGGATATATGTGCAACCTATCTTAGGTCTATGCCAATACGATAAAGTATGCTACACGTTTTGATTTATTGGTTGGAAATATTTTGCAAATAGTTGAAGTCGACAGTTGGTATTTTGGTAAACAAGGAAATGCATCTAATTAGGCTAACCTAATTGATGCTTATAGATGGGTTGAGCATATATATTAGATAGGCTTGAAGAATGAGTAATAAAGAAGTAGTAGTGATTGTGAAGCTGTGAATGCGAAAAGTGTGAAGATGATGAAGTACATTAAGTCTATTTATTGAGCATCACTAGATCTATATATCAACACTTTTTAGGTGCACTTTCTTCAATTCATTTTTTCTGTGAAGCCAAATTTTGTTTTGTAATCTTTTGTAAGCAATGTGCCTCCTTGTAAGCAGTGAGCTTTTGTATCTGAACAGTGAGTCCTATTCAGGGCAAGGAGTCATTGGTAGGGAGCCTTATATATTTGGTTTTGGAACTACTTTATATTGTGAGTTAATCCTCACCATGGTTTTTCCCTTATTGGGTTTTCCACATAAAATTTGGTGTTCATTGTGTTGATTTTGCTTTTTGTTATCTGCATTTCATGTTCATACTTAATAACATAATTTAGTGTGGTTTTGAAATTGATAAGTGTTGAAGATTTGTGTTTGAATTTGGTGACAACTAATTCACCCCCCTCTTAGTTGTCCTGCACTTTTTTAACAGACTTTCAAATACCTCCTCAAGAACGAGAGAAATTTTGACACAATTCAGTAATATCGTCAAGCCCTAGTTGGGACATGTCTCCTTTCCCCATTAAATCCAAGCTCCTTTGAGCTTCGTCATTGATACCTTTAAGGAATAGGGTATTTAGAGTATCAAGACTTATGACTTCTCCACCACATCATTTAGATAAGAAGATAAACCTATTTGGGTAATCCTCTAGACTTTCATCCTCATTTTACCTTATTTTGAACAATTCTTCTTTCCTATTGCTGATCCTACAGTAACTTTGGTATTTCTCTAGAAAGGCAAACTCCATTTCATCTCAAGAGGTTATCAAATGAGAAGCTAATCCCATAAACCAGTGCATGGCTGAGTCTTTCAAAGTGGAGGGGAAAAGCTTTAGTTTCTAATTATCACTCTTGTATTCATATGTCCGACACAAGACTTTAAACTCAAACAGAAACTGGTTAGGGTTCTCAGTAGACAAACCTCGAAAGGTTGGAAAGAAGGCTAGTGGATATTTTCTATTATCATATCGTCATCTGCATCAATAGCAATAGGATAAGTGAATGTGCATGGTGGTGGAGGGTTATTGTTGTTGGAAGAATTTCTATGGTGATGTTGAAGGGTCCAATGTGATCCTCTTTAAAAATTCACTTAGTTGGGTGAGGTTCTGGAGTTTGCAAAGGAATATGCTCCTCTACAACTATATGTTCTCTTTCTGGGGTATGTGAGAAGGTCTCAGGTTGACCTTGCTCGGTCAATTCCTCAATAAGTTCTTGATCTGAGTTTCCTTCCTCCCTACTTGTAGTTGGTACATCGATTGGGGGGGTTTTGGTATGAATCTTTCATGGGGGCCTCATTTCCTAACCATGTAGAAAAAGAAGCCAAAGGACTATTTTTGTTCCTAAAAGAGGTATTCAAGGTATCTCCTACTAACACTAGAAAAAGAAGGTCCCCAACAACGACACTAAAAAGTGATAGGTTGTCGTTAGGCCATAACACTTTAGTTGATAAACACATTAATATATTGACTAGGTAGTGTCCAAATGCTATATGCAATAGAAGACATCTTGACTATCTCTCCCAGGTTTCCTAAATACTGAACAGTTGAAATAAAACTCTAAACTAAGAAGCCACTAAACTTAGAAAGTAGGAAATCATCTATCTAGAAAGCTTGAAATAACTAAACTAAAAAGTAGAAAACTATGAATCTAAAAAGCATAACAACTAAACTCGAAAGCATGGAAATGATTAAACTAAGAAATGTATAGATTGTTGAAGTAAAGCTTGTAAAGAAACTAGGAAACATTGATCTAATCAAAAGATAACAATCTAAACAACTAGCAAAAAATGATTTACTAATCTAAAACAACTAAAAGAAGGTGCTCCAAAACTTCAGACACTAAATTCAAAGACTACAAACTCAGCTACAACCTACAAGATTGATCTTGATAGAATTACACATATGAAAATAAACTACAATTCTAATTATTATCTACTAAAGGAAAGTACATAATTAGAAGTAAAATACTTATCTATCTAATCTACAACCCCTCGATTGGCTAGCTCTTGGGTGCTCCTATTCCTAGATCAGATTACCTACATTGGTAACTCCAAATTACTTCATTCAAAGAACTCCATTCACATTATTCAATAACTATTTTAATCATTAACCATCAAATTTTAACAATGAAAATAAAAGCCATGATTCTCATCCATTATTCCACCTTTGAAACAAAAATAGTGGAAATGACAACAAAAAATCAATTAAATTTTAAAGAACTCAACACGTTAGAACAAAAGCTTCTATGCAGTTTATCGAAAAAAAGCATTGGCAATTGAATTTAACCAAAATTATTACAGAAATTTCAAATTTACTATTAAATTTTGAGAAAAGAGTGTTTAAAAAAGAAGCTAAGTTGATTTGGAGTTTGTTACTTTCACTCATATTCCTAGAGAATGGAATGGTGTTGCTGATTGTTTGGTTAAATGGGCTTCTAATCATATTCATGATTGGAATTTGGACTGGGGTCAGTTACCCCCGGATCTGTCTCAACAGTTGGATCACTTGGTGGAGCTTGATAGGGCTATGTAATGCCCTTGCTTTGTACTTCTTCTTGTTTTAATAAATTTTTACCCCTCCTTTATGTTAAAAATAATTGAATTTAACCATTTAAATTATTATCAAATGCTTAAGTTAAGGTTAAATTTGAAAAAAGTGCATTTTTGAAATTAGATGATCTAAGTTTTGGTAAAAAATAGTACATATTGAAAGAAAATTCAATCAAATTGTTTTAAAAAAATGATAATAGAAAACAGTTACAATTAATGCAAAATATCATAAAAAGTTTACAGTGGAATAACAATAAATGCACGAGAGAAAAATGTAGTTGACATAACCATAACCAATAAAAATAAATTAAAAAATGAAGCTTAATTCAAAGTTGATATTCAATAAGATGGGTCCTCCCCAAGGATAGACATTTGAATTAGATTGTGATGGTGTCTCAAAAGATAGCCCTAAGATTGTTGTTAGAGCTAAAGACCTACTAAAGGATCATCTAGCCATGTGCCTCTAGGATTCTTCTACTAATATTGATCACATAGGGCTCTGATAATGAAGTGGAGGCATTTGGTCTTGATTTTGCTATGGACTTGAGGTTGGTTTATCAAGAGCCTCATTGTCAAGGGTGGCTTCCTCCTGATCATTAGTGCCATGCTCAGAGAAGTAATCCTTAATTGGCTTACCAACAACATTCTTGCTGAGGCAAGGATTCTGGCATAACAATGGGATGCTTATGAGGTGAGGACTTTGATGCCAGTGTTTGATGAGATTATTTTCCAAAATTTCTTTCAAGAATCCAAAAGATCCTCTAACTTATTGAAAAATACTATGATTTTTTAATCTATTTAAGAAATGCATTTCAGTTATTCGGTGCAAGATTGGGTTGACCTTGGCTACGTAGTTGATTTCATTGAGGGATTTAGGCCCTCCCTCAGATCTTAGCTATTTTCTATCAAGAAAATCATCATTCCGAAAACCTTGGATGGGATTGCATTAATATTTTGTTCAATGAAATTCTAAGTAACATGAGGGAAATTTAATAACGCATTGCCTCTATATGAAACTTGTAAGTGTTGTAGACTATTCTAGAAGGAATGGAAAAAATAATAAATTGTCTTGATTAGATTTAGAATATGGTCAATAGAAGACAAGACATTGGGGATGATCTTAATAAAATTCAAATGGTGACCAATCAAGGGCAAGCTATGCAAGTGAGCTGCCAAATAGAATTAATAATAATTCAAAGCCTAAAATGTTTAATATAGAGGCAGTGGGGCATATATAATTGAACAAGGCTTGTTATGCACATGCAACTGTGATGGAAATATATGAGATCAAATTTTGGTGAAAGTTGTTAAATCTGGCTTCAAATATGGCAATTGCATTTGATTAAAAACCCATTGGGCTTGTTAAGAATCTCCAACAATAATTGTAGCTTAAGAGATCTGATATTGACAAAGTTATTTTCTGTGGCTTTAGAACCCTAATTTCAATCGCTAAAAATTTCCAAGACTTCTTGTGCACATCTGGACCTCATGATAGTGGTCCATTAGATTGTGCAATGATTGTGGTTCAAAAAACCCCACATGGTTGGGTTGCTTTTGGCTTATTGCATTGTATAGACCCATGAGGCCCTCCATCTTCTGGCTCTGTCTTCCTATTCTACACAAGAAAATTGGATGCATGTAATCTGGACATTATGAGTTGGGAAGGGAATACAAAAAGCATAGATTACTTCAGTTCCAGATTTTTGCTTGCTAGTCAGATGTTTGCACAATCCATGAAACAAAAAAAATCAATTGTTTGCAATGCATTTATTAGTGGGCTGATGCAAGAAGTTGGGTACACAAAATTTCAAAAAGTGGAAGTGTTTTTGCTGTTTTTCACAATTTCTCACACTTGGATTGAAAATTTGAGGCACTTACATAATGAATCTTTAAAAAATTCACTAATATGAAATTTATAATTTTGAATTTAGTTTCCAAATATGTAAATTATTCAAATACCCAGATTATAGAAATTAAATTTTCATGGGGATCTATAAAAACCACTTTTTAAAAGTACCTTTTTTTTACAATACCAAGCACGTGTACGAACAACACTTTTTGATCCAAATAAAAGTATTTTAATAATTCCTTTTGGGAAAAGAGAGCTAACAACATGAAGTTTGGTTTGAATTTTTTTTGTAATTTTTGGTTGAATTATTTTTTTTTATTAAATTTTTATTAGCCTTAATTTTTGTTTTTAAAAATCGACGTGTACGAACAACATAATTGGACCTAAACTAAACATTTTTTGAATTTTTTTTCATTGTGTAGAGAATTGTCTGAAGTTTGATGCCATATTATTTTTTTACAAGAAACTTAACCAAAAAAAAGTTATTAAAAACAAAAAAAGCCCGATATTTCAAGTTTAAGGACTAGTTTGCTTAGAAATTAATTAAAAAGAAAAATAATCCAATATTAATAAAATATATATATATTTGGAAAGTAGACATCATGATTCTCTAATGGGTTTTAATTTTATAGATTATTCAGAAAAAAAGTCCATCAACCATATTGTCAAAGTTGGACATTCTTCTTCAATCTGCCTTAGTTTTTTAGTTGCAGGTCAAAGGCTAAGGCTCAGATTTCCAAGCCTAAAACTGAGGCAGCATGTGGGTTGGGAATTTTGAATTTATATAAAACGCATATGCATTATAAAACACATATGCGTTCTTTATTTTCTTGATTATTTAAAAAATAAATACTTTTTAGAAATGGGTACCCATTTTTAAAAAGTATTTATTTTTTTAAATAATCAATTTTTACATGTTATAAAACGTGTATGCGTTATATAACGTGTACGCGTTTTTTAGTGCATATGCGTTTTTTAGGCTCAAGTACCCAAAGCATAATGCATACACATTTTTTAATAACGCGTACGCGTTTTCTATGAGATTTTTTTTGGCCGAAACTTCCCCTCTTCGTGTACCCAACTTCTTGCTTTTACCCTAGTCCCTCATCAAAAAACATTCTTGTGATAATATAAGAACAATGGGTACAGGTGCATAAGAAATTAAGATATGTGGAAAAAAGAGAAATAGGTTAATCCTATTGTTATTAGATTAAAATTTTTGGTAGTGGGAATTGATTTGAATGCCAACTTTGCTGCTTTCTCCATATGCAAAATGCAATACAATGCTCTATTGAGTGCCCTTTTGGAAGTATAAGGAAAAGTGGAAAAGCATAGAAGGAATACCTCAAGTAGCCCCAAAATACTAAGAACAAGAAGATAGGGAGAGGTGAATGTGAATGGAGACTGAGAGAAGGGATGTGTCCCTGTGCAACAAAGCAAAGAGGAGGAAGCATCCTACGGTTCACTCTATCTTGGTGTTTACTCATTACCATACATAGCATAGACTAACAGATCTTAAATCTTTTCCAATGTAACCAATGGGATAAATAATGAAAAATTGAAAGAAAACATATAACAAATGATTTTTTTCCCACAAGGTAACTGGTTATATTTATGTGCTAGCCTCTAAAAGTAAATAGCAGGATCTAACACACTATGCAAGAAATCATATTATTGCTATTTAATAATTTTAGTGACTATGTACCAATTTCTATAGTTTTTCCATCAGCACACAATGTCAGTCTTCCTAAGGCCTTGCAAGTGGAGTACTCAATATAGATCCCTTGTCTTGGAGAAATCTGACAAAACCAAATATAGTCAAAGATCACGAAACTAAACATGTGTCATTAATATCTAAGAAACAAAATTTGATTTTTACTTCATAAAATAATAGTAATATATCCAAGTGCTTTTATCATGGATTACATTTCCTAAATTGAATTATATTTAGTTTTACCATTCCATCCACTAGGGTGTGTATACTATACAAACTGATTGTTTTGGTTAGCATGGGATGTTAATTGAAAAGGTAAATCATTTTCCACCAAAATTGTTCCCAAAGAGAAGAGAATCCTAGAACTCTCCAGTAAGAAAGAAAGCATGAATCTACTAACAAACACCATATATTTGAATCCCTATCACACTCATATGTGTGAACCAACTTACAATTCATTAAAATTTGGGGTTTTACAATAGAGTAAGGTGGATTAATGAGCTAGTATATACCTTGAATGACACACAACCACAATGCCTGAGCAATACATGCGCTAATCTAAACACACTTTAAAAGAGGCTTAAAGCCTTTTAAAGCTAGACAAATCAAATGTTGGTGACACACCACATATATCGACAGTGGTGGAAAACACCCTAAACCTATTCCAAAAAAGATAGAACATCATTAATACCCCCATCTATGTGTCGCATTCAGACAACTTCCATGATGATCATTTAACTAAATGTGAACGGTGCAGACAAGGCATGTGAATTATTGGATAGGAAGCCTCCATATGATGTTTGTATTGCAGTATGATGGAAACCTCCCCCCTCCCCTTATGTCTACAAATGTTCAACCAACATTAAGAAATAATAACAATAATATCAAATTTTTCAATGAAGAATGTAGGAATTTAGGGTTTGAATGTCTACCAAGTGACACCATCTATTACCATTAAAGCAAGATATCTATGCAAGTCATTGTAAAATCGCCTAATCTTGTTGGGGTTAATGATTCCAAGTCCATATATTTTCATTATTCCCATGGCTACATCGTGTATGTTGCTTAAATTTCTTGATAATTTAACTAGATAATTTAAGGTTGCTTCATATTTCTTTAGATTTGGGGCATATGGCAGAAGATCGCCCCAATAACCTGCTAGGGCATGCCATACATACATATACCTGTAAAAATGAAAAAATACATTGCAACTTTTAAGTAATTAATTGAAAGTCATTTTCTATACTAGACTCTTCAAATATGAAGAAATTTAGAATTAGCACATTTACTTGAGGTTGTTGGTTTCTCAAAGATGCTTAACAATATCATGCAAACCATCAACCAATTCTTGAGAACCCTCTTGACCATGTTTCCACAACTTTTTATTTTCCCTGATATCAGCTAGCCTTGTTGGAAACCTTCAAATCCTAAAAAGGTAATTAATCTAAAATGGCTCACCATAACTAAATAGTCTAAAATGGTCTTCCACATCTGAAACCCTTCGACCATCATGTTTCTCTTTATTCAATTGCCTCACATTGACCAACCAAATTGACGTGTTATGTGGAGATTTTAGAGGCCCACATTACTCATTTTAGCCTTATTGTAAGTGCCTCTTTCTTCATAATGCAATATATTTTTTGATGAAAATACAAAAAAAATTGTGTGTTTACTTATTATCTATAAAAAATGATCGATTTGAATCATTTAAATATTAAAAATTTTGAAATTGATTTTTTTTTTTAAAAATTGAATGGTTTTGATTGGTTCAAATAGAAAACTTTAATCACTATGCCTATGCAACAACTAATAATGTTTGTTAAAATTGATATATTTAAAATATTTACACTAATTTATGTTACATTTTTTAATAAATTATTTGTATTTTATGGAGTCTAAAATTGTAAATATATATTTATAAATATAAATACAAGTCTATTTGAACATAATGTTTATTAAAAAAAAATTAACAATTTCTAATTTTAACTTTGCCATAATTTTTGTATTTGTGGATGTGCAAACATTAATTAAGAAGTGGCCAAAAAATGTCTAAAAAAGTCAAAAAAATTGCAAAATAAAAATAATATGTTCAATTTCATAATTGAGCCAATTACATTTCAGTAAATTAATTTTAGATATTTATTTTGTTAAATATTTTGCATATTTACTTTAAAGTTATATAAATATTTGTCTAATAGAAAATAAATATGAATTCTTATTTGTTTAAATCAAAGTTATTAATAACTTGAGGCCTCTAGATTCTTTGCTGGAACTAAAAATATAAACACTTCTAACATATTTTAAACTAGCAATTGCACCTTGGTGTGCAATGGTTGTGCCGAAGAGGTGTGGAAGGTCAATTAGGGAAAATTTTGGTCTTTATTTGCATATGATGATGTTTGTTCAACAAAGGTTTCAATCAAGATATAGGGAGAGAGAGATAAAGAGATGGAAGAAAAAATATGGATCTAGATTAGATAGAGTGGCAAAGAGATATAGATATAGAGGTCTAGGAAGAGGAAGAGGGAGAGGGAAAGAGATGGAAGAAAAAATATGGAGATATAGATAGAGTGGCAAAGAGATATAGATATAGATGTCTAGGAAGAAGAAGAGGGAGAGGGAGATATAGGGATAAATATCTTGGGAGACATGTTTAGAGATATGGGGGAGAGAGGAAGATAGCAATAGAGATGAATATTGAAAGAGGAAGAGAGACAAATAGATAGGGATATAAAGATACATGGAGAGATAGAGAGAGGTAGATCAAGAGATAAAGATAGAGAGAGATAGGAAGATTAAGAGGGAGAGATAGAGAAGAAGAGGGGGGAAGAGAGAGAGAGAGTATATGAGGTCAATTGGTAGGTTATTTAGTAAATGATGTTTTTTTAACAAAGATCTCAATCGAGATAGAGAGAGATGGAAGAAAAATATGGAGAGATATAGAGGTCTAGGAAGAGGGAGAGGGAGAGGGAGAGGGAGAGAGATGGAAGAAAAAATATGGAGAGATATAGATAGAGTGGAAAAGTGATATAGATATAGATGTTTAGGAAGAGGAAGAGGGAGATGGAGAGAGAGCGAGAGATAGATGGAGGGAGAGGAAGATAGAGATAGAGATGAATATTGAATGAGGAAGAGTGAGAAAAATAGATAGAGATAGAGGTAGAGGGAGAGATAGATAGAGGTAGATTGAGAGATAAATATACAACGAGATGGGAAGATAGAGAGGGAGAGATAGTGATGAAGAGGAGATAGAGAGAAATATATAGATGGTGATAATGAGAGAGGAAGAGGGAGACAAACAACTAGAGAGATAAATAGAGGTAGAGGGAAAGATATGGATATAGAGAGGGGGAGATGGAAGGAAACGATAAAGATATATATAGGAAGAGGGAGAGGAGGAGGTAAAGAGAGACATGGATGTTGAGATAGAGTAATAGGGAGATAAATAGAGGTAGAGGGAAAGATTTGGAGATAGAGAGGAAGAGATAGAGAGATATAGAAGAAGAGGTAGAGGGAGAGATATATAGTGATATGGATGGTGAGATAGAATGATAGAGAGACAAAGATATATAAGGAGATATAGAGAGAGGAGGATAGGGAGAGAGAGATTGAGAGATAGACAAATAGAGAGTAGAAATAAACAAAAAAATATGGAGAGGGAGATAGAAACAGGGAAAGATGGAGAGAGGGAGAGATAGATATATGGTGAGGGAATGAGAGAGATAAGATATATGGGATGAGAAAGAGAGAGAGTTAGAGAGATAAAGAGATAGATAGGGGGATAGGAAGGGAGTGAGGGAGGGAGAGATGTAGAGAGATAGAGAGAGGGGAGAGATACACAGACCAAGGAGAGAAAGGGAGAGGTATGCAAAGGAGAGAAATATATTATATGAATATTATATAATATAATAAATAACATAAATATAAATCATATAATAAACAATAAGAATAATATTTTTATATTTTTATTTAATATTTCTATGATAGAATGCAATATAAAATTATAATACTATAATATATATAATACTAAATATACATATATTATATATGATGTAACTTATATTATATTAGATATATATTATATATTAATTATATATTGTATTATCTGGTATGTTAATTTAATTTATACTATATAAAAGTATATAGTAATTAGTAAGTATAATAATTTTAGCTTATGTATAATTTAATTTAATTTAATATATTAATTTAATTTGTATTATATAATATTATAATATTAAATATAAGTATATTATATATAATTTAATTTGTATTGTATAAAATTTATATCATATATTGTATATTGTACATTATATTTATATGTTATTTTAATTTGTATAAAATAAAATAAATTAATAAGTATATATTTTTATTTAGTAATTGTTATTATAGAATATAATATATAATATTATATACAATAATAAAAATACTTATATTATATATTATGTAATTTGTATTTTATCTAATACATACTATTATTTTTAGATAAATGCATATGTGTTATTATATTTGTATGTTATTTTTTTTTTAATAAAAAGGGGTAAAAACTTTATTGAAAATCAGAACAAAGCATTACATAACAGCAAAGGGCCAAAGCCCCAGGAACCAACAGAAACCACAAGAAAAGCCAAGAACAAAATCACCCTTCCCCAATACCACTCCCATCCTCCGTAAGAATCCTCTCCAAATCCTGACATAACTCACAGGAAATCTGCTCCCACCCATCAACCTTCCCACCATCTATATTCTCTGATGCCCATTTGGCCAAACAATCAGCTGCCCTATTCCATTCCCTTAGAATATGGACATAAGACACTGACTCCATCAAAGAGCTAACCTGTAATATCTGTTGCACCATTATAGCCAACTGCCAGCTAACATCAGAAATCTTCTTTTCATGAAGTAAATTGACCAAGACCTGAGAATCAGACTCACAAATAACCTTACGCCACCCTAAACCATACGCCCGCTTCAAGGCATAGAGAATAGCCAAGCCTTCCATCCTATAGATAGTCTGTATCCCTTCATTAGCAAAAAAAATAAAAACCACTGATCCAGAAGAATCCCTACCAACCCCACCAATCCCAACGGGTCTAGGATTTCCCTTAGATGAGCCATCCATATTAATTTTCAAAAAGCCAGCAGGAGGGGGCAACCAACTCCCCACCCTTTGAACTTTTTACCTCACACACCTACCTCTCCTAACGCAAGCATAAGCCGAAGATAGCCCCTGAATTCCCAACCGATCAACCATCTCAGCATCTCCTTTCTCTAATGGCAACACAATCTCACCTTTAGCTTCGACAGTCTCCTGGATCATTCCCACAATTCTAAACCAAACCTGTTGAATCCCCAATTTTTCACCCCGAAAGATTATCCGATTCCTTTCCAACCAAACTTGCTAAAGCAGAAAGATGGGACCAACATACCAAACATCCTGCAAGAAAGAGGCCGAGGAGGGGGGCCTCCCCAGACTAATCCAAAACTCAACCAGGGAGGAGGCATGAATGCATGGGCTTTTCCAAACACCCCACTAGAAATGCCAGAGCTGTAAGGTGAAAGAACAATGGAAGAACAAGTGAGGAGAGTCCTCCTCCCCACACCCGCAAAGAACACTCTTCTGGATATTATCCCAAGTCAAACACCTATTCCAACCCAAAGTCCAAATAAAGCAATTACACTTTGGCCAAGAAAACTTATTCCAAACTTTCTTCCACCAATGAACCTCGACCCCCACAATCTGTTGGTAAAGCAACTCCTAATACCTAGAAGAAACAGTGTAAGCACCCTTGGGGTTAGGAGACCAAGCCAACACATTCTCATCCATGAGGGAGCTACAAATTCGACAAGAAAGAATGTAATGAAGCTCAGCGCACTCCTCCTCCATACCAACAATAGGCCATTCCTCTGGATTCTTCCATCTCGCCTCCACCAACTGCCCTTGAAAGGAAAGAGACTTAAAGTAGCACACCCTCAACCATCCTGCTTCACAGAACCTCTAGCACAATGTAAGCAAATGAGGATACTGAGAAACAATGGGAGGGTGACCATCCCAAGCGTCATGCCAAAAATGCGCCTCTGACCCGCTCTTGCAAATCCAGAATAAGCCACCCTTAATGAGCACAGCCACTTTCTTGAGAGTATTCCAAATCACAGATCCCTTCCCTGTCAAGCTATAACGAGGGATATCACTCTGAGGAATCCCTGGAAAGTACTTTTGAGTCAAAATTCTGGCCCACACCCAGTCCTGTTCCACACACCAACGCCAATACAATTTAGCAGCCAGAGCCGTACCAGATAGCAATGACTGCCTTAACCCAAGACCACCAAACTGTTTTGGACTACAAACAACATCCCATATAACAAGGCTCCACTTGGAAGATAATAAACTACTAGCCCATAAAAATTGTCTTGCTAAGGAATCAAGATCCCTAACAAAGCCCATCAGTGCCACCTGAATCATACACCTATAAAGAGGGAGAGCCTGAACCACAGATTTGAGCAACTGAACCTGACCCGCAAAAGACAGCCAGCGAAGGGTCCAATGAGTGACTTTAACATGAAATTTTTCCAGAATAGCCTGCCAAGAATCCCTAGACTGCCCACCAACTGAAATAGGAATCCCAAGGTAGGTTAGCGGGAGATCCCCAATCTGAAATCTAAGAATATGAGCAATTCTCCTCTGAATGGAGTACGGAGTATTGAAGAAAAAAATGGAAGACTTTCCCTCATTAATTAACTGGCCCGATGTAGCAAGATAAAAATCCAACACCTTGCGCATGTTTGAAGCCTCCCTTATAGTAGCCATGCCCATCAAAGCAGTGTCATCCACAAACTGTAAGTGAGATTGCACAGGTAAGCCTCCTCCCCATTGCCATCCCTGAATGAAACCCCCCTCCACATTCCTTTTTATCAATTGACCCAAACCTTCCACCAAAAGAAGAAACAAGTAAGGAGAGAGGGGGTCACCTTGCCATAAACCCTGAGAAGCACCAAAGAGTTCAGAGTGCTCCCCATTAATCAAAACAGAGAAAGAAACTGAAGTCACACAACTCATAACCCAGCGAATCCACTCCTCCTCAAAACCAAAGGACCCCAAAACCTTTCGGAGGAAGGACCATCGAACTCTGTCATAAGCCTTAGCCATGTCCAGCTTGATGAGCATAGCCTTATCTTTGGAGTTGGCCATAGAATGAATAGTCTCAGTAGCAATAACCACCCCATCCAAAATCTGGCGGCCCGCCACAAAACCACTCTGTTCCTCAGAAATCAGCAGCGTAAGCCACTTTTTTAACCTATTAGCAATCAACTTAGAGATAATTTTATAAATAACATTGCAAAGAGAAATGGGGCGAAATTGACTTAACCGATCAGCCCCATCACCCTTGGGGATGAGAGCAAGGAAGGTAGAATTCAGGGATCGAAGCATTTGCTTATTCTTTTGAGACTCTTGAACGACTGCCAATAAATCCAACTTGATAATCTCCCAAAATTCCTAGAAGAACTCAATCGGGAAACCATCCGGACTAGGAGCTTTACCCTTCTTCATCTGGAAAACAATCTTCTCCAACTCCTCCAATGAAATATCACTCATAAGATGCTCCTTCATCTCCCAAGAGACCAAAGAAGGAATACAAGAGAGGACCCGAGCCTCTTCAACCGAGTCCCCCTGTGAGTCCTCCCTGAATAAAGAAGCAAAATACTGCACAGCTTCATTTGAGATATCCTGAGTAGAAGAAAGAACCTCTCCCCTGTCAGTCACCAAAGCCGATATAGAATTACCATGATGTCTGGCCTTCACCGAATTGAAGAAGGCAGTATTCTTGTCTCCCTCCTGAAGCCACTCAATCCGAGCTTTTTGTTTCTAGTAGATTTCCTCCCTCGGCTCCCACTCCTCCAGAGCTTTCAATGCCCTAGCCTCATCTCGCAACAAATTCTCAGACACCCCATCCTCCCTAATCAACCTGGTAATACCATTTAATTTAGCTTGTGCAGCATGCTTCGCATGGTAAATGTTTCCAAAGCATTGTCGGTTCCACCGTTCAAGCTGATACTTATGTTATTTTAATTTGTATAAAATAAAAATAATTAATTAATAATTATAATTTTTTTTATTTAGTAATTGTTATTATAGAATATAATATATAATATTCTATACAATAATAAAAATACTTATATTATATATAATGTAATTTGTATTTTATCCAATACATACTATTATTTTTAGATAAATGCATATATTATATGAATTAGTGTATATATATATATATACTAATTTATTTGTTTTATATTAAAATATATTAATTGTATAGTTGTATTTAATAATTGTATCATATAATCTAATTTATATATAGTAATAAAAAAATATAATTAATTATTATTTAATATATTATATATTGTGTATATTTTATCTAATTCTTAGATATTAGTATCATTTCTTCAACACATAAAATGAGTATAATTAACATATTAATGTGTCCACTTTAGACCACACAAAAAATTACAAATATTATATAGTATATATTCACTATTGAATAAAAAGATTTGTAAAAATTTATGAATTTTTTTTTATTCAATGTAACTCATTTATCCACATCCACCTTAAGCCTTAATTTGAAAAAACAAATAATCCCAAAAAAACAAGGTAATTAAAACATTTATTATTATTGAAGACTTGAGAACATGCCCGCTTCAAACAATAATATATATATTTTTAAATGCATTCACGTGCCGGAAGTGTTTTATTTCATTTCAATCAAGAGAAAAGTGGTGGTCTTCAGTACAGGAAAGCATGTAAAAAATTGACCATTTTTATGTTTGTTGAAGTGAAAATGTAAAAACGACAATAAAAAGAGGATGGTGATTTTTCGATCTTGCATCCTTCTCGCAGCAATATGTGACATTGATTTACTTTGTCGTGAGTCTTTTCAAATAGGTAACACATAAACATAAACTAGCAATCGCACCTTGGTGTGCAATGGGTACGCCGAAGAGGTGTGGAAGGTCAATTAGGGAAAGTTTTGGTCTATTTTTTGCATACAATTGTGTAGTACATGATGTCAATTGGTAGGTCATTTAGCAAATTATGTTGTTTATGCAACAAAGGTCTCAATGGAGAAGTGAGTTTAGAATCAACTACGCATCAACTTACAAAGGTCTCTTTTATGTCTTTCACTCTCTATATGTTTGTCTCTCTATATCAAATGGCATGCTACCTTGAACATATCTATATCAAATGACATGCTACCTTGAGTGTAACTCCTCAAGGACACACATGTCATACTTAGATTGTTGGCGTGAAACAACTAGTCGAAAGTTAGTTTTCCTTTTATCTATCTCACTTTCCCTTTCCATATCTTATATTTCTCTCTCATTCTCTATCTCTCTTGTCTATCCTCTCTCTTTCAATTTTTGTCTCCACCTCTATTCTCTGTCTCTATCTCTCTCTCTTTTTCTCTCTCTACAAATTTATCTCTTCTAGTATAATTTAACTAATTATATAATCATACACCTTTATACTATTTGGAATATAATTATTTGCCTTAGTAAATGTAGAGTAAAACTTACAAGTAATTCAAATGGATGGTTATGTCTTGACTGACAAAACCAAAGATGTTTAAAATTTAACTATAATATTTATTTAATTTAATGTAATTTGCTAAAGGTTATTCATTTTTTTTGAAGTGAGGGGTATTTAAGAAACATGATTTGATTTAATTTTAGTTATTTAAGTAATTAAATTAAAGTTATTTAAAAAATAATAATATATGATAATATTTTTTGTAAGATTATTTATAAAAATCAATATTAAGTAAACATTACTTTGATAATAATCATACATATATCTCATTAAATATGACATAAGATCTATAAATAATATTAAAAAAAATATATTCCACTACTTGCAACTTATGCATCGAAAATAAAATATGAATTATAATATCATGAATTCTAATACAATACTCAAAACTATAATAAATAACAATATTATAAATTATATAATTTAAAATTACATAAATAATAATAGAAAAACAAATTGAACTCCTGTATTTTATTATTATAAATATATAATTTTATCTAATGAATAATTATATTTTTAAATTATTAAATAATAATAATAAGATTTACATTATTATAACAAATATTTCTTTCATCACTTTTAAATAGAAATTATTTTTTATATTTTTAAAAAGGCCCTGTCATTATAACAAATATAATTTCAAAATTATTGAATAATAATAATTTATTAGAGATAATACCATTTCTATTATTAGAAATAATACATACTTTAAGGGCTTCAAATTGCCACCAAATACGAAATCAGAAGGTGATTTTCTTGTAGGATAAAATGAAACCATGATGTCAATCAAAATTACTCCAGTAAATCTCTTAGGCCTGTTAGGTATTTCTATGTAAATCTCTTAGTTTCGTCAGTTTTACAGCCACACAGCTAAGATTTGTGCTCGCATTATCTGCTTTTGACCAGTCTTCACTGCCACGGACTTTTGAAAGTTAGAAAAGAAGAGCAGTGAATGATAAGAAATCCGTGAATAGAAACTGTACAATATTCAACATCGGCAAATGAGGAGGATTTAAAAATTGACGAAAAACATTGGACGGGTCAGATTGATATAACTGTATTGCAAGTAATTATCAACCATTGATAGGTAAAAAGAGTTCGGCCATTTCCAAATATGATACGCCTTCGGCGTAATAATAAAATTCTAATAATATTATCTTTAATTTCATACAAAGAATATTATCACGATCACATTCTGTGTCAATCTTGTTAAGCAGCGAGTTCGGCTTAACGCTCAAACTACCTGCCCGTGTGTTTAGGCGCACTTAAAGGATTGAAATTCTGCATTCACCTATATTTTTGGCAATGGACTGAAAAAACTCCGTTCCAATTACGCAACCCTCCGCACTCCATTATAGAAGTATTCTACGTTTCTCTAAACAAATGATTCATTTTTTTAACATTACAGGAAGTCTAAAGGCCTTAAATGAAAGATTGCCACCTTTGGCGTGGAGCGTCATTTTCGCCTCCACTTTGCTTGCTATTGCAATAGCAATTGAAATTGAAGATCTCCTTTTAATCAGCATGCTCTGCACCGCAGTGGTTCTTAATCCTACGGAGTTGTGCGTCCAGACCTCCATTTCTGTTCTAAGGTAAACTCTATTATCTTTGAATTGTTTCTTTTTTATGTAATTTGAACTGCTTTTTTATCAATTTCGTCAGTGTGATGAGATGGATCTGCTTCTTCATGTTGCAAATTTGGGAAAATCAGAAATTGATATTTCCAAGCCCCAGTCTATTTGAAAGAATTAATGGCGAAACTGTAAAATTGTTGAATATGCAAGTGAGGGCTGTGGTTCAATGGTGGGCACTAGTTACCGTTTAATCACTGACACAGGTTCGAGTATTGTCACCCAAATTGCCTTCCCAATAAAAATCTGGTATATCTCAAATAGTTTAACACTGCCATTTTTTTTTGTAAAATACATAATCACCGGCAATATTATTTCAAATACAAACAAAAATTGAAATACAGAATCGCTGGTACTATTAGCGATAAGGAAAGCTTAAATGTTCAGTAGTCGCTCAAATAGCATGGCTCTTTCACCAGATACATTCAAAGTGCGCGCACCTTTGTTTGGCCCTGCTATATTTTTATAAAGCTTTCACCTACTTAATGCAGAATTGCTGGTATTATCTACATTTAAGAAGGCCTAAATGCTGAGTAATTGCTCAAATAGCTTGACTCTTTCACCAGATACATGTGAAATACTTACACCTTGGTTTGGCCCTGCTATATTTGCTTAAAGCTTTCACCTACATAATACGGAATCACCGGTAATGTTAAAATAAAGAAAGCCTAAATTCTGAGTAATTGGTCATATAGCCTGGATTTTCCCCCAGATTCATGCAAAGTACTTACACCTTTGTTTGGCCATGCTATATTTGTATATAGCTTTCACGTAATCAATACAGAATTGCTGGTAATATTTATAATACAGAGATCCTAAATGTTGAGTAATTTGTTTAAATAGCCTGGCTTTTTCACCAGATACACAGCAAGTGCCTCCACTTTTGTTTGGCCCTGTTATTTTGTATAAAATATCCACCTTTTTAAGCTTTGAACTGTTTATTTTAATGGAATGTGAGCTCTACTTTCAATGCAACAATTTAGAAAAGTTACAATTATTTGATGAAATGATTTAACCCTTTAGTGAGGATTTTTTTATGTAAACTCTCTCAAGCAACCGAATGTAGATAAAACTGGTATAATACTATAATCATTATTATGTTGGTTGTTCATTATCATGAGTTCAAATGTAGGTTACCCTGCAATAGATTGTGCTTATTGTCTCATATGCCAGATTGTGAGAAGATGCCGCTTTCTTAATTGAAAAAGGCGAGTCTCTTTTCATAATTATTATGCCATTAACACTTTAGGCATAACAGCCAAATATTGAAGTTGTTTCCAGATGCAGGTGAAAAAGGACAATATGGAACATATTAATATAAATATTGAAACATAGAATAAGTCTATTTTAAGAAGACAGATTTCGCGTAACACTTAAGCTTGTTTTATGAAAGTCCGAAAACAAAAAGAGGATAAAGAGGGAGTTTCCTTTAGGAAAATAGAAGAAAGAAAATAAAGTTTTAAAAATTGTTTTACAATAATAAAGCAGTAAAACCATTTAAGGTTAAGCTTTTTTTTTACAGGATATCAAGTTTTAAGAGTTTGGGACAATTTATAGTAATATTAGTCTTTTCTTTATGCAAAATTGTGTGATCAAGTTAAATCCACATAACCAACATCTAATACTTTGAGGATTGCTCTGTCTTCACAAGTGGGAGTGGCACGCCTGAGAGCTGTGGCTGGCATGTCTATTAGTGGAATTAAAACAGAATTTTATTGTTTTACATACAGCAGCAAAAAACCTCCTTGGTAAAGCGTTACAGATGTTTTCTCGATTGTAAGCCTAAACAAACAAAACCCTCATTTTTTTGAGAGAGTAGGGAATATTGCCTCCCTCTTTCAAAAATTAATCAGCTTCAGTTATGATTATTTTGGGTACCAAACTGAATATCCTATATGAAAGCAAGTTATAGATAGACTTTATGCTTCAGCATATTTTCTTTAAACAATTCTCTATCACATTTTTTCTTGTTTTCTCTCAAACTATTTTGTTCCAATCTAGATAATTATTATGTTTTCCAAAACTCTTGTGCATTCAATTTTTTTAAACATTGATATTGTGGCTTCTCATATATTTTGATTTTAAATTTCATTTTTTTGTCTGCAAATTTTTGTTTTTCAATTGAATTCATTCAATGTTATCAGAGCTCATCTTTATTAGCTTTTGGTTTAGAAATCCAAAACTACATTTCACTTCATACAAGTAGTACCAAATTTATGATTCTATCACCATGTGAAAGATATAGCATATAATAACACATGTAACATGGGCTCAAAACACCAAAGAGATAAAAGATGTTGAAATAAATTTTGAAGGAAAGTTTCCACCATTTGGTTCAAAATATGGAGAGTATTAAAAATATTACTTAGACCATGCAACAAATACTACTCACCATATATGGAGTATAAACCCTCTTGCTCTCATCATTCTTCACATCTAGCCGAAACATTGCATAGTCATTGAAGTAGATACCAAAAGAGATCCTTCTTTGAGTTACAATGATCTTCTCCAAGATTTCTTAGTTGCACCTATCTACTTCTCCTTTGTAATGTCCCCTTTTGGGAAATTCCTAATTTTAGGCCTTCAAAACAATAATAGTCACTAAAAACTGATATTAGAAATAACAAGTATCAACTTTATGGTTATATTCTGATTAATACATAAATATTATAATATTGAGAGCAATACATCATAGCTAAAACACCATAGTTCATAAAATTATCAATATTTGAATTCAAAGGCATGTTAACATCATTAATGATTATTCCAAGGCATATTCATATAGCCAACCATATTAGGAATTCACTTGAAATGTTTGCAAACTACAATCTCAAGGATGGTTGTCCTTGTATTGTGAGAGCATGGGTGGATCCTCATCCATCCATGTTAGGGTGGCATACTTGAGAAGACCCTCAAGCCTAGGAGAACTCATTTCTTCTTGACCCACAAGCATGGTAGGATCTTAGGACCACTCCATCCCTCAATCCACCTTGGAGGCACTTCATCCTCCTTGCTCAAGCCCAGGAGCACTCATTCACCTCCCAACCCATGAGCAAGGTAGGAGCTCCATTCCATCCATCTCAGAGTGGTGTGCTTGATAAGATGCATGAAGACTGTCTTACTCAACAAGCTCAACAACACTCATAAACCTCTTGGCCCATGAGCTTTGCATCTCAGGGTGGCATTCTTGATGAAGGAAAGGCTAAGATTTCACCTATTGTGATCTCAGAAGGTTGATCAGCCTCCCTATTTGCAAAACACTTCTATAAATTCAAAATAGATTGCTAAAGGGATCTACTATATTAATTGGTAATAAAATATCATTATGTAATTGAAATTATTTAAGGGGTAAATGCTTTTGACTTGAAGCTATGAATCAGTGAGGTCACAAACACACCAATTACACCTCAATTACACCTCAATAAAATAGATTGCTAAAGGGATCTACTATATTAATTGGTAATAAAATATCATTATGTAATTGAAATTATTTAAGGGGTAAATGCTTTTGACTTGAAGCTATGAATCGGTGAGGTCACAATTACACCTCAATGGGGTTTAAACCTTGATGGCAAGAACAACACCACAACAACTTAACCATCATACCATGTCACTATTGGAAAATATCATTATGTAATTATGATGTATAGCTATTCCTAATTTATATTCTCAAACTTACTTCCCAACAATATTTATTTCTAATAGATATCTTATGTTTCAATTTTTTATTTTCCTTTTTCCAATCCCATTCCTTGATGCTTCTTCCCACTAATTTATTCTCCCTTTTATATCTTCCATGTAGTGGGGAGAGTCACAGCTTTTCATTAATATTTTTATCTTGGTACTTGGGATACATCATTCATAACCAAGTGTCGCCCTTAAACCCTTTTTAATTATTAATTTTATGCCTTTTTGTGAATCACTGCATTAATCAAGCTTTCATTGTTCCTTTTTTAGAATGGCTGAGATTATTATTTTGGACAACAATTTTATTTTTCTTAAGGTTTCAATTCCTTTCTTGACAAGGGGCATGAAAATCTACCTTTCCCAAGATTTCTTTCCCTCAAGCAATGCCAATTTTGGTTTGTCACCAAATCATTGTTGCCACAAATCAACTTTGGAGATTTGTAATCCCTAGATCCTCCTTGTGATGTAATTGGCTTTTGCTTTGTCACTCTGATATAATTAGGAATTGGAAATTCTAAACCAGGTGATTTTTTCTCTCATTATCTTGGTTATGTCCAACTCTAGACTACAGTGATGTTCAAGTAATAATACAATGCAAGTATCTTTTGTTTAGTTTAAAAGTTTAAATTTGTGATTTCAGTTATGAATTTCATTGTTACATAGAGTAAGCAGTAGATTTGTGTAAAATTCTGGCCATTCCCTTATGGGTTTCGCCTTTTAACCATACGAAGGAATTTTTTATAATTGTTAGGTTTTGATTTTTCCTAGGTTTTATAGAAGCATAGTGCACAAGCTATTACTTTGGTAAGTTTTAGCCTAGGATTTGTTTTATTCTTTTTGAGTTTTTAATTTTTTCCATTAGTTTTATCCCCAAATATTTCCTTTCCCATTTTTTAATTTCATTACATGACCGATTTTACCTTTGATTCAATTCATATGAGTTGATTTATACATTATTTTTGTGAATATCTTGTCACCTGGTTTTGAAATTAAAACAGGATTTGGCAACCCTCTTTTGGGATTTTTTATTTTCTCATTTTAAATGAGTGCCAAATAATTTTGAGGAACAAAAGACTTCAATGAAGCACTCATAGGAGGTCTTTTGCTAAATAGCATAGCATTGTTGTGGATGAATTTAAGCAATGTCGATTTTTTTCCTGTAGATTGACTAGGGAGGGCTCTTGATTTCCTCAAAAATACTTTTTCTCTTAACTGAATTGAATTTAATGGCCTACGAGTTTTGGTATTGATAGCTTGACTAGATTTTTCTTTTCCATTCTAATTGCAATGGTGTTCAATGATTGTTAAAATGGGATTTTTTATGTTCTAGTTTTTTAACTTAAAATGGCCTTGGAGAAAGATGGTACAATTATACAGTTGTAACCACCTCCACCCCCACCTTATCAAATTATTTCAATGTGTGTGCCCTTATATTTTGGTTTGCTAAAGAAAACTTTTAAATATTTTTTCTCATTGTTTCCATCAGCCGTAGGGGTTATACATTTATAGTTCTTGTTTTTTTCAATCGTCTACACATATACCGTGACCATGTTTAATATTCCCTAGTTCTTATCCATGAGAAATTAGATCTGTCATGTTCCAATAGTTATTACGAACACTTACTCAAGGCACAACTCCCAATTGGGGCTTCAGGACAATGATATTATAGTCATTTTTAAGTATGATGCTTTTTTAGTGTTGGCTCACTCATATGTTTACCATTCATTAGTTAGCATCACTCAAAAATTGCATGTTGCAAGTGGTTATATGGACTATCCAAGAGCTTTGAATTCTTTCATTTAAGTATGCAATTGTCATCGTTGTTGATGAAACGGGTTTCTGGCTTATCTAAGAGATTAAAATTAATTAATTTCTAGTATAAACATGCCATAGGTGCTGATTAATGCAAGAACATAATCAAGAAGATCTTTTATTAGAACCTTGTAAGTTTACCCATAATGATGACATATAACATGTACGTTGATTTTTAATCTTTTTGTCAAGTTTAATTTAATTAATTGCTTGTTGTAGAAAGCGTTGTTTACAAACATCATAAATTCTTGAAATCATGCCATGAATTATCAATTTGTGAGAATGGTTAAAAATCTGCTATTATAATTTATAAAGACGAGAATCTCACTTGATTTCTATGAGTTGATCTCATCGAACTTTTGTTTGCAGGGAAGAGCAACTAAAGGATCTTGTTATCGACCCTTGCATCATACCAAGGTAAGTGGAAATGTATGCAATAAACTTGTGAGGCTTCATATAATTTGTTCTTGCTATTCAGTTTAATTAATCAAGTATATTAGCCGAGTTTAACTAAAATTTAAATGTTTGCTAACTTATATTTTCAATGCCCTAAATCTATCTCACCTCCTCTATACCATACTGGACCGTCTTGAGAGATTTGTTGACTTACTTCTATTTGTTAGGGAGGCATTTAAGTAGCATCAATGATCCAAGAACCTATACTTATGAGTTCATGGAGTAGAACACATGGTCGAGATTTTGATCCCTTGAATATCTGATCTAGGTGAAAATTGAAGAAGCTAGGTTATATTTA
This sequence comes from Sequoia sempervirens, assembly GCA_007258455.2. Lineage (NCBI taxonomy): Eukaryota > Viridiplantae > Streptophyta > Pinopsida > Cupressales > Cupressaceae > Sequoia > Sequoia sempervirens. The sequence continues at coordinate 36,744 of VDFB02195886.1, read as the reverse complement.
GAAGGCTGTTTCAACAGACTTCTAAAAAATGATAAAATGGAGCTGTGAAAATAAGATATGACAAACTTAAGAAGGACTGAATGTAGGAAGTTTAAGTTTTTATAACTTCTTTTGGACAGCATATTCCTCTCGGCAATGACCTCCTTAAACATATGAAGCATCCCATCTTTCATTGATGACCCTTCATTTCTTATTATACACCATCATACAAGGTTGTGTTCAAGTTTTATTCCAATGGTCTCCTTTCTCTCTCGGCTTCTCTACAATGCCTTATATGCCAATCTTGATAACCAATTCTCTTAAGAACCTTGTTAAGATTTTTTTCTTCTTTTATCAAATGTTGTATATCTAAGATTCTTAGAGCCCTAGTAAAAAAGAGTGGATAATATTCCAACTCTTTGTGACAGGTGATGGTGAGAGTATGCTCTCACATGAAGTGTTATGGACAAACTATTTGTATTCATTTTTTAAAAAATCTATGATCCTAACCAACAAATTTGTGATCTTATCTAAAGCAAAATTGGGTCTTTGATAGTTATATAGAATGCTCACATAGAGTTAGTTCAAGTAATAATACAATGCATGTTGTTTTTTTGATGCAAGCTTATTGTTGGTTGTATCAAAGATTTTGATATTACAATGCATGTTTTGACAATAGATATCAATTGACATAGAGAGGTTGAGTTTTTGTTGATGTATGATAGTGGATGACTAATGAAACTTATGTACATAAATTATAGGACCTAAGAATGCCTAAATGCCCAAGGATGATGTCTTAGAATACATGACCCTAGGTGCATGATTTTAAAATTTTGATTCCCATTCCAATAATTAGCAATTAAATCCATAAAATGTTAGTCTTAGAATGTGAAAATTTAGAGGACAAGTTGTTTCTAATGATATTATCTTAAGGAGAGGATCACAAATTATGATTATGTCCTAGGTAAATAAATTACTAAAAACTTGATGAATAGTAGTCTAAACATAGAAAATTGGCATATCCAGGGGATGGGTTAGGTCTTGGGCTAGTCAACACACCAAAGAAGTCAAACCATGCGTTTAAATCATGCATACAAGACATCAAGCCAAATTAGTATAAATTATATTAGAAAAGTATTGTGGTGTGCACTTTTATGCTCTACAAATGTGGAATGGTTACAAAAATATTCTTAATTATCAAATACTAAAAGAAAGTTACTTTATTTAAGTGAAAGAGTATAGTAAAACATTTAACCTAACCATAGTTTGGAGATCCATGGAAATAGAAAATTAATATATTTGCCAACAAAAGTAGGAAATTACTGCAGCTTGAAAAAGGTAAGGGGTTTCGTCCCTCCTTCCGCCAATAGAGACGTGATATTGATACACCCAGAATAAAGAAAGGCTTCGGAAAGCCTGGTTGCCAACAAAGCAGGTCTATACACCTCTTACTGAGAATTATAAGAGCGTGAGAGTTCAATCAATCTTTTGAAAAGAAAGACTAGAATAATAAGATTCAAAAATTGTAACGCTAAACTGACATGACAGATGGCAACATAATTGGTTAGACATTATCGTTAGGTAAATAGGACCCGAATTTGCCATGTCTTTTGTCTGCTGAAGATTTTAATCCAACTGTGGTGACAGGTGGAGCGGCAAGGAAAGTAAAGAACAATGTTTGACTACAATTTCTCATCATATATAGTGAACGTGAAAAGAGACTAGTAAATGATGATCTAGATAATAATGTTTAGGGTATCTGAATAATCATGTTTAGTTGAGTCTTGAGATATTATTGCCATATTGTATTTGGCACTTGTTCATTGAAGGCGTTGAATGGAAGCATGCTGGGGATGTCGCCAGTTTTTTGGGGTTTAGCCTAACCATTATTGCCATCAGCTATTCCTATAAACTCTTCTAGTTGGTTTCTATCTTCTGCATTTTCTTTTGGTTTGCTTCATGTGGGCATTGCTGATTTTTGTTGGCTTCTCTTCTTTTGGTATTTCTTTTTGTTTGGGTATAGAATGGTTATAAGCACTGCAAGCAACTCTGCATGCTTAGAGTCAGTGATGAATACAGTAGAAAAGGAGTCTAAGTCTCCACGTTTGAGCCACCAACTTTTACTCTTTTCCTCTCTGTTTCAGAATTCAAAAACCCTGGCTGAGATAGACTGTGATGATGATAATGACAATGATGATCACCATAATATTGCATTGGACTTGAGTTTAGGGATCAGAAGAAGCTTCTCTAATGGTGGTCAGGGTGGAGTGAGTGAGGATTTTGATATCATGAAAAGTGGAGAGAATGGGTCGAAGGAGGTAAGATGTTGGAAGGCTTCAACAACAGTTGGTGCTCAAGCTGGGTCTTCTCGCATTTTCCCCTGCTTGTTCTGCTCTAGGAAGTTTAACAGTTCTCAGGCATTAGGTGGGCATCAAAATGCCCACAAGAGGGAAAGAACTGCTGCAAAACGAGCTGGGAGGTCTCACCTGAATATCAAACAGAGGTTATATAGCCTAGCACCTTCACCAACGATTTCTGCTCCTGAGTTTACTTCATATTCCAGCATTTTGAATAGTTATCTCTGTGTAGGGGCCCCTTCTGCAACCATTGATGGAGGAGTAGGCGGAGGTGGTGGAGGAAAGGAAAAATATGGATTGCTTCAACCCAATCTGGGTGGGTATTTTCTGCCTGATCTCTCAAACAAAAATGATTGCATGAGAGGAAAATCTCCACTTCTAGTCTCTCATGAGGATGCTCATTTTTCTGAGATAGATTTGGCTTTGGCATCAGATGATCAGATGCCAGATTTATCCTTGAGATTGTGACCAGCGTAATTTGTGAGGTATTATGGTTTCTGTTCGACAGCTGAAGAGCGTTATATAGTTCATAAAATCTGAGGTTTTTAGACTTAAAGGCAGACGGGATTATGGGAATAAATGGTAGATAACATTGATGGGATGAATGGACGAGTTGCATACTTATAATTATTTGGATAATTGATGGTCTAGTATCTGTGACTGTAAATTTTATTCTTAAATCTTCTATATTTTGGCTTTCTCTTTGTGCAGGGCTATTCATTTTTTGAGTTGCAGGGCCATATATGAACATTTTTTATCCTTATATTATCTTTGGAAAAAATATTTTGATTTCTTACACAATTGTTTTTTTCCCTGTCATAATAATAAATGATGTTAATCCATCAATTTAGTTAGAGTATTTATTAATATGATCTAGGGTTCAACTTGAAATCTTTCTATTGATACATAAATCCAATGATTAGGTTTCACACTATCTTGTGTTATTCTTGTATAATGATGCCACTTCTTGACGGCATTAAATCTGACATTCATTTGCATAATGTACTCCGCACCCTGTAACATGTAGATCCTCCACTTCTTTGTATGACCCTCTCCATTGTTTCGACCCCCCTCGTAGCTTTGATTTGGAAATTAGTTTAAATAATGTGTTCCTTCGTACACATACAAAACATGAATTTCTCCTCCATTTCATATATTTTATCGAATCAATTTCCCTCGCTATCCTGTACATAGGAACATCTAGGGTATCTACCTCCTTTATTCTAAGACATTTTGAGATTTATGTATGAGATCTCTAACAAAATTAACTTCATCAAAATCACGAGCCTATATGAGCTTATAATCTGGCTACCTTCATCAAAGTAATGGCATGCTTTATTTGTCTATACTTATTTCCATTTTCAGTGAAAAATATCTGGCTACCTACTAACTGATTATAAATTGCTTGTTATAATCTCTAATTGGAAAACAGAAGAGCTCTGTATATGCATTTCTTTCATCAGAATTCTCTCAGAGATATCTTATTTCAGGTCACTTTCAGCTATCACCAATGGAATAAATCTATTTCACTATGAAATGAAAGAATATATTTACAGGACTTCTATATGAGAATCAAAGTATCGCTAACATATTAGTACGATGCATTCTAATTTTTTGAATAACCATGGAAACAAGAAAAATAAAAATTGTATCTGCAAACATTTTTGTATTTTTAATTATAATGATCATATGCCATACCAAAAAACTTTATTATAATCCCAGTTATAGCTCTAGCCCTACTGGTCTACTAGGGAAGATAATATCTTAGTCCGATTTGAATTTGAGCTTTTCCCAACATTACTAACCAATATTTATCATGCAGACGTATCATTAGCCTGTAAATCTTAGACGAAAAGGATGCTGGTTTACCCACATCAAATAATAAAATAGGATAACAAGTACATAAGCAGCTATTAATTTAACATCCTCACCTATGCATTACTTATATTTTGCTTGAGCAGACAGCAGAGCTTCTGATGAAGATTTGTCTGTCAAAATCAGTTTTGTAATGCCATATTTCAGCACTTAATTTAGATCAAAATTTAGAGCTAAGTTTCCATTTCCACTTTTGATCAAACGATGAGCAATATTCCAACTGGGAAGCAACTTCAAATATATATTTTTTAAAGGGAAACGATTGAAATGACTGCAAGATAACCATTTCCAATCTCTAAAGAAATAACAGTCCCTTGAAGTACATAACTGAACATAGTTAGATCCACCAAAACAAGAGATTTAATTAAAATGAGGAACTGTTTATAATTAGTACTCAACCCATACTGCTCCTTAATTTTGTTCCAAGGGACCAAATCAAATATATCAAAATCCCAAAGATCCTTAAATTGTCTAACTCCCTTTTTAAACAAATAGTGAGCTTGTCTTAGGAAACATAATGCCAATGGTTAATCATGATAAGAAATTAGTTTGTTCCACCAAATTGACATTGAAGCAAAACTAAACCCCGTTTGCAAGGAAGAGTCAAGGAAGAGTCATTCCAAATTAAAAATTTGCTAACTTTTTGCCATGCTTTCCAAATAGGTTGGAGGGGAAAAGAAGCTTTGACTTTAAAGAATGGAGACGAAGGCATTTTATCTAGCCAATGAACATCTTGCCATTTTTCTTTATAGAAGCTTCCATAATTCGTTGACGGACTAAAATCTTCCATGGTTCATCTCCACTAGCAGCTCTAATAATCCATTTTGTAGCAAGGTCCCTTGGGTTTAGGGATCAATAAGCCCCAGGCCTCCTTTGTGTTTTGGCTAAATGCGATGAGACCATGAAGAAGCAATAAGCCCACCATTACCATCCCATCTAGACCACAAATATCTATGAATTATTCTATTGATCTCTTCATAACCTTGTTTGGATGACATCCAACAAGAGGAGTAGTACACATGGGACGCAATGACAATCTTATTAGCCACTTGAATCATGCCAACCAAAGACAAAAATTTTTTGTCAAAATTGAATAAATTACTCTTAATTTTATTTAAAAACCAAGTCCACATTTCAGAAAGAGAAACTCCCAAACTAAAGGGGATATCCAAATATCTAGTTATCTCGTCATGTTTGATTTTCCTCCATTATTTTGGTATCCATTGAGGCCTAGAATAAGCTCGAGTCATCAAAAAATCAGCTTTATTATGAGCTATAAGAGAGCTAGATATCTCATAGTACAACTTTACAATTTCCAAAGTATTGTTCACCTCCTCTTCAGAATTATGTAGGAATAGCATGCTATCATCTACAAAGTGGGAATTAATAACCACTTTATTTTGAGGAATAGAAATTCCTTTAATAAGTTTCATTTGATGAGATTTAAAATATCTCTTGAGGCATCAACCGTAAGAACATTACAAAAAGGGAGAAAGAGGACATCCCTGCCTTATGGAACATTGTATCGATTTAAATGAGAACATAACTATTGAAAAGGGAAATAACAACCAAGTACAATGGGTACACAAGTTCATGGAAACTTTAATTAGTGAGTATGGATGATTCATGATTATTTTAGCAAAGAGAAAATAAATCATCCATGTTTTAGTTAATAGGCTAGATGTCATAAAGTATGTTTTCTTCTCTATCCTAGTACTCTAAATTGTCCCTTTTTTGGGCTAAATTTTACATGTGCACAACCTCTACTATGTTTATTTCTCTGTCACTTTCATTCTTTCTTGCACAACCTCTATTATGTTTTAGTTAATAGGCTAGATGTCATAAAGTATGTTTTCTTCTCTACCCTAGTACTCTCAATTGTCCCTTATTTTGGGCTAAATTTTACTTGTGCACAACCTCTACTATGTTTATTTCTCTGTCACTTTCATTCTTTCTTGCATCCACTTTATGACATAAAACTTTACTTTAGATTCCTTTACATTTTGTTTTGCTAAAATGTCTGCTACTCGTGTATTTGGTGGCATCAAGGTTATATCTGCCCCTTTCCAAATATTGTAATCATCTACTTATCCATCATGCATAGGGATACATTTACACACACTTAGAGTTTCCTCACAACCGACTCATATTTTCCCTCTAAAAAAAAGAATAGATGATATAGACTACCTAGACTCCTATATTTACTATCTACTAATTGGGGACATCACTAGACTTACTATTAGAGTTGAAGCCTACTGTAATATTAAAATGGAAAAGAAATAAGGCTTGACATCTACCCTAATAAGGATTCAACCAAGTAGCATTGAATTATGATGGCTCCCCTCCTCAATGTTGAAAATATATTATGTTTTCTTATGGCTATTAACCTTGCTCTGGAAGTATGGAGTCCATGGTTTTTCAAGTATAGACTCCATAATTTTTCTTACTACAAGGGTTAGGAAAATGATATCCCTGGGTGAAATATCTGAGATATGATTAAAAAATATGTTTAGATCTAAGCCTAATGAGTATTAACCTCCATGCAATTAGAATAGTCATGGGATATGTTTTCTTGACTTCTTGTTGTAGGTATTAGGTTAACTAAAATGAGTGTGTGTGTTGAGTTGTTTAGATAACATTGATCAAGCAAGTCTCGAGGAGGGTCTTGAAGAATGTCTTGGTGGAGGCAGTTCCTAGTTTGGGGCTTCACCCAAGTGTGGACTTTCTCCTTGCTATCCTCTCAAAATTCAATGTCCATTAGAACACATTCATCATTTGTTTAGTGGGTTCTAACGATGTGGCTTAGAAACAAAAGGCTTGGTGGGGCTTGGAGTTCCTTAAATCGGTGGTTGGCATTGTGAATTTTGACAATTGGATTCTAAAAATTTTGACTCATTGGAGGATGTGGTTGCCAAGTCTGAAGATCAAAAAGTTTAATATATACATTCTCTATATATAATGTCTAACTTATTAACAAATATGTAACATATGATATGATGTATCCTCAAAGTTTTTTTAGTTTTTTTGGTTATTTGTGGAGGCCATTTTTGTACTCTATTTTTTTTAAATATTAATACATGGGGTATGGCTCCCTTAACAGTGAATTTATCAATTAAAAAAGGATGAGAAGAAATAATTAAGATTAAAATGGGAGAACCAAAATTAATGGATTGAAAATGTAGTTAAAACAAAATGAAAAAAATGTCTAAAATCTATAAGAATTATAATTTATAATGATATTGTTAATTTGATAATAATAAATATTAAAGAGAGAATCAATAAGTTAGAATAATGATCCAAAAATAATGTTAAAAGTGTTTATTAGTAAGGAATTTTTTTTTTTGATACACAATATTAGATTTATATTATATTATTAGAAATAAAAGTTTCAACTACAGAAGTTTTCCATTGCAAGAAAATATACCATCATCAATCATCAGGCAATAATGCCAAAAAGACCAGTACTAACTAGAAACTTCTACCAACCAGCCCATCCAAAAACCTACATCCATACTAACACCAAAATGGCTGACAGGCCATCGCCATAACCAGAGAAAAAACCTGACAATTAAAAGCGAAGAACCCTAACCTATGACACCAAAACCTAACCAAACCAGACTTACATGAAATGATTTATTTCTACAAATTCTTGGAAATCTTTCTTCCACTCCACACCTCCAGCTACCAACAACCCAAAGAACTTCTTTAAGAACTCCACTGCCACCATTGCAACCATCCTAAGCTTCACGAGACCAGGCTCACTCAAATAAAGAAGAAATGGATACAATTTTATGGCCTTGTCCGAACTGTGCAAGAGCTCCAGGTCGCAAGGACGTGGGACACCTCTACCAACCACCACCGCCCTCACAACATCATCGACCCCTTCCACCAAATCCTCCTTGAACATTTTTTCAAGCAATATTTAATTTTGCCTCAACTTTAGTGACCTGGATATCCAGGAGAGAGGCTAGAAACCATGACAAAATATGTACATTATCTCTACCATACTCCTTGTTTTCCAAATGCCTGACACCTAGGATCATTTTGGTCACCACCACCACCAACAGATCATTATTAAGAAGAATCCTTTTCAAGCATTGGTCTATTATTTCCCTGAACGAAGCTTGTCGAGCTAACGACTACAAAGAAATTGGGGTATCCACCCCAAATTTTGCCACCCCTGTCCATCAACACCTCTATCACGAACCTTGAGCACTTGGCCATCAACACCCAAGCACATATCATACATGGCCAAAAGGGGAAAGTACACCATTTTTAGCCGAAGACATATAAATGAGATAAAAAACATGCCTTCATCGGCCTAAAATCCAACCCGACTTGGATTAATGCCACGTACGAATCAGTCGCCAACTCCCCAAATAAGGCACCTCCAAACGTGTCGAAGCCGGCCTAAAAGACTAGTTCCTTAAAACATTTGTACTCTAGATGTCCTTGGGAAGGACAAACACACCTTGCCATCATTGCAATTATTATGAAAGACATGACGTCTCCAACTACCGCCAACTCCAGGTATACCGCCCACCTCAGCCAAAAGATCCCGCTTTAGGAGGATTTTTCATTGGTTAACAAATGAAACCATATGTGTTTCTTTTTTTTTCTATGTAGGTCCAATTTAATAATGAAAGTTCATGACAACTAAAAAAGGTCAATTAAGTAATTTGATTTAGATGATAGCAAGTATCATATTTTCATGATCTAAATTTTTCCATAATATTTTGAACAATTATTATAATTGGAATACGTTTAGTCTTTCCCTTGTCTCTAACATAAGAGCTATGATCCACACAAGGAATTGCAAGTTCCCCTTTTTATTATCCTTTGAAAAATCTATCCCCATCAATATTTTTCTCTTTCACGTTAGTATTATTCTTAGTCTTTGAATTATCTTTCAAATTTGATTTTTTTCTCATCCTCCCTAAATGTAGGAGGACCATTGATTTTTATTTTTATTTAATGGTGCTCCTACACATAGGGAGAATGAAAAACAATAATAAAATGCGGAAGATCATTCTAAGGGTAGAAGAGGAGACAAATATTGATGTGGTTAAAGTTTTGAAAGTATAATGAAAAGGATGAACTTGAAATCTCTTGTGTGGATCATAGTTCTTATATTAGAAATGAGGGCATGACTAAATATTTTTCAATTATAATTGTTCATGATATTTATGAAAAAAGGAGACACATTGTAAAAAAAATCATAAAAAATATGATAATTTATATCAACTATAAAATTGAAAGAAAAGCATCTAATTGACCTATTTTTGTTGTCATGAACTTTCAATGTTCAATTGGACAAACTTACAAAAAGTATGAAACACAAGTAGTTTCAGTTGTTGTCCAATAATAAAGTCTAAAAAAGGTTTGAGTACTAACAATGAGGACATGACTAAATATTTTTCAATTATAATTGTTCATGATATTTATGAAAAAAGGACATATTGTAAAAAAAAAAAAATCATAAAAAATATGATAATTTATATCATCTATAAAAATGAAAGAAAAGCATCTAATTGGCCTCTTTTTGTTGTCATGAACTTTCAATGTTCAATTGGAAAAACTTACAAAAAGTATGAAACACAAGTAGTTTCAGTTGTTGTTCAATAATAAAGTCTAAAAAAGGTTTGGGTACTCACAATCCATAAAGCATAAGGTCTATCTATAAATAGAGAAACATTAGACATTGGAAACATATATTAATATTCATAATGATGTCAATAGTTCGTAGATTTTCAAATACATTAATATCCTCTATTCTCATATCGAAGACATACATACAAGAAAAAACGTATATGTATGTGATTGTAAGTAAACAAGAGAATGACAATCTCAAAAAGTATATGAACAAATAATAAAAGGAATGATTTTTCTCCTCCTTTACAAAACAAATTTAATTTAATTTTACAGACTTTAATTCTGATTATTTTTCAGTTGCTTTGCGATAACCATTACATATGCTTTTATAGAAGATACATACTAGTAATTAAAGGTCTTGATTATTTTTCAGCCATTTTCCTGGCCGTTTTCGCCCTTTTTGCAGCTTCTCCAAACTCTTCCTCGCTGGTATTGACCTTTGGCTTCTCCACTTGCATCGCAATAAATGTTCCTGTTTAGAGAGCGGTGATTTAAATATCTGCTTTGAGCGCCGCCTGTGATGTAAATATCTGCATTGACAATTGGTATTACCTTGGAGGAGATTGGTTTTGGGTTCTGTCGCGTAAAAATAGAGGGTTTCGTATGTTTTCATGCAAACTCTGCGGGGCATCGTTGACAGCATGACACAATTTGTGCAGAATCTTGAGGTAAGTCACTTGCCCTCTTTTCATTTTATGAAATATACAGATTTTCTTGTGTAAACTTCCCCAAAGTATGATAAATATAACGAAATAAAATAACAGAAGTGTAGTTTATATCCTCAATGCTGTCATGTCCGAGAAATCCAAAGCAGAGACATAACATTCACTATAGACTCGAATGTGGAACATCAAGGGTCACCTCTGTCTCTTTTTTGAAAGATTCTTCCTCGGTACCCCTGCAAGAAGCTTCCTCTTCCTTGGGTATTTCTTTTCCTGTAACCTCGGGGATTTCTTTTTCTATAGCTTCGGTGGGTATTTCTTTTTCTACAGCCTCAGGATTCTCTTGCTGGTTTGGTAAGCTCTCCTCACTAACATCACGAGTCGCCTCTGCCTCTTCCTCCTTAGATTCTTCTATGCTATCCATGCGAACAATTTCCTCTTTTTTGGATATTTCTTTTTCTGTACCGTTGGGGGTTTCTTGTTTCTTTGCTGATCTTTCATCTATAACATCAGGAGTAACCTCTGCTTCTTCCTTCATAGATTCTTTCATGGTATCGCTGTGGGATTCTTCCTTTTCCTTAGGTGTTTCTTGTTCTGTAGCCTTATAAGTCTCTTGTTTCTTTTCTCAGCTCTCCTCTATTACACCTAGGGTCACCTCTGCTTCATCCTTCAAGTAACATTTATAGTAGTGCAACTTCATAATGTGAACAAAATTAGTATGCAATTACATGCTGGAGAATTAAGTATAGCAATCTTGGAACAAAATTCCTATTAGCTTCTTTTTGGTGAGGATCAAGATTTATGTGATAGCCTATCTTTAGTAGGACCTAACAATCTTTATTTTCTAGAGCCAGAATACCTTGTCTTATATCTTGAAGAATAATTGCAAAAATAACCTGAGGGCCTGCAAATACAGAAAGTCTAATCTTTTCAGCTCTTTAGATCCTTATTTTTCTTGGAGTTGGCTTCAATAGTTGCCTTGACTGAAATAGATATAAATAATGGTATTTGTGATTGGTTTAGATATCCAATTCTTTGATATTGGAATCAGATGATAAGTTCCCAATTTTTGACAAATTCAAAGAAAACAAGGATTTGTACCATAGCCACCTCTAAACACCAATAACCGCGATGAGCAACTGTCCCATTACACATTCATTTTCTCAAGATATAGTCATACCTTTATTTTTGTTACTGTACATTGATTCAAATGTCAACACAACCACCATATCCTAACCCCACATCTCCAAGTGGCTTGCATTTACAGTGATAAACAAGGCATAGATCAGCTGTCTGAGAATATTAGCACAATTATTTTGGTGAGTGGTTGCAAAATTGCTTCTTTCAGTTAGAAGAAATATTAGGTTGATTTTAACCTGATAATACTCATATCTAAAATGCAAACACTGGCTTATTTCGATGCCCTTGTCCAAAGCATTGCTGCCAATGGGTTCTCAAACATGGATATGAACTAGCTTCTAGAGGCTTAGTGGTTTTGGTAAACCAAGAATTACAGCCAGCCATAAGAGAAATCACGAAAGTCCTCCAAACAGTAATAGTTTAGAACTCTCATCTCTGTAAAGCATCCAAGAGGATTTGCTCTACTCTGTGTGCTTTGTGGACTATGTAATCCATTCTTTTGACTAGATGTTGTAATTTCTTTGCCATCGTTAATGTAAAAGAGTGTCTGGTAGATGAAAACCATTTTGTGTTGTAGAATATAAGAACAATTATGCTTTGTGGACTATGTAATCCATTCTTTTGACTAGATGTTGTAATTTCTTTGCCATCGTTAATGTAAAAGAGTGTCTGGTAGATGAAAACCATTTTGTGCTGTAGAATATAAGAACAACTGTTGAAGATTACCTTGTGATGATTTTGTTTCCATTTGATGCAAAACAGCTAATATGTTATCAATCCAACATACGTCCCACAAGATTGGAAGCAAAGGATTTTTAATTTGAGAAAAAGGAGAAATAAGAATTCAAAACGTGGAAAAGGCTTGCTAGGATTACTTCAGGAACTCCTGTGGTGGCAGAAGAGGAGAATAATAGACTGCCACTGCTGCTAGAGAAGGAACAGGATACTCAAGCATATGGACACAATGATGCAACCTTATTGGGAGCTGTGCTTAATTTATCAACAACAATTGTTGGAGCAGGAATCGTGGCCTTACTTGCAACAATGAAGATTCTGAGACTCGTAAAGTGGTAACATTTAAGAATTCCATATTGAGCTAGATCTACAACAACACTTCCCAAAAGTTGCCCCTTTACAGTTATTTCAGTTTTATTCTCATATAAGTTCAAGTCTAAACACTTTTTCTGATATTTCTCACCATCTGTTAAATTTCTACCTTTATGAGTGGACTCTCTAAATAGAGTAGCAGTGAGTAAAAATGATTACGCCACAGAGGTGTGGAAGGTCAATTGGAAAAAAATGGGTCTATTTTTTGCATACATTTTGCAGTACATGAGGTCAATTGGTAGGCCATTGATGTTGTTTGTGCGACATAGGTCTCAATGAAAAAGTGATAGCATCAAATCAACTATGCAACCTCTTTTAGGGATTCAAACACAATTGAATCAAAAGCTCTTGAATGAGGAAGATAATCATACTCTATTACCAATAGGTTCATGTTATGTTTGCAATAGAGAGATAGAGAAATAGGGATACAAAGAGGGAGGAAGAGTGAGACAGAGCGAGAGGGGTAAGAAGATAGAGAAAAAAGTATAGTGAGATATAAAGAACAAAGAGAGAGGACCTGAGAAAGAGAGGGATATACAAAGAGGGAAGAGGGAGATAGACAGACACATATAGAGAGAGGTGTGGAAGGTCAATTAGGGACAATTTTGATCTTTTCTTTGCATACATATGTGTAATACATGAGGTCAATTATGGATCATTGTCTGATAAGTAAGACAGAAGAGATAAAAGAAGAATAGATTGTAGGGTTCCATATAATTCTGAAAAAATAAATAGCCACCTTGGTTTAGTTCCAGATAGGGATTGAGATGACACAAGACATCTTAGGTTTGTTTTTCACATGGGACAAAACAAGTTACAAAATATATAAGAATTAGATTATTTGTTGGCTTTGTCCCGTCTAATCATAAATGTCTTGAAACATTACCTGTGTCTCTATTTCAGCCTACAACATCACACTTGTACTAAAAATCCTGCAGTCATAACGTGTAAATAAAATCTTACATATTATTCGTAGGAAAGAATGAAAATAAAATACAGAATAGTAATGAGAAGGTGCTCCAGCTGCCCAATTTCACTTTGCAGTCAGCATTAGGTGTTATCCAACTCAGAATTCCCAATATGAAAATATTCTGTGCAGGGGGGCTTAGAAGTTGAATTTTATGCATCACGTCTTCAGTTTTATTTACAGATCTCACACTTGTGAATCTTGCAAACCTTCACTATTGCAGATCTACCCAAAATTTCTATAGCCTACCTAAAACTTCATGAATATCATATAAAACATCTACGACCTACCTAAAACTTCATGGGTATCATATAAAATTCATGTGACCTATCCAAAACTTCATGGTTATCATACAATACTTTTGTGGACTACCCAAAAATTCATATATTGATACAAAATTTATGTGGTTTATCCAAAGCTTAATCTGAATTATATGCACAGTTAAACAATCCATGATAACATAAAAAAAAAGTAGAGATCAAAACCAAGCTCACTGTACTCAACTTATTTGACAAAGCCTAAACTAGATGGTGACTATAAGAGTGTGAAAAACTCTCCTTTTCATGGAAACCTTCGGTTATTTGTGATCACCATGCTCAACTATAGTAAGCACTATACACAGCAAAGCTTCATGGGTATCTAATATTATATACAAAACTTCATGGGTATCCTATTTAAAATAGATGAGGACTCCAAGAGTCTGAAAAACTTTCTTTTTTAAAGAAATTTTCAGTTTGTGATCACCATGCTCAACAATATTAAGGATTATACGTAGCAAAACTTCATGGGTTTCTTATATATAGGCAAACAATCTATGCTGGCATAAAAAAATAATGGAATGATCACCAATGAACTCCCATGTGATACTCAAACTAGATGGGTATCACAGGTACCTCAGAAAACTAATAGATCAAAGAAGTCATAGTTTTAAGAAAAGAAAAAGCATACCGTCATATCTCTTTTACAAAATTTCATTAGTAGAAGTTGGGGACTTCATTTTCTTTTCTTTTTTTCCAAGTCTTTCCCATAGCAGATTCAGGAGAAATAACATTAATTTTTTTCACAGCTTTATCAGCAGAAGGCACCTCTGGATATATGATTTGGTTCCTTCTTGGTGTTGCTAATTTTGGATCAATTTTGTGTTTCCTGTTACAAGAAGCAAATGTTACAGAAGTTATATTAAAAAAAGTAAATCATTTCAATGGGGAATAACTCCCACACCATCAATGTCTACAATGTAAACATTAACTACTTGCCTGCAATATATGAGAATCCTATTTAGGATGAGATCGTCCCAAGCACATTGTGGTTCATCATCTGTATCTTCAAAAGAGATGGATCTGACATGAAACAAGCATACAATTTTATTATATATTTTATAATTTAACAACTTCATCTAAGTAACTCTAAAAAGAGGGAAATTAAAAAAGCCAAAACTGGGATGACCTACCTATGGGTCATAAACCTATGCTTTCTAAATCAACACAATTTTAGAACTCAACAAAAAATGAGGAAAACTAAATGTTTTCTGAAAAACACATCCTATTGATAGAACATGCTGAAAACATAAAATAGAAAAATAGAAAACATCTAAAAGCACTCAAGATGAATAAAAAAGGGAGACAAAAGTGTAGGTCATCATCAGACTGATAGAAATCTTTTTTTTTTGTTTATATTTGTTCAAACTTTGAACTATACTTCATACATTTAGTAATATATAATGATAGGTAGTTGGTTTTTATTACATCTATAAAGCACACAAAGGTGTAATTGCTAAACACCTTTATTTCTTCCCTTTATATGCTGGTACATTTTTTGTCTAAAGGAATTATGCCAGCTTACTTTCAGCTGCAAACAAATACCACGTCCACTAAAGGAGTTTACAGAATTAATATTTAGTTCTACCAGTTAATGAAACAACAAATGTAGGCAATGTCAATGCTGATAGCTTACAAGACTCTTAAATTTCTGTGTATTCGGAATTGGGCAAGTTTACAGAGAAATCTCCATTGATCCTACAGGAAAACATCTTGATAGAGAAGACTATAGAAGTGTTTGAAATATGTTTGATGCTACAGCCAAACATCTTAGTACAGAAGAATACAGAACAAAGCATGGCATTTTTTTGGAGTAAAGTCTCAAAAAACTTACAAAGAGGAAACATGAGCACGGGGATTTTGAGGTGTTAAAGGTGGAGATGAGGAAGCATAGTGTCACTCTTTTCAGAGTTTTCCCCATATTGGTTTTTCTACAAGGTGATTCTTGTGATCGTGTCTTTTTTTTCCTATGATTGATTGCTTGCTTATTTCAGTTTTTGCTAGTTCTACCACAATGCAAGAACTTAATCATGTACTGGTTGTATTTCAGTTTATGTTGATTCTTTATTATTAAATCTGACTAGTTTCATCTATTTATTCTAGCCATTTCTCAGTGTAAAAGAATTTTGGCCATTTTAAAAATGATTGTACAGAAGAGAATATAGACTGTCTTTTATTTTTGAGGAAATAAGAGTAAGAAATTGCTTAACTTTCAGTCATTAATTTGTTAGTTTATATTATATCTTTAATATTCATCTTTCTAAGTGTAATGTGATTAAATATTTGTGATGCTTAATATTCTGCATGCCCTCTATAATAGTCTTTAAGACATTTTATTGAATAATTCATGTACTTGCTCTGCCTCTCCACAATATGCATGTGTTTTGTTTGCTCCCTTTCCACTAAAGATATTTTCGAGTTGCACAGGGAATGAATATATTTTCCTAGATGAAAATTTAATGTACAGAAACGGTGAAAATAGGGACCCTTCAATTCTTCTCTTCCACAGCTTTCTTTACTGTCAACTTAAAGGTCAGTGACCATATAACAAGGATATACTGGTTTATCTTTAATGCTTTCTCAGTTTTGGAGAACTTCATACCTACTTACCTTTTTGCCAATTCAAAAAGAGGATTTGTAGCTTACGGATCTCATTCAGTTTTTCCAAGTTATAACAAACATATTTAACACAATATTAAATAATGTATTTGGTGTACCCATTGCACACGAAGGTGCAATTGTTAGTTTTTGATATTTATACTTCAATATTTTTAAGTAGGAGGTATTTTTCATATTGTGTCAAATATAAAAATTTCAATGTATATTATCATTTTTTTTGTTATGAATTATTATTTTTCAAAAAATAATTTTTATCTAATATTTCATCTTCTTTGACAATACTTATAACCTATTACAAATTGGTTGAGTATCAATTTTTCCATTATCCAATATCAATTTGAAAATATAATTAATATTATATTTTTTATATTTTGTATCTCAATTATTCTAACCAGCTAATCAATTATTCTAACCAGCTAACCAGCTAACTTCTGCCTCTCTTTTTGCAATTAACTAACTTGTTACTTTAATATTTCATTACTAATAAAAACTTTTAACATTAACATTTATTATTATTATTCTTTTATTAATTTTCCCTTTAATATTTATAACTATCGTATTAACAATATTATTTTCGTAAATTATAATTCTTAGCATACTTCTAGCTCTGTCCATTAACATCAAATTCACCTATTTGCTAGATCAAATTCATTTTGTTTGGGTTTATATAAAGTTTTTCTTCTTCATATAATACTTACATGTCTATAAAAATCATCAAATTCTCTAGAACAATATTCCCTTCCATTATTTAACCTTAATACTTTTATCTTTGTGATTTATTTAATTTTTAATAACTTTAAAATCTTTAAACTTGATATTTTTTTTTAGATTTATTTTTGAAAAGCTAAAGTACATAATGTGAGTAGTCATCAATAAAGGAAATATAATAACTAGATTTTCCACTTGAAGCAATATCCACATGATAAAAAATGTTCATATAAATGAGCTCTAATAATATCTTTTATCTAGTGCTACTAGAATTAAACTTTACTCTACTCTATTTACCAAACACAAAATGCTCACAAAACTCAAAATTAATAGAATAAGTAGAAAAACCATCCACCATTTTTATTAACTAGGATCTTAAGCCCCTTTTCACCAATGTGACCCAACCTTTGATGTGGTCCAACATACATAAATCTAAGCTTTTAGTTATATAAGATGAGTTACAATAAGTAGATATATCATGTTTGAACAAAGTCTCATATTGGGATCCCTTAGTTGGTACTATATTCTCAAATCTAGCCAACTACAACCACTCATATCAAATGTGCCACACTCTAAAATCATTCATTTTAGAAACTAAAATCAAATTTTATGCTAATATTGGAATGTACACAACATCTATGAAATATTTAACTCTCCCATCACTAAATACAAGTTTTACCTTCCCTTTTTCAATAATATGATATGAACCATTATTTTCAAGGAATACTTCATCATCATTGTATTCCTTGTATGAATAAAACCAATCCCTATGAAGAGTCATGTGATATGAGGTACCTAAATCAATTGACCATGAATCATCACTAGCAACATTGGCAAGGAAATATTGAGAATGACATGGGGAACATTAAAAATACACACAATTCTAAAAAAGACCAATTCAGAGTCAAAGAAAGTTGGGAAAATATTAAATGTAAAGCTTGTGAATTTGAAAAGGTAGCATTGCCAAAATTCAATGGGGCAAGTTTTTTGATGGAGGAAGAAGCATGTTGGTTTGTATTAAGTCGAGCCTTGACCTAAGAGATAAAAGTAGTAATGAAAAGGCATAGTTGTGAATCTTTCAACTCACTTAAAAAAGTTAGGTTATGATAGGATCAACAAGAGAGCATGTTGAGGATCAATAGTTCATTATTGCCTAGGAGATTCTTGAAGAATAATTTTATATGCATTGTTATCAATCATCTACTTTAAAAATTAAATGAATTCATTTAATTCTTAAAGAAATATGAGTACAAAATGCTCCATGTACTACATAGGGAGGGAAATTGATTCGATAAAATATATGAAATGAAGGAGAAATTCATGTTTCATGTGTGTGCGAAGGACCACATTATTTAAATTATTTTCCAAATCAAAGCTGAGAGTGGTCCAAACAAAGGAGAGGGACATACAAAAAGTGAAGGGTCTACATGTTAGATGGGTGCAGAGTACATTATGCAAATGAATGTCAAATTTGATGCCCTAAATAGGTGGCATAAATATTAAAGACAAGAATAACACAACATAGTGTGAAACCCAATCATTGGATTTATGTATCAATAGAGAGATATCAAGTTGAACCTTAGGTCATATTAATAGATACTCTAAATGAATTGATAAATTAACATCATTTACTATGGCAAAAAAAAATGTGTAAGGAATCAAAATAATTTTTTTAATAAAATATTTTTAGAATTTTTTTTTGAAGGGTTGAGAATGAGGTCAAGAATGATACTTCTTGAAATCCCTTACCCTTGAAGAAACTTGGATAGGATCTAACTAAGAGAGTTATATTTTAAATTTTGAATTATATTAAAATGCATAGATAATCAATTTTTTATGCTAAGATTAATTTTTCCATAGTAAGATTGAATGTTTAGTCATTAATTTTGATGTTAAGATACATGTTATATTTTGTAATTAGGTGACATTTGAAACTAATATTATCATATTAGTATGATGTTGATTCATTTGATTAGATCACATTTTCTTCTCATTATGTACTTATTCTATGAGGTTCCATAATCAATTGATCTAGGCTTATGGATGAACCAAGTGCCATGGAAAGCCAAGTAGTGTCGAAAGGTGGTATTGTTTTCCACATGTAGCATCATGGGTACCCATAGAGGTTCTCTAAAACCTAAAAGTTGGTTTTGCAAATTTACTTTTCACCCTTGAGTGGTGCAAGTAGTTTCCCACAATTTTTTGAAGGAGGAATTTGAGGAGAATAAGTGCTACTCAACATTTATCATTTTTTGGAATCTTTAACATCAAATCTCCAAGGCGAGAAGTAGGTAACTAAATAGTCGTATGGACCAATTCAACAACACGATTGAAATACACCTGGGATTTACACTGCAACTCAAGATGCAACTACTAGTTACTAATAAATACCAGTGTAGTAATGATCGGTTACAATATACATTTTGAAACACAATTAATAAAAACTAGTAAAAACACAAAAAGTGTTCATAAATTGCCTTACAACTCAAAAAAAATGAACATCTAACATACGCAACTCAAAAAATGAATAGACTTGGGGGATCACCTTGTGGTGTAGGGGTGAAGTGGTTGCACTATTATTGGTGCAACCAAGGTTCAATTCCCCGCCTGGCCTAAACCGGTGTATACCAGTTTGAGCCCACCTTGATGGATGTATTGGAGGTTGTGACACAAGTGGTTGGTACATGTAAGGCGATGGAGGTTGGAGGGAGGTGCTCATGAGGAGCTAGTGGTCCTCAGGAGGTAGTTGACTATGCCAGACCCTCGTTGGGCTGGAGTGCTTGCGGACTTGTGCCAGACCCACGATGGAGTGTGTTGCTCACGGATCTAGTTCCTTGGCGTGTGATGCTCATGAACTTTGTGTTAGACCCACATGGGTCTTTCATGCCTAGTGTTTTTGTATCAGACCCATGCGAGTCTTTCTCTCCTCTGGGCTCAATCCTTGTTGAACTTTCGTGCTTGTGGGCTTGGCCTGGCAGGATTCAGGGATGAGGTCCCCCAGTATGTGGCCTCACTGGTTCATAGCTCTAGTTCAAAAGCGTTCACTGATAAAAAAAAGAATGGCCTTAGACAAAGTGAAAGCCACAATGTAAAAAAATTAATAATAATATTTACAAGATTCATAGATACTACACAATCATTTGTCCCAGTAATTATAAGAAGTTAGCAACTCATCCTTTCATCATAGTAATGTTATCTACCATTTGTTCCCATAGTCCCATCTGCCTTTTAAGTCACCTTTTAAGTCTTAAAAACTCATATTTTATGAACTCTATAACGCTCTTCAAGTGTCGATCAAAAACCATAATATCTAACAAATTACATTAGTCACAAGCTCAAGCATAAATCTAGCATTTGACCATCTAATGCCAAATTCAAATCTATTTCAAAAAAATGAGCATCCCCAATTTGGGTCCTTCTCTGAGAGATTAGAAGTGGAGATTTTTTGTCCCATTGAATCAAAATTTCAACTTACATTGGGTTGATTCTCAACAAGGGGTTGAAGAATTCCATTAATTTCCTTTCCTCCACCACCAAATCCTACTCCTTGAATGGTTCCAGAATGGACCCTTACACAAACATATTCAAAATGTTGGAATATGGAGCAAACTCAGGAGCAAAAATTGTTGGTGAATGTGCTAGGCTATATAACCTTTGTTTAATATTTATGTAAGATCCCCTAGCTTGATTTGCAACAATTATTTCCCTCTTGTGGGCATTTTGATGCCCACCCAATGCTTGAGAACTGTTAAACTTCTTAGAGTGGAACAAGTAGGGGAAAATGAGAGAAGACCCAGTATGAGCAGAGCATGTGCTCACATCAACTGTTGTTGAAGCCTTCCCACCTACTCCTACACATCTTCCTTCCCTCGACCAATTCTCTCCACTTTTCATGTTATCAAAATATTCACTCAATCCACCCTGAACACCATTAAAGAAGTTGCTTTTGATCCCTAAACTCAAGTCTAATGCAATATCAGTGTGATCATCATCATTATCATCATCATAGTCTACCTCAACTAGGGTTGTTGAACTCTAAAACAGAGAGGAAAAAAGTGAAAGTTGATTGCTCAAACATGGGTACTTGGAATCCATTTCTATTATATTCATCATTGACTCCAATCATGTAGAGTTTCGTTCACTCTTTATAGCCATTCTAAATCCAAACCAAAAGAAGATAAGCCAACAAAAATCAGCAATGCCCACATGAAGCAAACCAAAAGAAAATGCAAAAGATAGAAACCAACTAAAAGAGTTTATAGGAATAGATAATGACAATAATGGTTGATCTTCCACATATAAGACTCAAAGAATTTATTTTGAGAGTGTCTCCTCACAAATCCATACTAGTGTCCAAAAATAGTGTTAGCCTAAAACCAAAAAGACTGGCAACATCCCCAATGTGCTTCCATTCAACACTTTCAATGAACAATTGTCAAATAAAATTTGGCAATAATTTATCAAGACCCAATTAAACATGTTGATCTAGATACCCTAAACATTATTATCTAGATCACCATCATTTACCACTATCTTTTCACATTTACTATATATGATAAGATATTGTAGTTAAACATTATTCTTTACATTCCTTGTCATTCCACCTGTTTGCACAGTTGGATTAAACTTATCTTCAAAAGACAAAAGATATGGCGAATTTGGGTCCTATTCACCTAATGATAATGTCTGACCAATTCTGATGTCATCTCTCAACTTAGCTTTACAGTTTTTGAATCTTAATAAATTTATTTCAAATCTTTCTTTTCAAAATATCTTTTGAACAATGATGGCCTTATAATTCCTTTTTTATTATATTTATTAATTTTAAATAAATTAAATTTTTTTGTATATTATTAAATGTAGACAAAAAAATTAAAAAATATTGATAAATGAAAAGAACAATGTAACAAAAATTTAAATAAGATTACATAATTTTAAGGTTCATTTAATTTACAATTAAATTTCATGTTTTTTTCCTAAATAAAAGTGGCAATGCCAATGTAAACTTCATATTGATATTCAAGATAAAGACTACATGGCTCCATAAGAGCAGTAGAGACTAGCATCACAAAAACTAGGAAATCAGAGATACAAAGGCAATAGACCTAGTTTGTGTAGCTTTCAAAAGAATTAGCAAGAACTGAAGAAGGTGGAAAAAAAGGCCAATCATGAGGGTCATCCATAGCATGTTTATAAAGAATGTGAACTCAATTGAATACATGATGCACCTCAAAACATAGCACATCACCCATAGAAGGGTACAATACACTGAGATGAGTGGAGAATACAAATGGGTTATCCCCCACTAGACCAAAAGCCATCAAGCTAAAAACTGAAGGATGGGCATCATTAGCCATAAGAATGTTTCGGTCAAGGAAGTTGGGCCCACCACAAATGAACCAGAGTTAAAGTTATCATTTTCTGGAGCCTTAAAGAGAGATGAGAAGGAAAAGATGGAGGGCTGCCCAAATGTTAATAATATACAAAATTTATAATTGCTTAATAATAAAAAATAAATTATTTAAGATTATTATCTCTAAAAAAAAAGTCAAATATTTGAAATAATTATAAAATAAAATTTGTTAAGATTCAAAATTTGTAACATTAAGTTGATATATAACAATAAAATTCCTGGATCTTTCCCTCTGTGGGGTGATCTGTCGGTTCAAAGGTTTCTGGCCCAACCTCCCCCAGTTGCATTCCTAGATTTCTAGCGAATGGGAGCCTCTAATTTTGGGTAAAGTTAACATTTATCCCTTGGCTAAGGGATTTTTTGCTGCTAAATTTGACAATGCTCAGGACAGAAAAGTAATCTTGTGTGAAAATTATTTTAGCTGGGAAGATAATTATATGCTGATGATCAAACCTTGGCATTCTGATTTCAATCCTGTTTTTGAAACTTTTAATAAATTCCCGATTTGGGTTAGATTTTCCAATCTCCCCCTTCACCTCTGGCATGATTCTCTTCTGGAGGAAGTGGGTGATGCCCTTGGTGATTTCTTGATGGTGGATGATGAATCTTCTGACATTCTTCATTCCACCTATGCTCGCATTCTGGTTGAAATAAATGTTTCAAAAGGGCTGCCTACTGAAGTCCTTAAATCTTCTAAAGGCTCTTGGGTCCAATCTTTGGATTATGAAGGGATTCCCTTCTGATGTAGATGATGCTTCAATACTGGACATGCGGTTGCGCATTGCGGATTAGAGAAAAAAAACTAAGACAACTACTTGGTGGAAAGGTGCCTCTCAACAACATTATACGGTTGAGAAGAAAGCTGATCAGAATTTGAGTTTTTCTGAAGTGATTGCTTCCAAAACACAGGGTCTTGGATCATCCACTCCTATCGTTTCATCTGGCGAGGATGCTAGTGCTTCTCCTATTGAGTCTAATTCTACCACTACTGGTGGTAGTGTTTCGGCTTCCGTCTCTGGCGGATCTTCTGTGAAGTCTTTTTCTGAGCAAAGGAATCATGTTGATTCTCCTCTTTCACTTGCTGCTGGCTTTCTCTCTCAAGAAAATTGTGATGGTATTGCAGCGCAAGTGGAAGAAGGTTGGATCACAGTTAAAGGAAAAAAAGTAAAATCCTCTAAGCCTCCTTTCGATATGATTCTTCGCTCCCACAAGAAAAGTGTAAATTGTAAATCTTGATTGGTCTTGTTGTGGAGCTGATCTTTTTTGCTGGCTACTTGTTGTCTTTTTTTGTAGCCTTGCTCTTTTTGTATTTGGGTTCCGAATCCCTTCAAAATCTGTTTTTCCCTTTATCAAAAACAATAAAATTGGTCAGACATTATCAATAGATGAATTTATCTTAATTTCAATGTGTGTGCTTTTTGTTTGTTGAAGATAAGTTTAATCAAACTGTGTAGACATGAAAAGTTTAGAAGTGTAAATAACAACATGCCTACTCTTTGTATGTTGAATACAACATATTGCATATTTTGACTACTTGACTACAACATCTCATCATGTATAGTGACTGTGACAAGAGATTGGTAAATGATGGTCACTTGGATAATAATGTTTAGGGTATTTGGATAATCATGTTTAATCGAGTATTGAGAAATTATTGTCAAATTGCATTTGACACTTGATCATTGAAGGTGTTGAGTGGAAACAAGTTGGGATCTTGCCAATTTTTTTGGTTTAGACACACAATTTTTGGGCACTAGTTTGGATTTGTGAGAGCACACACCAAAAATAGGTTATTTATCCCATAACTATTCTATTATTTGAAAATAATTCTAAAGTATACGAATTAAAAAATACATAGAACTATAAACATTTACATTAAACCATGCGATTAAGAAAATTCTAGGGTTTCCTTAGAATTTCTCTTTAATATAGTATAAGTATTTTTTTTAATAAGTACTACTAAATAGCATTCAAATTTAACTCGCAAGTAGAAGTTATTTTCAACCAATTACATCCTCTAACTAAAATATTAAATCTTATAAAAATTAAGGATATATTGCATAACATATACAACTATTGAAGATGTGGCACTTAAGTCCATGCATTTTCACCATGGGATTGGAAGAAATGTGGGCAATATTAAAGGTTGGAATAATATGTGTAAGTTCTCCTCTTACCCATGCTAAAAGTACTCCAAAAATCCCTCTCAATAAGCATTTAAATATACCCTCTATATCTAGCAAAATTAGTTACAAGAGCAACAAAATAGAAGCATTAGCAACACACTAATAAAAATCTACCAAATGTTTGTAAATGAGATTGAAAAAGGAATGGAAAAATTAACAATTGAGATACTTTATATTGTCTTACATTCTTGATTGGAATTCTTGACCATTGATCATCAAAATTAGGTTGCTTCCTCTCATATAAGTAGCCATTGCTAAATCTTCAACCCTAACACTCTCACCATTGGAAAAATACCTCCTACTTATCAATCTTCAAACCCTTTTCTAAATTTATACAAGATTGGGAAAGTTCATGATTGTAGGACCAACCTCTCAAAAGTACACATAGATCCTATTGCATTCAACTTTCTGAAAATATTTTCCAACTTCATGGTCACACCTCCATCCATTTCTCATGTGGATTTATTAATTGGATTTGAGAACCCAATATGTTCCCTTCTTGAAAGCATAGCTAAGGATATTAGGCATGGTTGTGTTGTCACTTTAAGGAACACTAAAGCCCCCAAAACCTAACAACTACTATGTCAATATTTATGCCTTTAAAACATTAATCAACAACAAAAACATCTTCATTATCAAGGAAACAATAGAAATACCACTATTACTATGAACAAGCTGAACTCTATCTATAAGATGCTTGACCATATTTTTTATACAAGGAGCTATAAAAGCATTAGCCATGACCCCATTTTTGAGATACTACAAAAAGTAAAAAATTCCATCTCCCTCTCTTCATTTGATAACAACAACATGAAGCAACTTGCTTTTATCAAAGACATCACCCCATACATTTATGGTGTCCCAAAAATCCACAAGGCTGAAATTCTTCTTTGACCCATTATGGACAACATCAAATCCCCAACCTAAAAGCTTGCATCCTTTCTATCCAATTTGATCTCCCCAAGTTAGAGGTTAAATTTAAAATTACTTAATTAATTATTTGGCCCATTTTATGGAGTTCACCCTGGATAAAATTCAAAATGGAGTGACACCTTAGTTAGATTCAATGTCATTTTCCTATTCATGAAAGTTCTCGTCCTAAATTATATTGACTTCATTAGATGTATGACCAACAAAGATTGTCTCCTTGGTTGAGTTATGCTTAAGGTCTACATTTTTTACCTTCCAAGGAGTGGACAATGAACATATGGTTGGGGTTGCCATGGGATCCCCTCTTTCTCCTATACTAGCTAACAGTTACATGGAGCATTCAAAGAAATGACACTCATCCTTTCCCCTTGAAAATCTAAATGGTGGAAATGCTATGTTCATGACAATAACATATGTTAACCACAAGTTTGTCTTCCCAATCATTAATTTGGTTGAGAGGCCAATATCTTGTGAAATTTCTTGCTAATTGAAGATGTTTCATATAAAAAATAAATTATTTTTAATTTATAAAAATAAAAAAATGTCATATAAAATTTTTATGCTAAAGAATATTGTTGAAACAATAGATAGTTTTGATTAAGGGGGAAAAACATGTTTTGAATGGACCCAAAAACATTAACAACAGGTTTTGAATGGACCTGAAACCATTAACAAATAGGTTTTAACAGGGACCTGAAACCCACACAAAGAGACCAAGCTGCAATAGAGTATAGCAAAGACAACTAGCAGTAAACCATAAGTGGATTATACAAGATTAGAGTGAAATGTTAAATCTACATAAAAAAGAAAGGTTTTAATGGGGAACCTTAAACCCAAAACAACCAAAAATTACAAAGGAACTGGGACCCAAGAACAACCTGAGACAACCAGGCAACCATCAGCCTGAATCAACCAGACTACAACACAACACTTACCAGCACCAACCAACAACGAACAACTAGAGACGACCAAGTAACTATCAGCCTGAACCAACCAAACAACAACACAACACTTGTTAACACCATCCAACGAAACCAAACTCCCCACCTCAATAGGAAAGTTGGGAATCAGAGAGAAACACTGAAGATTCTCAGCAAACCTGCCAGTCACCCGCTCGCTCCTCCTCAATGAAAGGGGCTCCCCTCTATAGGAGGGAGGAGGCGGTCAACCCATAGCACCAATCGCTCCTCCTCACTATAAGAAGGGGCTCCCCTCTATAGTTAAACAATAGAGGATGAAATGAGATGAAGAACTACCCCAACTGAGCCACAACCATAAATGAAGAAACTCAACACTCAGAGTAAACACATCCCCATATTGAAAATTGAACAAAAGGACCCAAGAGTGGGGGATCATAGAAAACATCAAATACAACTAGCAACCCAAGAGAACCTTAGCAACCACCATTACAAAACAACCACTTCTTCCTTCAAGGAAAAAAATTTAGCAAAAATACGAGGGAAAGGAGCTACTCCATTGAGGCCAACTAGAGGACCTAGCACCAAAATAAGCACTCCCCACTAGGAGAAAAAATACCACCACTGCAATGAAGTAGGAACTAGAGAGGAGCAGCCTCCCTGCCTAGAAAAACAACCAGCACCAAAGAAGAAACAATGGGACTCAAAATAAAAAGGAAAATGAATGGAAAGCCTCCAAGCGAAGAGAGTAGGGAGCCAAAAAGACAATGAATAACAACCTCCAACCCTACATGCCAGTCAGAGTCTGAAACATGCCAAAAATTGTCCACAAACAACTCCACTAGAGATAGACCAAAAAACTCAACCCCAAGCAATGAAGGCACCCATACAAAGGCATAAAAGCCCCAAAAACACTAGAGAGAGCCACGAAATACTACATACGGAGAAAAAGGAGAGAAGGCACAACAAGAAAAAACCACTTCCAACCCTACATGCCAGTCAGGGTCTGAGATCATGCCACAAATCTCCTCCAACCACCCCTCAGCAAGAACTCCAAGCACCACAACCAACGCCACATGCAAAAAAAGAAAACCACAACCTGAATCTTAGCTTCTGCCTAGCACAGAGCTAGAATAGGAAGGGAGAACGCAAGAAAAGCTAGCACTGAAACTGTAAGGAAGAAGAACCGCAAAGGAAACCATGCTTCAAATAGTAGACGGGATCAAACCCAAGACACTAGGAAGCAGAAGAAATAGCGAAACGAAGACTCCAAGCAATAGAAAAAACTTGGGAAACAAGCCAACAGAGCCAATCAACCGCCCCAACATCATCTCCCACTTTATCCGCTTCTTCCCCATCTCCTTCATCACCCTCTTCCTCCTTAGAATTCAAAATGGGACCTTCGAGCCCACTCTCGCCCAGTGCCATATTATAATATTCAATG